>JAJSSI010000010.1:0-560000 GCA_031841125.1 Acanthococcus lagerstroemiae | reverse complement strand
GTCTGTCGAAATGTCGATCTATCGAAATATCGGTATGTCTGTCGAAATGTCGGTCTATCGAAATATCGGTATGTCCGTCGAAATGTCGGTCTGTCGAAATGTCGGTATGTCTGTCGAAATGTCGACACGTCTGTCGAAGAAATGCAACCGGCGGTGCAGTCAAGTTGCTTTCTGATTGGTTAGTGTTCGACAATTCGACGGTCGAAATGAGCAGAATTCGACACTGTCGAAATAGTGTCGGTACTTGCCGATCGGGAAACGTGTTATTTCAAAACATAACTTTCTTCTGGCAAATGAAAGGTTAACTGAGCTAGCTGGTTATAAACCAGTAGAATTCCAGCGTACTCCTCGAAGTTTTACACAACTAAGTTATTGGCGAGCGCACGAATTTCGGCAGTTTCTTTTATATACGTGGTATACTGTGTTCCACGATATTTTGCCAGAAAAACACTGCACGCTATTTCGTGTTTTACACGTATATACTCGTCTTCTAGCCGACTCCTCAAAAGTTGAGAACAAGGACATTATCGATTACACTATCGAATTGGCAAAATTATTCAATGTTTTGTCATGCGAGCTGTTTGGTGACCAGTGGGCAATCTACAACGTGCATGGACTACTTCATGTCCCAGAGGACGTTTTCAAGTTCGGGTGTACAGAGAAGGTGTCTTGTTTCAAGTTTGAAGCGTTCATGTTTAATCTGAAACATTTGGTACGATCAGGACGCAATCCATTGAAACAAGCAATTAATCGGTATGTAACACATTCACGTGAATACAATTAATTATATTCTCGTCCTTTGCTACTTGTTGCAAACCATAATGAATGGTAAAAATGTGGATCCTCAGTTATATTCGCCTATATATTTTGAGGCGGAGAAATAACGCGTTACTTTTTCTTTACCTAATACCTATTTTCCCCCTTCAAGATATATTTGCGACAAAGTACTGCTTTCTCCGATTTTATTCTTGTCTACTGCATCAATCCATCAATAATATTGCAAACTGATTTTGACATGAAATGTGTTTGCAGGTGGCACCAGTGCGTTGTTGTGCGTAGCGATGATGACCAAGAAAACTTGAGAGGCTTCAGTCATCCAGATGCATCATTGCAATACGACGACGAATATTTCAAATTCAAGCAATACAATTTAGAGAATTTTGTACTAAGAAATTATCATCTAGGAGACCAATGCTGTTTTCTGAATGGCGCTCTTATTGAAGTATCGTTTTTTGCGCGGTCAAAAGAGGATGCTAATGATATTTTCATCGTCGGACGCAAATATTTGAGTGTGCGACCACTTTTTGACGATCCATTGGTCAGTTCGGATGTGGGTGTGTTCAGATGCAATCGATTGACAGAAGAGCTGCAGTTTTTTCGAATCACTGACGAGAAAGAGATCAAGAAAGTTTATCGCACTCCGTTGTTTGGAAAAAGTGATATTTTTGTCTGCTCTATTCTCTTACATTCAATGGAAGAACACTGATAAAACCGAGGTAAGTTAATATTCTGGATAAAATTCCATTTATGTGATAGCTTTAATAGTTATTGACAAGAGAGGAATTAAAAAAAATAAGAGTTTCAGGGATGAGGAGGGAGACCAGGGGACTCAGAGATGGAGAAAGATGAGGGTATAAAAACAGCAAAAAGAACGAATGACATGGAGTTTTATGGTAGCTTTAGAGTTAAAGAGAGAGGAGAGGGTCGGGGAGAAAATAAAGTTTGATTTTGGTTCGTTCGGCCGGATTGCCTCTCTTCTCTGTCCTTTCTTTCTTTTTTTTCTCATTATAGAGAAGCGGAAGGAGAAAGACAAGGAAAAGAGGTTGGAGGATGAAGAGAACAAGTGAGCTTGAATAAGGAGGGGGTGAGAGAAAACGACAGGAGACAATAGCTTTATGGCTGAGTTTTCATGCTCGCCTCCCCCCCCCCCCGTGATCACCCGATGAGTTCTTTTCGAAATACTGTACAAAAAAACTATAGTTTTTTTGTATTATAAAAACTTTACCAAATATTCACATCAATTCAAAATTTCATCTAGAAGAAAGAAAAGTACTTTGGGTAAGTTTTTGTGTGTTTATTGACATTGGCGGGCACAAAATGTGAGGGGGGGGGGGGACTTCAAACTTTTCAAAGTTGGGAGACATGTATCACCCCCTCCTCCTAACCCCGCCGTCGAGCACGCGCGTGTTTCTAAATCATGTTTATGAATCATCCACAACATGCATCGTGTAATAGTACATTACATATCAAGGATTGTAAGTGAGCGTTTACATGACGTGTAAGATAGTTTGTGAAGCGAGCCGAGGACGTGTGGAGCAATTGTCTTACAAGTCATGTCACTCACAATTCTTTATTTGTAAGATATTTTATACCCTTGAGATACTTCAAAAATACGACCAAAAAGTTTGTTCCTGTAAAAAATTATATCCCTCCTGTTATTACTCGTACTACTATTTAACAGTACTAGGACTGTAAAAGCTTTTACAGTCCGGCGCGGCGCTTCTAAAACGGAATTTTCTAGCGGATAAATAATACTGTTATAATCACACACGAGCTGGCTAAGCGGGATACCGGGAAATTTCCCGGTGCGCCCCCCAGCTTATTTGCGCCTCGAATTCGTAAATTTCGACTTGTTCAAGCGTGGCTAATACAATCATTTATCAATCAAATATGAATATGTAGTTAAACTTGGCCGCGAAAAAATTGTAGTACCAACCGTGCCCTTGCTGCGAAATGCTAGTTAAAAAAGTCCCTGTCACCGTCTCTCTTCTGCGAAGCGCCCTTTCACTTTTCAGATTTCCCAGAGCGCCCTAAAAAGTCAGTCCGTGTCATACTTGTGAGTTGACAGGAAGAAAGGGACCTCAGCGCAAAAAAGTACATTTTACGGGAGAGCGGATAAACAAAATATATAACCTTTTCACATTACGGAGACACTCAACTTTGGAAACTGACAGCCGTTTGGTATATTTTTTTAGAATTCTTTCGACAACACCAGGCGAAAGAGTGACCAAAAATTAGTCAAAAACAGTTGTTATCTTAAAAGTGTTTTTTTTTTTGCCTTGAGATCCCTTCCTTCCTGTCAGCCCACACTTTCGAAGTGTGTGTACGTGTGTAGTATAAAAGTTATTGAGACGAGACGAGCGCTCTATCACGTGATCGTCTGTACACTACTCGCCGCCGTCGCCGCTTTCTGGGCTACAGTCTTCTGCAGTTGAAAACACGTGTGATACTCTTTTGTGTACTGTAACATTGTTCATTAGTTGTCAATGCGTCATCTTTCGTCGCGAGCTTTCTGAACGATTCGTCATCAAAATTTTCATTTTTTCGTAGTGTAGGTAATACTGTATTATTATTAGACCTTATTTCATACGGCATTTTGCAGTGCATTATGACGGATTCCTTGTCGTCAGCATCCTGTGAATCAGATCACAACTGTGATGAAGATGAAGCTCATGAAATTACATCGTTGAAAACATTTTTGATTGTGGAAGAATCATCGCAGAACGGAGGAGTCAACGAGTTCCTCACGTCAATAATTCACCGAAGTTGGATAATTTCTAATAATGACCGTTGCAAATCATACTGGCACCCTGGAGCCAAGTCACTAAACCAACATTTTGATGCTGTACGATATGGAGTCAAACCACAAATCGTAGACGCGATTGTTGAAGGGGGCAGAAAATTGAAACTGAGGTGGACAAGAGTGCCGTATTACTGTATTTCCTTCCAAACCGGTAAGTTACATCTGAATCTAATGTTGAGTAAAGGTTATAGCGCGCAAATATTTTTAGAAGCGCTGTTTGTGTCTTACTTTATTGAAAATTCACCTTCTAAGATACCTATTCTTCTTCTTTGCGTGCCTTACGCTACGTAGCCCGTTGGCAATCACCATCCCTCATTTGTTCACGAAGTTCGCCGCTCTCCGCTAATCGTAAAATCGTCTCCGAGTCTTTAAATCCGGTCCATTGGCGTATAGCTTTCTGAGCCATGAGTGCTGTTTCCGGCCGATTCCTCGTTTCCCTTCTATTCTGCCGGTTATCATAAGTCTCGGTATCACATATTTCTCTCGAAGAATATGTCCTAAATAGGTGGCTTTCCTGGTTTTGATATTTTCCAGGATTTCTCGTTCTACGCCCGCACGTTTCAGTACTTCTGAATTCGAGACCTTTTCTACCCATGGAATGCGTAACGTTCTCCGCAACAGCCACATTTCGCAAGCCTCCAGTCGATTTATAGACTTGACTTTCAACGACCAGGTTTCAGCCCCGTACAGCAGCACCCTTAAGTACTTTGATTTTCAGGCACAGTGGTACGCCTCTGCAGGTTAAATATGTACGTAATTTTCCGTACGTGTTCTTTGCTTGTCCTATTCTGACCCGTACTTCTTTATCGTCATCATATTTTTCATTTAGTATCGCACCTAAGTATTTGAACAATGACACTCTCTGTATTTGA
This sequence comes from Acanthococcus lagerstroemiae, assembly GCA_031841125.1. Lineage (NCBI taxonomy): Eukaryota > Metazoa > Arthropoda > Insecta > Hemiptera > Eriococcidae > Acanthococcus > Acanthococcus lagerstroemiae. The sequence continues at coordinate 555,545 of JAJSSI010000010.1, read as the reverse complement.
ATTCCACCGATTTGCAGAGTTGCATCTAGATGTTTTTCCCTGCTGATAACCATAAATTTGGTTTTCTTCACGTTTATGACCAGTCCATATTGTACTCCAACATCATTTATCGCGTGTACTAGACTGTGGATCTTCGATGTTGTCTGCAGTAAGTGCCGTGTCGTCAGCATATCTTAAGTTGTTAAGGCTGTATTCTTTGTTTACATACTGATAAGAAAATTGTGTGAAATATGCTCTCCGCTGCCGACTAATTACGAAGCGAATACTGAATGGATTGATGTGAATTTTGAATATGTTGTTCACGAAGGTTCATTGTCGGTCTCTACGTTTTTTTTCCCCTAAATTCGCTACCATTGTTGTGTGATGGCGTTCAGAATGTGGCAGTATGCGGCAGGTGATTGTCGACGTATAAATGAAAAATTAGAAGAAAAAAAAACGTAGAGACCGAGGTACATGCTTCAGGATTGTACATTCCAAATTTCAAAGAAATAAACTGAAAATTGAGGGCGCAATTAGTCGGCGCGTGATGGTACTTCACCAACATTTTCATCAACAAAGATGGGCGAAGTACGTTGCGGGGGGTACACTTATAGTTCACTGCTTCTTTCTGTAGGATCGTAATGTGTGTTTTGCGCCAAGTATGAATATGAAACTGGCAAATATCGTTCTTTCACGCGAAAACCGAATTTCATCGTTCGTTTTTGAGCACTACAGCGGCTTCGGCTTCTGATTATTTTTCTTTGGGTGCGATTTCGAAATTTGAATTTTGACTGTTGTGATTGTTTCAAAACTGTGCTCGTTTTGATGTTCCATTTTTAATTTATCGGTTTTTACTGATTTTTTTTGCTGCATTCGGCAGTGCAAAGACTGAAGTTGATCCTCTTCGGAAAAAAAAGATCAAGGTTTTTAGTTACAGTTCGCGTGTAGTATCGCAGTTTCAATTTTAGTCTTCTCCGTAACCTTGTTTTTGTAGTATTTCGTTCTTCGGAAACCAGCATGAACCAAGAACATCCGGAAGAAATCATTGCTCAAGAACTCGAAGTAAGTATCATTATATCCCAGCAGTTATCATTGATAGTATTGATAAAAAGTGATGTAACTAGTAGCAGAGCCCTGCACGAATAAGTAAAAAGTAACCGGTTACAAAATCGGTGAGTATTGAAGGAAACGATGCCAATCAGTACTCGTAATCATCGAGGAAAGTAACTGAGTGTATCTGTAGCAGCGGGTAACGGTAATCGTCTGTAACTAGCATCCTAGAAACGAGTATGGATCCTCCAGGCATCCTAGGCATCGTGAAGATTAGAAATGATAAAGTAAAAACGTCATTCTGCGAATTATCTAGATAGCACTGCAAAATCCTATAACGCGATAAAAAATAAATGACGATACCCATGCCATGATGCGAACAATATACCCAGTTAGGCAGCGGCATTGTTCTTCTACTACCATTCGATTACAGTTCCATTTCCTGGCATCGTTGTAATCGTTTTCTAAGTAATTATAATCAACATCCTACGATTCGTAAGGCATCATGCAGGCCTCTGGTTCGTATCTAGTTATCCTTCAGTATTCTAACATCATTTTTTCTGCAGGTGTCTTCTGACATCAACACACGGTTGGTTTCAGAAACTGTTCAAAAAATAAATGTATGTAACTAGTGACCAATACATTCATTCAAATTTCAGTGACGGGCTCCTCATAGCTCATGCACAAACTCATGCAAAAATTGATAATTCCATCGTTGCAGTACTTTTGTTTCCCCCTCACGGTGCAATGAAACGATCACTTTTTAGTTTGATAACATTTTACCTATTTCAGATTGATAGTAACATCGTTGAACATTCAGTCGCTTCACCTGCTGTTGTTTCAACCATCAATGGGAATGATTCACCTCATATGAATACCACAAGCTGCTAACAGATATTTGAAAGGAGGAAAAAGCAAACGTAAGTAAGACCTTGTACTTGTCAGCCAAGAGAAAAAAGAAGGAAATTTGGAAATATGGCCACGCAGGAGCATCATGAAAAGGTGTACTCTGTGATACCCAAGAATTACCATCATTGAGTGTACATTTACCTACTGTCCAGCCTACCCAAGAATCATCTTTGTCAAGTGTTCTTCAACCTGCCCTTTGCCATCCTTGTAGAACACATACAGAAAATGATTTTCATCTGGGAATGTGTTGGGTAACCCACCAGCAGTGGTTACATCATCCCCGTTGAAGATTTTCCCACTAAAAACATGAAAATCTAGTTGCGCTGCGTACACGTATTAGAGTGGAAATGCCACTATGACCCATTGTCTTTTCAAAGAAAACGCACACGCATGGAATGCGGATGGCAGTGGCGCTACACCGACGGCATATCTCTTTGTAGTGGAACTGCGCTCACGGACCACTTGTTTCCCACTACGTCGATTTCTTCGTAGTAGAACTGCGCTCACGGACCACTTGTTTCCCACTACGTCGTACCACTACCCCCTTGAAAATTTTCACATTAAAATATGAAAATGTAGTTGCTCTGCGTGCACGTATCAGAGTGGTAATGCCACTACGAACTATTGTCTTTTCAAAAGAAACGCACGCGCATGGAATGCGTTTGGCAGTGGTGCTTCCCCAAGAACACATTTATTTGTAGTGGAAATGCGCTTACGGATCACTTGTTTCCAACTACGCCGTACCATTACATTACGTGTGCGAAACCACTACGCAAGCCAAAATTTTCGCGCATACATATGGCAGTATTCTTATGCACGTTATGCCACTATGCACAATTTACAGTGGCGGATACAGAGGGTGGGGGGGAGTTCGCCCCCATGAAATACCAAACATTTAAATCTGTCTATAGTGACCTAAAGCTATTATGTTTCGTCTATACCATTTTTCATTCGGACCCCTCCCCCTCCCCGAAATTATTTTCTGTATCCGCCCCTGACAATTCAGGACATAATAAAAAATTTATTAATTATAAATGAAAAGTACTTTATTACATCAGAATATTTCCATAACAGAATTCGGCATCAAAGAGGAGAGAACGAGCTTGTACAGAAAATAGTATTGTATTTGTGTTACCGGAAGTGTCGAAAATTACGGAAAACTTGAGAATGTCCAGGCAATAACATCACTGTCGTTGGGTTTTAGGAACGAGGGATAGTAACTAAATAACTTGAATTCCGTAATAATTTAGGAAATCTTGAAATTCGCAAAATTGAGTAGGCCTATTCGTTAATTCCTAATACCTCTGCGCACTAGTACTTTGCATATACAGTTTCGTTTGATCACAACTTCTAGGCACATTTGAACACATGCAAACGTGGATTAAGGGGTCATTCATTAATTATGTAAGGATGACTTTGGCCGTTTTTGACCCCCTACCCCCATGTAAGGACACATAAGATTAACTGAACCCCCTCCCCCTTATTACGTGATTTTTTCATGAATTTTCCTAAAAAGCTTTAAAATAAATTAACATCATTTGAAAAGGTTCAACAGGTTTCACTGTATGTGTATTTACTCATCTTTAGCAGCTGCATGTAGAAAATGTGTGTCGCCTGAGTGGTGGCTACATTAAAAATTACGTAATAAAATATTACGTAAGAATGGCTTCTACCTCTTCCCTTCTCAGTAAGGCTATGTAGAGATTTTTACCCCCCCCCCTCCCCTGGGGGGGGCTGTACGTAATTAATGAACGACCCGTAATTGCATTTTGAAATGACTATAGGTGTACCTACCGCACCAAATTAGTATACCTTCTTTATAACATTCGTGTAAACTACATATTACCGAATTCAAGTTTGAAAGATCTAACAGTAATTAATCTAAAGTTTAAAAATATGGCAGAAGTTTCGAAAATTTACGAGTAATTTTATAAATTTATTCTACAGATGATGGTAAAGTACGATTTTAATCACAGTTTTTAGGAGCTAAAGTGACTGCTTAACGTGATTTTAAAGAACAGAAGAGTGACATGTCACAAGAAAAGAGCCTGAATGTTCACTTACCACTAAGACCCTTTTCTTCGACACGTCACTAGTGGGATTTATGAAATTTTAAATGTCTAGGGAATTTTAGACAAAACACCTGTTCTATAATATGTTCCCGCGCATGCGCGTTTCTACACTGACGGCTCAACGATAACTGAAAACGTGATAGCTCATTATACGTTTCGGATGTTCCAGATTTCTTCTTGTTCGTGCTTTCCTCTCATCTGTAGAATAAAACGTCATATTGTACTTCATTCTACAATTATTTTAGATGGTTTTTCTTACCAACGTAATACAAACATGTAAAAGCATAAACTATTTTTTTGTTCATTTTCACTACTGAGTCATTCTTTGTCCTCAAGATTGATAGTACCTACTACCTCTCCGGCACTCACAAGACAGCCTAGGCCAGCTTTATAATCTTATAAATCAACAACGCATTGCCTACAACAATTAAAATACACGTTATTACGTCCTTGTCATCAGTAGCGTAACTAATCGGGGGGGGGGGGTGAATTTTTTCACTATGTTCAATTTTCATTAAATGAACAAAAACTAAACTTATAAGAGGTTGGGGGGGGGGAGGTTTCCCGTATTTGCGCCACTGCTAGTCATTATAGTCATGACCTGGTCATTTTAGGAACTCGTGTGATGGACTAGGCGTTTTTGTAATCTTTGAACAATCAACATTTCCGGTAACACATATGCACATGGTACATCAAAAAAGTAAATATGTATGTTTAAAAAAAAAAAAGAATATCAAGACAGAATAAACTCACTACACATCTCATACAACTGAAACAACAAAAAAGATAAACGTTACATGTACTCGAATTTAGAAGTTTTTTTAAAAGTCTATTTCTGCAATAAAGCAAGAAAAACAATGTCATAATTAATGGCATTCTGTACCAGGAGTCAGAAGATGTGAAGAAAATATTTAATAAGGCGACAGAAAACCTTGAGGTAGAGCTCCAAGACTACTATTTCTGGGCAGTACAAGGGCTGCCTTCAAGAAATCAGACCTTAACAATGATTGTTAGACTGAATAGTAAGAATGGGGTCAAATAAAACCTGGTAGAAAACTATAAGAAGGAAAAGCTGAATGGCCAGGTAATCTGAGCTGGCTCCCCAGTTGATTTTCATAGACGAGCACCTCTCCAAAGAAATGGTTGGGCTAATTTACAATACACTTGTCCCAAAATATATATAAGATAGCAGAGAGAGCAAGACTGACTTACAAATTTTACATTACAACTGCAAAGGAATGGCGTCCAAAAATAGGATAGAACCAACACGGGCGGCGGACCTGTAGGACTCGTACAATCAGTTTGAGGAAGTTCTGAAAGAAACCGAACAGTTAATAAGCGTGAAGAGGGCAAAACCATGAACGTATGACAAGCTCAGTGCGAGAACCAAACTGCTTATCAATAGGTGTAGACACCCTGAAATATTATTTAAAATAAAAAAAAATCATTCATTAAAAAACAATTTAAATTTTAAAAAAATTCTAAAGTACCTATTGTATACATCCTATTCTGGAATTTGATGAGATGGACGGACCATCTAATGTCACTATTATTTGCAAGGTATGATGTTTTGAGGAAGTGAGAGGGGTGCGCAGTAACGAAGATATTTGACTTTGATTCAAATTTGGAAACGAATGTCCGGGCTGTGTTGAACTATTCGTCCACCCTTTTTTATACTTGGTCGTGGTTGTGCACTGTTTCGTTGGTCATTTCGTATTTTTGTGCCCCGTCGCTTATTTCTGATCCATTCCTGAACAATGTTCAAGGTTTCGGATACATTTTTGGTGATAGTTGATGCTATTTCTGCAAAATGAATATGCGCAAATTAGGAGATAATAAATGGAATAACAGACAAATAATAAATTTGTGATATCTCCTAAGGGAAGGCATACCATAATGCTCAAGACAGTAAATGGGTGATTCTCTGAAAATTAGACAATTCGACGTGGACAAAAACAAAAAAACGAGGTTCACTTTCCAAATGTATTTTCGTTGAAATCGATACTAGGAGCACTGAGAAAACCGTATTCCGTCGACGGGCGGGCTTAAATTTGATTTTTTTTTGTGGGGGGGGGGGGGGGGTGTAGAGTCATAAAAAATTGATGTCCACGTTGAAAGACAAATTTTTCACGTTTACATAGTGCGATAAGATGAGGCTGTATGATCACACAGCGGCAATATAGGTTACAATCTTACAGATCACGGTTTTACAAAGTACCTACAATTCATCTAGGAAAGTAGTCTCTGCACAAAGAAGATTTAGAGGCTGTTTCTACAGACTGCTTCTAAGTGTCGAAAGATTCACGTCTTTCGTCGTGGATACAAGAAATATGTGAGTGTCCACGTTGAACATACCTATTTTATGTCCACGCTTAAGAACAAAATTGCCATTTTCCTTTTCCCATTGGGTAAATATGCGGAGAATATTTGATACATGTAGCTGAATGTAATGGGGCCAACATTAGATACAACTACTTATATTAGGTATTACATTTTTTACAAATTCTTAGCTGGAAATTCAATATGGAATCACCCAAATACCTGTCCATCAATTATAGAAGGCAGAAACTACAATATATTATACATAGTTACAACAATAATGCTCTTTAACGAGGAAGGGTATATCTTCTCACAGATAACGGTCAGGATGTTACGTACCAAACCCGAAATTGTACAGATCGGGAATTGTATAAGCATTTTTGTACCATGCACGAATCGAACGACCAACTTATTTGCACTGAACCCGAAATATCGGACTAGGTACAAATAATGCTGTACCATTTGCGAAATGTATGAAAAGTTTGTACCAATAAGACCAAAAGCTGACAAAGAAGAAAATAGAGATATACAGCCATTATAGTAATTATAGTATCCCTCATCTAGATTCCTCTTGATGGAAGTACGTATAGCTTTTCCAGCATTACATTATCGTTTTTTTTTTGTTTTTTTTTTGTATTGAGGTCAGTTTCTCGTGTAACTTCCATCACACTGATACTTCTAATTTCGCTTTCCTGTCAAACAGCGCCTCAAAGGGGATTGTTTAATTCCTGAGGGGTAACTTATTTTTTTGAAATTTGGACGAAACGTACATAATTCATCAGCCCAGGCAGTCAAACCATTGTCAATCATCCAAGCTCTCGCCATTTCCTCAACATCGCGGTTTGGTTGTTTGATACCTCTCTGACTTTGAGAATGCCGAGGTTTACTATATATATGCAGTCTTGAGACCCGGCCATAACAGTTCCAAATCACTGATAATGGCATTTAAGAATTCGCGATAATTATTAGATTGTAACAGGGAGGGGGCACTGAATCCATAAAAAATGTCAATTAAATTGTAAGCAACTTCTGCAGCGGTCTTCGTTTTTTGAGAGCACATAAGTGTAAAAATTTAACCTGGTGATCTTGATAATTCACGATAAATTGAAACTGGCCGTTTCTATGACTGCACATCAATCAAGTCGACTTGACCCCTAGCATTAGCTTCTGCAAAAACTGTATGCTAAATTACAACCCTTTCAAATAAAGTGATTGCATGAGAATGATGCACACCTCTAACGTTGGCCACTGCACTATAAGAACTATCATGTTGAACCATGTAAAGGGCAATAAGGGATTTACATACAAATACAATCTATTCCAGGGTTTGTACAATATATTCGGTACCCACAATGTTAATCATTTCCTACAAGTTGGTACACTAATCGCGAACGGTACAGTATTAATTGTATTAAGTCTGATATCTCAGGTTCAGATAGAAGTGGGTCGTTTGATTCGCGCACAGTACAAAAATGCTTGTACCATTCCGGATCTGTACATTTCGAGCTTAGTACTTACTACATAACAAGGATATTACAACATTTTTCAAGCCTTACCTGGTCACCAAAAGACCTCTCGCTGCAGAATGTTTGCTTTTTTTCCACGAACTTTTGTTGGAATGGATTGTAGAATTCTCCAACATTTGATCTTTTATGCGACATAGGTATTTAAGAAATGCAATCGACAAAACACTGAATACTTAGTTCTCTTAAATTGCAAATTGAAAACAACACTCGAAACTTTCTGATAATTATTCGAAAACTGAAAAGTAACACCGAACAACCGAATGATATAGTTATCACGTTATCAGTACCAAGCGCATTAGTAGGTCTAGGTAATTCAGTTTTGTTTGAAATATCAACCGTTTTCAACAGAAACGTTTTGATTGGTCGTCATAGTACAAGTGCAGAAACGGTGGGGTAGCGGTTATGTTGTGGTTTTAAAGTTGAAATTCCACCACGCAGATTGTCCGGGAATGCTCACTGTCACTACCACCCACACATCTAAACCGGTTTTCATCATAAAGCTCATCAATGTAGTAGTGGTAGTGGTTTTACGAATGTATATCCACCTGAATGCGCTCGCCAATACATAGATCCTTGGTGTACATTTTAAAGTGGGAATTCCACAACGCAGATTGTCCACGAACGCTTACTACCACTCTTGCATCTAACCCTGTTTTAATATATAGAGCTCATCAATGTAGTAGTGGAAGTGGTTTTCCGAATGCGTTCCACTTGGATACGCACATCAAAATCTTCAACGGGTCGTCATCGATCATACAGAGTCGAGCTGCGTACATCAGTGACTAACTGCATGTAAGTGAATTCAAAGGTTTTCCACCAACATTTCTGTTACTATTAGTTGGGTCGCAGAAGTAACAGTATTCCTGCGTGTTGAAACTTCACTGAAGGCAGGAATGCCATAATTGCTGGGTTGTGCGGTCTGTGGCACACATCTCCCTTCATTTCAGTGCTTCTTTCTGTGACTGTTGTGTCTGTAAAAACGTAGTGTCTATAGAAATTTCAGCCCCCACCCCGTTGGTGTTCGCTGCCCAGAGATTGATGATAAACGTGTATGTTGTATCACTCACAAATCCGTCTTTCTCAGTTTCTGTTTTCTTCCCTCTGTCCACTTGTTCAACCAATGTACATTAGGTGGTGTCGTGAGGTCAGAGAGCTTTTTGGGCTTCTGCTGGTTGGTGTAGTAGATTGACGATGACCAGAAGAGTCCACAGCGGGGGCTCGAGGGGCTTGTCGGTAACAAGCCCCTAATGAGAGATTCTCGGCTTGACAAATGACTTGGCCGAGTCAGATTAGTTTGAATACATTTTATTAGTTGATACTTTTAACAGCACTTTAAGCTTTAAGTTATGTGAGCGATACGACAGGTTGCCACTAAGCTTTTCGAGAGCATACGACACGACATGAGATCAGTTTTACGTTAATTTTCTAAGTCCCAGATCTGGATGCGAGAAAACGTGAACGAAGTCTCTACCTAACTTTTTGGAGAGAGCATGACTGAATCAAGACCGACGATTCGGCCCTTGTATTGAATTTATAAAGCCGAAGATCTGTTTCAGGTTCGACCCACTGGTGGAATGGGGATTCTCTCAACTAAGGTGATTTTGAAACGTCAGAGCCGCGTGCGGCCGTTTAGAAATTCAGACTGTGGATGGTTTCGGGTGATCGGAGTGTGAGTGAGACTACCGCACGGACTTGATGACGTACTTGAGAGCTTGCCGATTAGTTGTTGAAAGTTTTCGATCTAATTGACGCTATGACCAATGGCAGGAGGTGCAAATCGGGGTCTATGCTTTGTTGTACGCTTGTAGCTTGTACGGTCGCGGATTCTAGGAATTTTGAAGTCGTCGCTGAGGAATAAGGCGCGTGTGTCTCAAGGTCTGAGCTACCAATTGTAGGCTGATAGACGGCTAGGTCCCACCAGCCGTTATGACATGATTAGGAAAAGCCTTCGAAGTTGCAGAAGGTGAATTTCTCATCATGACAGGGGGCTACAGTAACTATACTGTCCCAGTTCCCCAAATTCTTGTGGAGATCCATAAACGGCTGCAAACGTTGTGCAGCGTTTTGCTAAACATATGTATTCATCGCCCCAGTTTGTGAATATCCTCCTTGTTACAAACATTTAAGACGAACTACTGAAGGTAAGGGGAGGGGTCTCCTTCTACGGGCATGCTTTCATTTCTGTAAACCTCCCCTTCATTTTTTTCACTCCTTCCCCGGCCCTCGAGCCTTTCTTTGTGGCCTCACGAATGATGGCATTATTACATAATCCAAGCCAAAAAGTAACTGCTTTGGTGGCTCCTAAATCAACATGACCTAGTCCTCTCTTGCTGAATAATAGGGAGGTAGTAGTTGCAGAAAAATGAGGACCAAGGAAATTGCGGCGGTTGGGCCACGTAGGCAAAGCTAGCTAATTTCCTTTATTATGTGCCTCCTAACTGTGTTCAACACTTACAAAAACCTGTTGTCGAATCATCTCTTCATATTGTAGGCATGCTCGACTTTCGAAAGTTGTGAGGGGGAGGGGATGGAATAGAGAAAAACTAGAATAATAGCCCTTTGTTTAGGAACAGAAGAGTAAACTGCTACCTTCAGGGTCGTAGAGAGAATATCTGGGTTGGGGCCTAGGTAATTACTGGGAGCCCGTTGGAATAGTAGGAGGAGGTGAGGAGGGCCTCCAGAATCTTTTCACTATAATAAACTTGTCTCCGACTTTTGGAAAAAAATTCCCCGATGCATCCTCCAGACTTCCTCGCTCACACTTCTAAAAACTTTCTAAAGAGCCAATGATCTCTTGTCCACTTCTACTTTTTTCGCTGCCTCCAGAAATTCTGAGGTGGAGACGGACAAGGAGAAAGAACAGTGGGCTGATGGAGTGCTGGAAGGAAGAAAGAGGGAACAAATTAAATTCCCTCTCCTCCCCGTCTCTGTCTCCCTCAGCATCTCATGCCGCCCCTGCCCTCTCCCATCTCCATCCCAAAATGATGAGTTTGAGACAAGGGCGGTTGAAAGAAACTGAAAGAGACGGAGTTTCCAATCTAATTTTACAGTGTTCCTTTATTTTCTAACGGTGATTGTCAGGGGGAGGGGGAGAAAGAGGGAGTACAGGAGGTGGTCAGAAATGATGAAGGAAAAGGAGGATAGTCATGTACAAGAAAGGAAAGAAAGAGAATAGAGTTTCATGAAGGAGGAGGAAGAGCAAGAGAGTCAGCGATGGAGAAATATGAAGTTGTTGAAAGTGGCAAAAGGAAAGAATGAAATGGAGCTTTATGGTGAACTTACAGTTCGAGGAAGAGGAGAGGAAACCGAATTTTGCGTTTTAAAGCACTACAATAGGGTGCGTCGGGAAACGAAATCTGTGACCCCGAAAACTCCCTTTCCATAGTTTGTTTGCTATTTCATAACTGTTTGATGCATGCTGGATGAATATTGATCGGATTTAGGCCTACAGGCTCCATCAAATTGATGAATGTGGAATATTTTTTCGCAGACCCGCGTTTGGGAGGTGGTGACCACTTGGACGAAGTGCATAAAATCATTTTTATGTTAGCTAGTCAGAAATTTGTGGATGGCACCACTTTTAGATGTAATAATTGTTGAACTTTGAAGCTGTTGAAGGGATTGAATCAGAAAAATTGTCACATTCGCTATCAGGGCCCTCGAAAACCCCTTTTCTATATAGTGTTTGCCATTTCATAATACTTTTGAGGTTCGTTGGATTTTAGCTGGTTTAGGCTACTTTTCAGGGCCGTCCATGGCTTTACGAGGCCTAATCCAAATTTTTTTAGCAAGGCATATGTCAGGTTCCAGAGAAAGAGGGGAAAGGGAGGAAATATTCTCAGGGCCGCACCCCTTAGAGTATTCACAGGGCTTGTCCCATTCTGTTTTTCTCGTTCTTTGCAAAAATGAGATTTGTAATAGCTTACTCTCCTTCAGCTCCCGTCTCTTGCTTTCCTTTCCAACAAGACAGGGTTACAAGAATAGAGGCCATAGTGATCTGCTTTCAGTTGTCTCCATCTGCCCCCGCCCTTGTCTACTACCAGACTTCGTCTCCCTGTATCCCCTCTACCAATAAGAGAGGATTTGGATAAGAGTGATATTGGCGGGGAGAAGTGAAGGGTGGAGGTAGAGTTAGATACGAGTAAGTGTCTTGTTAGAGTGAGAGTGAAGATGGCAGGATGAGTCATCAAGTTTATCCAGTTTACGGGCCAAAAGTAAAAAAATTTCTTCCAAAGGCGGCGGTGCTGCTCGTCGATTTTGTTTTCCCGTCTTCATCATTTATCTCGAACCTGCCCTTTTCCCTACTCGTCAGTATGTCCCATTTCGCCTGTCTTCAACTGTTCTTCCACTCTTCTCGACCTCTCTTCCACAGCCAGAGTGTATTCAAAAGGGAGAGATGGTGGCGAGGACCTGGGGTACTCCTTTATTCTTCTTGACCTCCACTCACCTTTCTCTACCACCTTTTCTCTTCTCCAACCTTCTCTTGCCTGTCTCCACACCCTTCTGCTCATTTGGCAAATCTGCCCTCTACCTCCAATCTTATAACTCGTTCCGCACCCGCGGCCAGGTCAGTCTGTAATAAAGCAATAGGTCACGCAGCTAGAAGTTTTCTCATCCAGTAGAGAATATGGAGCCATCGATATTATTTTTTCAGAATAGAGAGCCATGGGACTAGAGTGATCATGCGCGTGGTTTGAAGAGCTAGTGAATTAAAATTTCCCCGGGCATTATTTTCATCTCGATGGACTTGAGCCAATATTATTTCGAAAGGAACACCTAGTCCCCTTAATCTGAAGGCGCGAAGCATATTGAAGCGCGAGCCCTAACTTGACTGCCTCAATAGCGTCACCCACGCGACAGTCCAGACCCTTTAGCCCATCCCCCCCAAAAGATATCTTTATGTATTTAGGGGTAGTGACCTCTCCAACGATGTGCATGAAGCCATTTCGATGAGAAAATCGAAAATTTGTTAATGACTTCCCTTTTAGCTTTCATTTTTGGATTTTATCGCCTTATGGATTTAGGTCGGTTTGTGGTCTCTTGGACCCCCGACATTGATGAACTTGTAAATGTTTCCATGCTTTCGGGTTTTAGAGTTCATGACCTCTCCAACGATAGGCATGTAGTCATTTTAATGAAAAAATCAAAAATTTTCCGTATGGCACCATTTTTGGCTCTGAATTTTTCAATGTTGATGAATAAGAAGAGCTCAAATCGTGATAACGCTATTTGAAATCAGCGACCTCGAAAACTTCCTTTTCAATAGTTTGTTTGCTAGGTCATAACTCATTGGATTTGGATTAATTTTCTTGTTTGGGAGAGGATTAGCACCTGGGCCCCTCAAAATGATGAATTAGTAAATTTTTTCACGAATTTGTATGGTGAGTAATTCTATATTTCCGGCGACGTGCTGAAGACATTTGTACTGGAAATATTCAAACATGTGTGAATGGCACTTCTTTGATTCTGAACTTCAGATTTTTATTGCCCTAGGCATGGTGAGATCAGGATAAAAATATAATGTTATAAATCAGTACTCAAAAAGCCCATTTTCAAAAATTGGTTTGCTGTATCATAATAATATAGTGATTATGAATGATTTTTATTTATTTATTTTTTTTTTAATTTTTTTTTTTTTTTGGGGGGGGGGGGGGGGTTAGCTCCCAGACACTCTCCCCTAAATTGATTAAAATGTTGATATTTTCTATGGATTCGTATTTCGGGCGACATTACCTTTCCAATGATGTGCATAAAGACATAGCTTCTCATTTAGAATATTAGAATACGATCTAGCATCCTGTAAGGGGAGAAAAAATTTTTCACCCAGCAGTGAAACTATACTCGTACTTTGCCATGTGCCCATCACACTTTGTCCGAATTCGATCCGTTGATCTGTTCAAAATAAAAAAGGGGATGTGGGATTTAGAAAAACACCCGGTATGTCCATCTCACAGTACTTCAAGTGTTTTCATCTTCTCCTTTCAGGTGCGAAATCCGGTTGCTGATCCCCAACCATGTAGCAGTGCCGAAGGTTACCTGCAGCTTGCTTCTAACAACGTGGTGTCGCCTCAGCCTGCAGTTGAAGCCATGACGGATCGCGTGGCAGACTCAGTAATGGCTCACCAGTTAACAGTTGTCAGTACTCAGCAGTACTCAGCCGGAAGTGCCACAATTGCCCCCCTTTCAGGTACAAGGACGTCGTCTTATAGACTACTCGTTTTTCATGAAACAGCTTTGAAAACTGAATCAACACGAACAATTTTGGATATTTTCGACAGTTGTGGGTTTTTGATATGGAGCTTTTGTCAGACAGCAAGTTGCAGTACAAATGCACCAAGTGCCACAAGGTGAAATACATCAGTACAGACAAGCAGAAACCAAATGCTGTGGATGTCAACCCGCTGTTAATTGCTGGCACAATTTACTCGGGAAATGGACCATCTACCTTGAAGACAATTACACCGGCCGCAAATTTACCTCCTCTGTCAAATACTTTATAGCGTCTGGTGTCACAGATCTTATGGCAAGCAATATAATTCACTAGGAGGATCGGATGTCATCTTGGGGCACTGAACTAAGAAAGTGATGTATTTGACTGTGAAGAACAAGTTTTGTATGATTTGTGCTCGTGCTGCGAACAAGGAACAAGAGAAGCCTCCTCACAAATGTTACAAAAATGTGAAACAAATTCTTGTAATAAAAAATGAATACCACTCTAATTTTATTGCCTTAAACACGTACGGTATGATGTAACACTATGAAAACTAATGAATTTAAAATTCACCCCGCTCAAATTGGATAATAACTATAAGGAAATCTGTAAGGAAATGGTTTGAAGGTTAGGAGCAGGGAGGAGCAGGAAATGTACTTGTATGTCTGACTTTTCTGCCACTTTGTGAAAGGCTTCTGTATGTTAGGTTTTACTTCTCGTTATCTCATTCAGTTGCCTCACCCCACTCTTCCCCTTTTTACTTTTACCATTACTATGCTTCATTTCACCACCCCCGCCAGGGCCGGTGCGAAAAAAATTGGAGGGGTTGTACTACATACTTGGTAGAAATACCGACTAAATTACAAAGTTCGTTTTGACAATGCCGACTCAAATATTGTAGGAACTCAGATTTTAGTATTTAGGTATTCAACTTTGGATGGTAGGAATGCCAATAATTCAGTATTTAATTATACGGTAGACCTGCCGAGTGGTTCGATCCTTCTTCAAGCAGTTCAGCAGTTTTGAACCGCAGACAGTTTTTTTATGATGTGACCAAGGGAAGGTGACGGTAGCGCCCAGAGACTGTCGGCCAAGACACAGTGTTTGAAATGACGGATTCCTCGGCCCTAGTTGAGAAATTGAATTGAAAAATATCTCAAAGAGTTTATTATTTTAATAGTCTAATAATCATTCTGAATTGTAAAACTAAAACAAGAAGACACGCATGTGTACGAATTGTAATGGTGAGCACACAGTAAACTACGAGGATGCCCGACTACTCTGCGGCTTACGAAAGTCGTTTTCCGAATGTGATTAAAGTGGTTGATAGATTGCGTGAGTCCAATGCAGTCTGGGAGAATGTATCCTTCGCCTGCGCGACCAAAGTGGATATTTCAAAGTCCCTAAAGTCTCAATGCAAACATACTATCGATTCGTACTCCCAACATATTGGCCAACGGACACCCTCAAAAGCCCGACGTTTTGGACTTCTTTATCCTACGTGGAGTTCCTCTCCAGAAATCCGAGGTTGTCACGCTAGAGAACCTCAGCTCTGATCACCTTCCAGTCCTTCTAACATTGTACGACTCAGTTACGAGCAAGACAAAGAGACCAGTCTGACCTCGCCCGAAACGGACTGGGTGAAATGATCGACCTTCGTGTTCGGTTAAAATCCCCTGTAGACCTTGAAAGTGAAGCTGACAAATTCACGTTGCTACTACAATCTGCTGCCTCAGAGTCAATGCCTCCCAGGCCCTTGCGCAAGGGGGTTCAAACTCCCTCCATTGACCTTTGTTGATATGTAGATAATATATTAATTTATGGCGGTCACTGCCCTTTGTAACCGTAACCCGTAACTAACATGAAATATATGGTCAACCCCCCCCCCCTTTGTATAATTTCTGCGCACCGGCCTGAGCCTCTCAATAAGAAACAGAGTGCTCTCCCTTCTTTTCCAATGAAAATACGCGACTTAGTCACTGAAAAAAGGGAAGCAAGGCACCGCTGGCTTTGGACGCGCTTCCCAGCTGATAAATCCATCAGATTCAACTCGTTGACTACCCAATTGAAGAGGGTACTCGCAAGTCACAGATTCGAGTCTTGGGACACTCTTCCATCCAATCTCGCAACCCTTTCGGAATCCTTTCTCAACAACTGGTCCTTCCTGGTAGTTCACAACAGTGAAGTCTCCTCCTGGCTCCTTATCCAGGTAGGGGTTCCACAGGGAAATGTTTTGTCACCGCTTTTGTACCTACTATATATATACGACGGATGCTCCAAACCCAAAAGGTACTACCATGGCTATGTTTGCCGACGATACAGCTATTTTGTCAACAGCGACCACCTTCGCTGAAACAAACAACAAATTACAACAAAGCCTAAATCGATACGACCTCTGGAGTCAAAAATGGCGTATAAAGGTTATAATGCAGCCAAATCTAAGCACGTTGTATTCACTCTCAGTCATAAATATCTCTTCTATCCAGTCTATTTTGGCAGTGACGAAATTCCTCTTCACCAATTGGCCAAATACTACCTCAGAATCACCTTAGACTTGAAACTTAAGCGAAGTGCACATATCTCTGACAAGAAGACACTAGTAAGCGAAAAACTCCGCAAACTCCACTGGATATTGAACAAGGAAGTTTCTAATCAACCTCGAAACCAAACGACTGATTTATTACTCAGTAGTAAAACCTATGTGAACCTACTGTCTTATGATCTGGGGGGTGGCCGCTGAGTCTAACTTGCAGAAACTCACACGTATGGAAAACAAGGCTCTCCATACTATGGCTGGAGCTTACCGATTCGAAACGTAATTATGACGTCAGGAAGGATTTGGAGATCCTCTCGTTCGCCGACCTAATTTCAACCCTCGCCGCTCATACAAAAAACGAATCAACAGTCATGGAAACCCAATCGCCACAAAAATACTCCACCAGTCACGAAACCAGAAGGCTCTAAAGGAAACGGTTCAATCAACTTGTTCCTTTAGCAAATTGTTAAGCTTTTAGAGCTTCCAGAATTTTGGTTAACACACGTGCGCGAGAATTTGCCGGTTAGTTGTCTACATTTACAAGTTTGCCAACTTCCAAAATTATTTGGGGGGGGGGGTTCACCCCTCTTCGCGCCGGCTCGCCGCCTTCTACTTGTACCATCATTTTTCTCTACCTCATCGGCAGGGATGTGAAAGAAGCTGGAAACAGAAGCCGGAAGCCGGAAGCCGGAAGTTTTTATGTATCCTGACTCAAATCGAGAAGCCGGTAGCCGGAAGCCAATTCCAGTCGGAAGCCAGACGCTGGAAGAGAAGTCTTTTGTTTATCGGCTTCTTTCTGACTTCCAAGTTCCAACTCAGAGTCAGCATTTGGCCTAACTTGTCAGTCATTGTTTATAAGAAAAGAGCTCTTAAACTCGTTGCTTCAAAGTCTAAATAGATTATTTCATTTAAACTTGTTTTGTGCTTCTTATTATTTTGGAAGAGGGGGGAGGGGGGCTTAAAAGATGCTAGAGGTGAAATAAAGTGAAATTTCGGGAGCTAGAAGTCGGAAGCTGGAAGTTTTTTGAAATAACAGAAGCCAGAAGCCGGAAGTTTTTAAATTACAAAATTGAAAGAAGTCAGAAGCTGGAAGCTTTTTAAAATTATGGAAGCCAGAAGCCGGAGGAGAAGTTTTTTCAATAAGCTTCTCATCCCTGCTCATCGGCACTGATCTACACCTCCCTTTATACCCGCTAAAACAGAGCGGCAGCGGTGTTGTTGGCCCAGTAACTGACTCCATCTCCATCATTGAGTCTGAAAATCTCTTCAATTCTGTTTCTTGCACCCCCCCCCCCATGACGATAAGAGAAACATGGGTAGAGTGGCAGGTAGGAGCACCAAAAAGAAATGAAATTTCTCGATTTAGTCAACTTTTCAGGCTAATTAATGAGGAACAGGTTCTGCTGGAGGCTTATCCAGTAGATCTGACCTGAGTGAACCTTTAGGCCAGGGGGGGGGGATAAGTGATTTCAGACAGAAAGTGGATTTATAGTAGACCTATAAGGAAAGACCAGAAATGTCAAAATCACATACATTTTCTTTTGAGAAAGGGAGACGGTTCGCGAGGAACCAGAAATGGCTTGCTGGGGTTGGGAGGGCGAAGCCACCTCGTAAACTTTTTGCTTTTGTTTCAATATGTTGATAGCGATTTACCGCTCTATCATGCCGTTTTTTCATGAGTTTTTGAGGAGCTTTCACAAGATTTGTCACCTCCTCTATTTGTGTCTATAGAGTTCTATTTCAGCATTCGAAATCCGGAGAAAATTTTTTTCACAAAAAACTGAAATTATATGAAAACAGTTCTTATTTTTTATTGCCTTCACTAAACAAATTTCTTACGGCCCAACAGAAACGCTCCGCAAAAAACTAGAAACTAACTTCAGCCGTTCCGCCGGCTCACAATTTTCTTTCAAACACAAAATAAATGAGAACTGAGATGCGACAGAGCTGGTGAACCCAGCCGGTTCACTTCATAAAACGAGTTTACCAATACATGCACACATACATGCTATTTACACATGTTACGCGCGGCGTTCGCTCTTCGGCTTTTGAAACGAAGCGGGGAGAGAGGCTGGTCGGGTCCGTCAACGAACAACAATCGAACGCGTTCACTTTCAAATCATCTTGTAGCAGGTTGCCGTAGTCAAATACGAAAAACGACACTCGACCAAATGTCATTCGGGGCGACGCCGTTTCATTGTTTACGTTCTGGAAGAATACAGCCTTAATAAGCTTTCCGTTCATCTTTTGATTCCCTGCCCGGCTTTCTCCAGCGCAACACGGAATACGTTCTCCATGTACATGTTAAACAGCATAGGTGATAATATGCAACCCTAGCGTACACCCCTTCACACTTGGAATTCATCTGTCGTAAGATTATTTCCGATGCGGATTTCTGCCATTTGTCCCCAGTAAAGATTCTGGATTATTCTGATAACTTTACCGTCCAGTCCTGCTTCTCGGAGTAGACGGTGTATCATGGCATCATGCCATATGGTATCGAATGCTTTCTGGTAGTCAATAAAGCATACGAACACATATTTTCTGTTGTTGTATGCCCTCTGAAGTAATATTTTCATGGAAACAAGGCTTCCCGCGTTCCTAGACCCTTCTTGAAACCGAACGGCGGCTCACCACTCAGTTCTTCGCATCTAGGGAATAGGCGCGCATGCAGTACTCTCAGGAACACTTTCAAAGTATGACTCATTCGGCTGATCAACCTATAATCTCCGTATCTCCTGGCTTCACTTTTCTTTGGTAGTACTACGAAAGTTGACTTCATCCAATCTGTAGGTATTTGCCCAGTTCTGTAGATTTTACTGAATAAATCCGTGAGCATTTTTGTGTCAGTGAGTTTCAGCACTTAGGCATAATATACTTCATCATGCCCAGGCGATTTTCCTTTTTTCATTGCACATAGCGCATTTTCCACTTCGGACTCTTGAAATATCTGGGCCCATCAATTCGTCCGTACTGACATTTTCGACTGTCAACTCAGCTCTATCATCATTAAACAGTGACTCAGCATAGTTTTTCTAAAGTTCTCGAATTTCCAATTCATTGTTTTTATTTCGAAGTGATGTTAACTTCGATTTATCCTATAGTTGCCTGTAATTTGCTTCAATTTTTTATGGAAATTGAAGGAGTCATGCCGTTGATGTAATTCTTCAGCCTCCATACACTATTCGGTTAGCCAGTCGTTCTTGGCCTGTCGGACTTTTCTACGAATCTCCCGATGTAATTACGTGTATTTTCCCTTTTCCTTCTCAAGATATTAATATTGTAAATTCTTCCTTCACATGTTTGTTTCTCACTGTGCTCTGGTATATTACACTACACAGCGAATTTTTACTTTCTTTTTTGAAAAAGACTGGAATGAGGATTGGTGACTTTAGGTGTACTTTCTGAGTTTCATCCAATATGACACAGCTCTTTCTTCTCCAATATGTCAGGTCTCTTCGTAAGAACCTCACGCAAAGCTTATGGAAATTATAGTTCCGAGGAATTTTACAAATCTTATAGTATGTCATTGTACTGGTGGTTCTGAACATTGTCTTGTGCGCCAGGGACGCCAAGAGTCAAACCGGGCCCGTAGGAAAAATCTGCGGGCCTACACTGGAATTATTTGCTCTTAAAAAGGCATATTGTCTATTTGATAATTATAATTTCTGTGACTGCGGGCTCTCTAAAAAAAAACGGACCCGGGGGAAAAGTACCCTTCTGGGCTTCTCGGCGGCCCTGCTGTGCGTTGTATTTTGTCCGTTCTCTTTTCTTTTGGATGACCTAAATCGATTATTACAACAAAATTTGAACCACAGGCCACAGAACCCCCGCTTGTCTGTTGATTCCATATGTATTAGTATAGAAATGAATGTAACTGAATGTTTCATTAATCTCTCAAGATGGACCACCACAAGCAGGCGTGTGTAATGATTATATTCTGATGGAACAATTATTGTTGGCAGATATGTTAGGTATATAAAATCGTATTCGTTAGCTTTTAATTCTGTATTGCAGATAAATTTCGACAAGTAGTCAGTACGTGGAAGGCCATGAGCGATACTTCTTCATCTCCTGAGAAAACACCTCCGAAAATGAAAAGTAAGAAACAGTCGGAACTTTTTGAAGAACGTAACCTTAAAAAGAAAAAATATGCCGATGATCATTACACTACACAACAATTAAAAATTTTTCATAAAACAATGGCATGAGAATACATGATTCTATATGTATTTTCAACGAGGAATTTAATGCCGATGTTAATTTTTTGATTGTAGTTCATTGTTTTTTCCTATCATGCAAATTTTAGTATCATAAAGATGATACCTACTAGGTACTGATCGAACAACTATACGCGTTCAGTATTGTTATCAGTATCAGTATAGCTATTCCTGCACGACAAAATGGAATAAAACATGGAAATTTTAATAAAATTTCTATTTTGAATGTGGAAAACGAGAGGTTCTTGATAAAAATGGATAACGCCATCGTATTCAGCATTCAAAATACAGCTAAAATCATATAATCTCATCCCATTATTTTTTATGCTGTTGTGTAGTGTCATGAATAGGAATTCCAAAAATATCCCGATCTACAAGGATTGACACAATTTTGACCTGCGTCAATTTTGCGAATTTTAACACGGTATTTTGACAATATTTAACCAATCAGAGCACTCCCACGCATTTTTGACTTCTTGACACATTTTTGACCGATCAATTCTGCTATACAAGTGGACGGAGCCTATGTGACTGTCAAGGACGGACACTATTTTGACTCAAAAATAGTGTCAAGAGTGTCTTTTGACGCTGATTTTGCATATCGGAATGCTTTTGCATGTTTTTTTCTGTTGAAGTAGATAGGGAATATCCATGTTATGTTTGTGCTTCATAGAATTTCAAGAAGAATGAGCCGCACTTGATTGAGCATATTTTGGGTGTAAAAGCATATTTATTGCTTTTTTAGAGCATATTCAAAAATATTTGGCCAATTTCCACAATTTTTACGAAATATTTCCAATTTTTTTCAATATTGCACTAGTTTTGTCTTCTAAGAAAATGAAACTGCAGCAACTGCAACTTTTTTACAAACCAAAAAAAAAATTACGGCTCCTGTCAAATGTATTTGATGTTCGCCTGTGAGAAATGACATTTTGCACAATTACTTTAGAACCTTCTATTATTTTGGCATTTTTTAGGACTTTTAGGCAATATTTTAGCATATTTGATGAGAATAAAAGCATATTATAAGCGCATATTTAACCCATTTTCAGAGAATATTTTTGGAATCCCTAAATATGAACGTGTTGATTCGGAGAGCATAAGAGCACAACTTGGTAAGTTTGTTATAATACTATTGATGATTTATCAGGGTTGCCACTTCCGGAAAATCCGAGGAAAGTCGGGAAATTTTTATAAAAAGTCTGGAAATTTCATTTTGAATTTTGTAGCCCTATTGGGATTTAAACCTACATGAGAGTGCGCTGCAAAATTACTTGCGCGGGTGTTAGCGGGTGAAAATGAGTGAGTGATCATGTGTTCTTTCAAACGGAAACACTGCTATCTTTTGTTGGGTAAAAAACCGAGTAAAAATTATTTTGGCAGTAGAACTGATTATAATTTTATTTTTTGGTGATAATGTAATCGAAGTTAGGACAAATTTTCTTTGAAAGTGAATTTCTAATCGACTATAATGATAGTTGAAGTTTGCTGCACGCTTATGGTAAATCATACGTGATCACTTACACATATCGCAGGGCTGCCAACTCTTGAAACTCTAAATTTAAATCCCAATAACTGGTTGTGGTTGAATCAGGAAAATAATATTCGTTTTCTACGTCATAACACTTTGATTTCGGATGGATTTTGGCCTGCTTCAGGTCTGCTGCCTTAAATTTGACAAATCCAATCCGACTACAGTGAAACCTCGTTTTTTCGAACATCGATATAACAAATTTTAGGATATTTCGAACTAATGTTCAGGTCCCGACCCCAATGTACCGAAATGCATTTATCTTTCCTCTGTAGACCGAATGTAATTTAGGTAAATCGAACTTCGTGAAGCGAGCGAACGGAGGGAAAACCTCTGGTTATCGAACGTTATTATCGAAAAGCCTTGACAAATCGAATTTATGACAATGTATGTATGTGTTTCGACAAGCACCGTGAAGCAATTTAGGTGACATCATGAGGTCATTGTATACAAATTGAATTCTACCTCAATAAATCGAATTTCCGATAAATCGAACTACCTCTTTCAGATAACACGAATCATACATAAATCGAACGAAATTCGTCGACCCCAGCGGTTCGAATTAGCGAGGCTCCACTGTATGTGCATAAAGATTTATTTAAAATACTACATGGGTGGAGTTTACAGCCCCCATAAGGGGGTGGTGGATGGAGAACATTTTTTAGGCCCTGAAGAAACTAGACCTCCGTACAGGAATATCGCAGTCCTGCAATCGGTTCAGAAAAAAGGGGATGGGAAACTTTTGTGGAACATCCTGTATCTCTCTATATATTAAAAACCACTCCACCTCTGCCTTCCCCCCCCTCAATAAAAAACTCCCAGGGGTCCGAGATCTAACTCCAGGCCTTCTCCTCCCTCTCGGCTGGAAAGAGGGGCTGTAGTGGGAGAAGATCATGGAGGGGGATTAAAGTCGTGGGGTTAGTAATGGGTAAAGAAGTCGTGACGGGGGAGGGGGCCTAGTATTTCTTAAAAAGTTCGAGGAAAATGTGAAAATCCGGTCTGGAAAACCTGGAAAAGTCAGCGAAAATCATTCTCAAACAATAGTGGCTAACCCTGTTTATAAAACCTTTATCTAGAAACATATAAAATGATGATGATGTACAAAATTTCGTAGGATCAAGTCTTACATCACTGGCATCAAATAAGAAACGAAAAACTAACGAAGGTGAGACTTTGAGTGCATATATTGTGTATCTTTGTAAGTAATATGTACTAGTATACTCTTGAGGAAGTATGACACTATGTAGTTTTCCACAGGAACATCTCCAGCAACGCATAAGACCTACGCCGAGATGAGAACAGTGAAGTTTTCGCCCCCCACAACAAGTGACTACCAGAATTATGGCACGAAGAGTTCCTTCCATGATTCCCATCGTGATTCGTCGGTGTTCATATCACCCTCCTTCAGAATGTCACCTGTCGTCATGTCGTCTGCAAACAATGAACGAAGTGAGAAATTTCTGCTCAACTGTTGCCTGGAGAAGAACAATGACATGAAAAAAGCAAAGTGACCAACAAGAATTAATAATGATATCTTTATTTTCTATGATTTTTGTTCATTACAGTTAATTCATTGGTAACTGGAGCAGTGGTGAATTCCCACAGAGAAGCTGACAGAAATTATAGTCATCCAAACATAACACCAAGTAAATATATTGAGTGTCTACTCCTTGCAGTGCCTAAAGATTACAAAAAATTGAGTATTATATATTCAATAATGTTTGACAGGATTTTCTCCCCGCCTTCGCCAGAAGGAAACGTTAAATTTACAGAGAGAAGGTAAAGAAATAATTTCATTTTGTAAATTAGTTCAGGTTGATGAACGATAAATGAACAAGAGTTAAACATGATCTTTGAAACTTGATTTTTTGGTGATTTATCACAGGTGTGCTAGTTACGAATAAGACAGTTGACGATAATTCTAATAACGTCAGACAACCGAACACAAACTTAGACAAATATCTTTCGCTTTACTTTTAGATTGATACAGAGTCATAATAAATGATAATTATGAAGTTACATGTGATTATATAGGTTCTCCACGATCATCGTCAGTAAAACGGTTGAATTTCAGTGGAATGTCAAACAGCTCTCCACGGACATCGTCAGTAAAGAAACAGTTGAATTTCCGTGGCATGTCAAACAACAAAGAAAGTAAGGAAAGATGTTTTATTTTGATTTTCCCTCTACCTTCCAAAAGAAATACATTTTAAGAGGGGATTTATATGAATGAGAAATGAATAAAAGCTGGAAAAAAAAATTAAATTCTTTCATTCATTTCAGAAAAAAACCACAAACAGAAGAGCATTAAGCCGGACAATAATTCGAACGACGGTCTCGTTAATAAAATAGGTAACTTTCACAATCACTTATATGTACATCAGGTTCGTGCTAAGCAGTGTAGAGACAAAGCTTTTATTGCTACATCCCTTTTTTGGAAAATTTTGTTGTCTCTCCACAAATCACTTATTAAGTCTATTGTTTGTACGCTCCCTTACGTTTCCTTTATTTAATTTGAATGAGAATCAGAGGTAATGAGTTTCTTGTATCTGGTCGCTTTAATTTAGCGAGTGGTCAAACGATTAACTGTATTATTATTGCCAGTATAGGGGTATTCACAAAAAATGACTGTATCCTTCCTCCGACCTGGAAAAAACAGCGCAAATTTTTTTTTTTAATGTACATGTGTAATTGAAGGAAAAATCTATTTCTCTACATAATCACCCGATAAGTTGATTGATTCCAGCCATGTATACCAATGGGCATTTTTGCTGGCAAAGAATTCGCTAGCCGCAGTTTTCAATTCTTCATCTGCAGATCGCCGCCCTCCTAACATCTCTTGAGCTTGGGAACGGCGTAAAAATCGCAAGGGTCCAAGGAATATGGAGGGTGCAAATCCCACCCAAAATCAGGGAGGAGGGAGACTGTTTGTGTGGAGCGGTGGGAGTCACATTGTCATGGATTGTGACTTTTTCTTCAAGTAAGTGGGACGTTTGCATCGGATTGCATCACAGATACGCATCAATGTGTTAAAATATATTGTAGGTGTTCTTGTTCATCGTCGGACTCTTCTCCATACCCTGGATTGTGGTTGGCAGGTAACGGAAGAGGGCAATCGTGTTTCCAAAAACCATCTCTTTCACTTTCCCCTTTCCTTGCTGAAACGGCATCTTGAATTTTTATGTGGGCGGGCTCTTGTTTCGCCTTCAAAGTTTGGTTTTTTTTCGCCAACAAGGACACCAATTGGCATGCGGCTGCAATCAATGAACTGATCGACTGCGAAGAGGAGTGTCTAAAAGAAAACGGCGATTAGGTATATGAAGAAAAAAAAAAGGTTTGTCCTTAAAGAATACATGTACATTTTTTCAAAAGTTTTCCGCTGCTTTCCGCGGGTTGGAGGAGAAAGTACAATTTTCTAGTGAATATCGCTCTATTATAAAATGATAATAAGTATACACGCTGTTTTTACGATTTCAATACTCTTTCTTGACAGCGTTCATTTTGAAGAATACTATTTTCTTATTATTTCACTAGTTTTCATTGCAAAACATGCTGTATAATATACAACTTATACTAGCACACACTGTAGCATTAACCTCTGGAGTTTTATCAGTGATAATCATAATACGATTATTTTCTGTGTTCAGCTATACAATCAATTTTCGCTTTACAGCACTTTTATCGAGATCGTTTACTCGATTTGAGGCCACACTGGCGGTTGTAGTGGGAAAACTTGAAGCTATTGAAAAAAGGCTTGATCGACAAATTGGAGATACCAGTGGCACACATTTGAACACTGAAGACTTGGCAGACGTTGTATCATTACTCCCTGTGAAGACTGAAGGTGATTTCTATTCACTGAATGAAAAACTAAATACTGATGGGACATTTCGTGATAAATTTGTGAGTACTGCTGCACTTTAATTTACATGATCACATTCTTATCCTAGAGAAACAACACCAATACAATCTGGATTTTGCATTAGGTTCGTTTTGTATCGGAAATGAGAAAACTTAATGAACACAATCCGGATAAAAAGATCGCCATGGAAATGCTCTTAGAACGTTGCTTCGATGCGTGCATCACCGACTTCGGAAATTGGAGCGGCATGCGTTGGAATATGATCGAAGGCAAAAAAACGTGTCAAAAGGTGGTTGCATTTCAAAATTCCAAAGTTTTTCAGATACTATTGGGTGAGTAATATTTATTTATTCCAGGGGTGAGTTATTGAAACCTTTAGCGCCCCAATGGTGTTACGTTTAGTGTCTTATTTTCATTAATGGAAAATCCGGCACCGGTGCAGTGCGTTCGTATTGCGACATTTACCTGAAATGCAAAAGTTGACAGTACTGAGGAATTGACAAGGGAATAATTTATCCTCGGTGTACTTCCACATAGGAAGATGGGTATTTGCGAACCTTTCTGTAGTGATTAGAAAATCGTGTTCAGGAAAAACTTGGGTCCTACATTTTGTTGCAATGGCATGAGAAATTCAATTTTAAAATGGTCAGATTTACTTGTTATTCACTTACTTGAAATTAGAATTCTCGCATAGCTTACATGAATACAGCAATACAAAATCATCCCCCAGTCATTTTAATTAGCGCGCCAGGAGAGGAGCGACTTTATATAGCGCGCCCTGTTCTACAGATAAACATCTCAATTGAGATATGTTGTAGTATGTACTTTCTAGTCCTTATAAATAAAAGTGTAGACAAGTTCACAGAGGAGGGAAATGGAATGAAAATAATGAAAAAGAAGAAGAATGGGGACAGGAACAATATGAAATGAGATGAGAAAGTTAGGAAAATTCAACATTTTGAATATACAGTATAAGGACGAAACAGGAGGGTGGCGGGGGGGGGGAGGTTTGGTAAATACTCGATAAATTGAAAGTCATGGAATTCAGATTCGGCAAATCGGCAAATGCGAAATTTGACGAATGCTGAACCAAGAAATTAAAAATATTCGTCGGCAAATTTTTAGTCGGCACCCCCTCAAAAAACACTCTAGTTTCGTCCCTGATAAAGCACCAAAAATATTTTCAAAAGCGGTTTAGGAAAGCAGAGTCATTTGTAATTTGGCGGTTACCCACCATTCTTCCTTTCAACGTTGAAGTAATTGCCAAGTTGATTGCTCACAGAATAACAATGGTTGTGCTGGTTTTTGATGTGCAGTTGTTTGTGTAGACTGTCAAGTTCGTCAAGGATATATGCAATCTACATAAGTAACTTTGATGCCAAAAAAGAAACAGTTGTCTTTGTTTTTATGATTTTTGAAAACTCCTTTTTCTTTCAGAACAAGCGAATCTCAGCATGCAAAATGAAACCCTGGCATTATATCTGATTCAGGAATGGATTAGGAACCGGAGGGGCTATAAAATGCGGTACGAGAGAGAGAGGGGCGAAAAACCGAGGAGGAAGTTACTGAAGGCACGTCGTCCCCAACGGGTCGCAAAAAAATAATGTTTGTATGTATATAAGTATCTGTTGTATGTAGGTATGCCAGAATTACATCATATTATGTATTTTCAGAATTGTTTTCATTTTATTTAACATCAGGATATGGTTTCATGCACAAAATGAACCTGTGCAGATTTTAAAATATTTTCCAATTGTGTATTATGTTCTACATATGCTTTACGTATTCTTTACGCACGCATACGCGGAGAATATGCTTGACGCATACGCGGAAAAATATGTTACGTAGGCTTTACGTGAGCGGAGAGCTGTGGTATATGAGAAACGTACGCCTATTTGCAGTAGTAAAGGAAGCGCATAACTACTGTACAATGATTCTCTTGTACACGCAACTCTACTGTTCAACGCAGTCCTTACATACACGTAAAACGGTAGTGTATCAGGAATATACGAATCTGGTAGTGGTAGAGGAAGCGCATAGTCACAGTTCAGCCCCAACGCACCAACCTTCAAGGAAGCGCAAGTTTACTGTTTTGCGTAGTCCGCGAGGAGTGGCAGAACCAAAAAATACCATGTATTCGTAGTGGCAAGTTACTCTTCTGCGCTGCGGGTTTGCCACTACATTTCTCATTTTTGTAGTGGCTAAATGTTCAACGGGTATTCATAATTTGAAACTTTTTTTTAAATTCAGTATTATGATTACCTACTAAGCTAACTTAGTATTTATCCATTCTGGATTTTTTGGTTCTAATGAGTACTTACTGGGCGGATTTTCGGTGTCTTTGGCCCTAAAAATAAAACCTTGAAACTTTGGGCTTGATTCTGTAGTATTAACTTATACCGCCATGATCATGGGCGTAGCTAGATAGAACTTTTTCCAGGAGGGGGTAAAAATTGTCAACAAGTTTGCCATTTTTCAAGGTTTTGGTATGTGTATCATATTCTTAAAAAATGTCTTCAGACACTCATTATTCATGTTTTGATTTTAAGTATTCATAAATCATTCCATTTTTCTCAAACCCAGGGGGAGGCACTTGCCCCTTGCTCCACGCAGACTATGTCCATGGCCACGATCCTATAAGGTTTAGAATGTTCAGGGTTTTGGCCAGTCACCTGTTGTTATCGTCCAAACATACACTCAAGCAGCAAAAAA
Organism: Acanthococcus lagerstroemiae; assembly: GCA_031841125.1. Classification (NCBI taxonomy): domain Eukaryota; kingdom Metazoa; phylum Arthropoda; class Insecta; order Hemiptera; family Eriococcidae; genus Acanthococcus; species Acanthococcus lagerstroemiae. Next base: position 526,618 of record JAJSSI010000010.1, on the reverse strand, counting down.
ACAAATAAGCTGAAGTATGAAGTAAAAAAGTTCTGGAGAAATGATCCAATACACCTGTGAATTCTGTTTATCCCCGAGTCTACTTCAGTTCTGTTTGTTTGTTGGGTAGGCCATAAGTTAAAATACAGTTTGGTGAATCTGTAATCCTACATGACCACAACGGAAACCACCAGAGGGATAATTGAAGCAGTGAAAATGTATAGTAATCCTAAAAATATTTAAATCCAGGTAATTCTCTCTCAATAACTAATGGTGTAACAGGGTACGAAACTGGATTTCCTTTCTCTTAAATGTCTTCGAACTTCATTCTGAACATTTCAGTTTCTTGTTACCTACAGATCTTGGAGGGTATAAACACTCTTCATGTTACGAAGAAATACTCTATCATCCACGTAGATGGTGTTTACAAAGTCTATCCACGTCATGAAAGTTGGGTGGTTTTCATTTCTTATGCAATAATACGGTGGATATACGCCTGACGTGTTAATTGTCACCTTTGGCTGTGTATGGGAGTAGGGGGTGGCAGTGGGATTAAAAATTTTACATAATCCTTTGATAGAGCTCTCCTTACTCCGCTTTTTAGCCTGTTCAAATTTCCTTTGACGTAGCATAATGAGCAAACAGCAGACATCGAAACCGAACATTATTAAAAACTTGATAGTTTCAAAATTGAAAGGAGAGCCGACATTGGTGAATATTAGTGAAACCAACCCAAGTTTACATAATTTTACTTTTACATCAAATGAAACTAAAATCTGCTCAACACTCATTGAAATTTAAAATTCTAAAAGTATAAGTGGCACCATACTACCTACTCTTACAAATTGGTAATTAATATTATGTATCATCACATTGTCAGATCATGGAGCTTGCCAAATTCGTGATCCTATTAGAACCAGGCTTGTCAAGTAGGCCTATGTGCATTGTGAACCGGAAGTGGATCAACCACTCTAACCAGACTTTTCGGTACCCCAGCAATATGAGCCGTGACGCCATCTATGATCGCGCTATTGATGACGTTGACCCTGAAGAATCTTGGGGAACTTACCGATTTGAAGAAATTCTGTTCAGCGCTGGTGATAATTTGACCCCAAGTATCACTGATTGATTCATTGATATAATAGTGTATAATGTTGCTTATCAGTTTGTTAATTCGTTGCAGACAAACTTGGCATTATTAAGAAAAAGCTTACCGATTTCGAAAATTCAAGTTTGGAATCAGATGAGGCGGCGTATACTAAGTAAAATAATCGTATTTTCGAAAGTATTTAGGGTAATGTGTAGTTTTTCTGTATTGAGATTTGTAATTACTAATTTTTTTACTTTCACAGACCTGTCACCAAGCGTCAACGGAAACCGTGTCATACAAATTCGTTACCATCCCCCGGAAAAAACTATCAGACAAAGTCATTACCACCCCCTGTGCCATACCCTATTGACCATTTTCACATTTAAATTCCGCAAGATTCCGCAGCGTCTCAAAATTTCTGCAAAATGAGACACTTTTTTCTCGCTACTGAAACGGAAAATAATTTCCGCAACTTCAGTCGCGAAGAAACTGAATCCGTTTCCGCAATCCTGTACGGTATTCCTACCACGCAACGTTCAGCTGCGGAATTCTATTCCTCTACTGACGCAGAAAAAATCATATTTCCGCATTATTCCGCTTCGAAAAAAAATCTATTTCCGCATTGTTCCGCCTCGAACAAAATCTATTTCCGCATAGTTCTGCTTCGAACAAAATCTATTTTCCGCAGCGTTCCACTACGTTTCATCAATTATATTCTGCCACATAATTATTTCTCTGGAGCGTCTCGGAGCGGACTATATTGGAAGCAGAACTGCGCAGAAAATTTTATTCAGCAGCGTTCAGGAGCGACTATTATTTCACTGCTGTACAAAGCAGAATATTCTTCAATGCATACTACGGCGACTTTCATTAATTTCTGATGCTAGTATGAAAGAAAACAATTTTTATTTGAAAATAAACAAACAATTTATGCAAGTTTTTCAGATAAATTTCGCGTCGCATTCGCGTGCTGGGTGGCTGCATTTCTGGAATCTGAAGATTAAATTTTCAGCATGAGAGCAGATTATTGAAAAGTGAAATGTATACAGAATGAGTGGCAAGAAGTGACCTTTGTAGAAAAAAGTGACTAAATATGGACGCCCTGCTAACCCCATATAATACGGCCAAGACGTCAGGAAAAAATATTAGCGTCTGTTGAAACAAAATAGGTCTGTTTGGGCAGCATACAGAAACAACCAAAATTGACAAAATGTACAGAAAGTGCGTTTGGGCAACTTTTCTGCACTTTCTGTAACTGCAGAGAGAATGTTCAAGCACCGACTTTCTGGAGTTTCTGTAAGTTTCTGTAACTTTTTTGTGAACAGTTGGAACGGAAAAAAATTTTGGTTATTCCTTATAAAAAATTTGCTAACAATTAAATAATTTCATAAGAGAACGTTGAAGGTGATTTGCAATTGTTCAATTTTATTTTATGTGGAGATTTATCAATGAAATCCTTATAAAAAATTTGATAACAATTAAATAATTTCAAGAGAGAACGTTGAAGGTGATTTGCAATTGTTCAATTTTATTTTATGTGGAGATTTATCCATGAAAATAAACGTTGATCGGAAATTTCAACAGAAAGTGCAGAAAAAGTGTTTGAGCATACGCTAAAACGATTACACAACAGCACTACAGAAACTTACAGAGACGTTTGTACAGAACTTACAGAAAAAATCATAAAGATTAATTTTTGTACGCTGCCTGAACAGACCTATAATAATCACCATATCGATTCCCTCTATGAAAATGTACACGCAGCCAAAGAAATACTCTGAACCAGGAACTTTAAGATCAACACCCGCCCACTGACTTCAGAAACCGCAATGAGTTCAACGAAATCCTATCAACAACAAACTATTCGCGCTACCAATGATAAATACTAGAGGTTTGTTCATTCAGCCACAGACTTCATTTGTATCAGTTTCACATTATTTGATTCGCGACGTTAGAGTTCTGATATTTTCGGATTTATTTCGTTTCCAAAAAGAAATATGAACACAAAGCCCAAAATTTCTTCACAACGCTCACCTGGATCTTTGACTATATATAACTATATGGACTGATCAAGACGACACTACTACAAGGAAATCTTGCACACGACCCTGTTTCAACATCTTTTGTGCTATAATGATTAGAGAAGACCTTGTTGTGATTTCTGGTTATCAGTTTGTTCTGTATCCTAGATCCTAACGTTGTAATGTTGAAAAGATGCGATTTATTTGCTAAAAATCAGTCCACTTTTGAGCCTATACATCAACCAATGTATTTTTCAATTATATATACCGTATTTCTCTATTGATACAGCCAAATATTTTTGCACAAAAGGAAGAATGAGAAGAAAAACGGAGAAAACAAGGCAAATCAATACGTCTTTTATTCCATAGCCTGCTTCAGCGTTTGTTTTACAGGAATAATTCAACCGCTCCCAAATTTAAGTTGGAAAAGTCTGTAACAAAAGCAGCCGTAAAATTGTATCAAAGCACAAGTTTTCTTCACAAAACAAGAGTTCCTCACGAATGTTGTTTTAGCATTAAACGCCACAAGGCCACAACTATCGTTTCGAACTCAGTAATTGCTGTCAATGGGAAACAACTAATCAAAAAGAGACTAAGAATGTTCATCATTAACATCAAAAACAATCCTTATGGTGACAGGAATTATTTGAATCCGCAGATCTTTGTATACGTACATTACATAAATTACAGGTTATCACCTGTTATCATTCGCTTAATCATTATAGCACAAAAGATGTTGAAACAACATTTTATCAACTTGATCAGTCCATATAGTTATATATAGTCAAAGACCTGGATAACTGATAGCAATCGTCCATGAACTAGTCAATTGCACCATGTACCACATTTCATAATGAACTTGAGACTGGCTTCAGTTTTTTTGTTAATCAAAACCGATGCCGAAATGAGAATCTAAATTGAATCTGACAAAACGGTACGCTGCATCTTGCAGTAGCGACATCTCATTTCCGAATACCTTTGAATACGTTCATACGTTCAGAATGAACGTATTCAACGGTACTGTACATTGATTAAATGCGAATACGTTAAGGAAATTTGTTGCGTGACATTCGTTAGTGCACGCTCGTCATACGAGTGCAATTTTGCCAAAATAGTCGTCAAGCAGAAAGTTCCTGCACCATGCTTGAGCCTTTGAACGTGCATATTGAAACATGAATACTGTACTTACGAGTGAACTGACGACTTGGATCGCTGAATAGTGGACAATGGGCAAGTTGGAACTGCGATTACATTCGTCATAAATCTGTGTTCATGCAAATACACAAATGTCAGTGCAATATGAAACCGATGTCAGATAGTACTACCAGCTACCGGTAATGTAAATACTTACCAAGTTCATCAAATAAATTGATCACTTGTTCCTCTCTTCATTAGCGAATAACCGATATTAGGAAACGACCTTGTGAAAAAATCTTCCCATGAACGACAGTAATTGCAACAATTTTAACGGTTCAATTTCATAAGTTTGAACATGATCGGATATTGCAGGAAACTTTCGTTTATCATTATTTCGAAATTCGAATAACGGCCAGCGGGACAGCGGCCGACACGCCGACACATCACACGACGACTCGACGACGCTAAGTGACCGGCAGCTGCGCTGCCTGCAGTATTGGAAAATAGTAAAGAAAGAAAGGCATATAACGTCCCTAAGTTAAGGGCCTTTCTCTAAGTTCAAAAAAATTTCTGTTCGATCTGGTCACACCGGGTTTGACATACACTTTCAATTCCGACATTAATTTTTGTCAACATTTTCGATTTTCATAATGTCTTATTGTATCGGTCTTGCATGACTTTTTCCGTTCAGTTATCAAATATTTGATAATTTGACGACACCTCACTGCCATAAGTAAAATAAAGTGAATGGCGAACGGTCGTTTGACAGTTATTTCGTTCCAATTTATACGCATTCAAATTATCGAATGGGTTACGGGTGCTCGAGTTAGTGAAAATAGGTATTTATACTCAGGTTTTCAAATTTTTAATGTCCGCTCTTGACAACAGGGTGCCTCGGACAAATATATCTACTTCTAGGGACGGACTAGGGGGAAGAGGACACAGATGGAAAATTACATGAAATGCTAGGAAAATTTTTGCTATACTGTTACCTACTATTTTTTCTGTCTGTCGTCAACTTATGGGGCTGCGGAATTCTCCCCCCTATAACTGCATTATTCATACAGGGACTACATAGGGAAACCAAATCATCGCGCACTGCGCTACATTTACATTCGTACATGAAAGGTAAAACTGGTGATACGTGGTCTGTCAAAAAATCGATTTTCCATTATTTTTGTGGTTTTGGGTAGTTTAATATAATATCTCCTCTTTCGCAACTTCAAGGCAACCACAATGAAACTGTTCATCGGGATATTCGTCGTATTATTGGAAAGGCTCCGAAAATGCAGGGATGTACCGTTTTTCCTGGAGGCAACTTACGCGAATTATACATGGTCAATCATGTCGAGCGCTGCGTCAATAATAAAGAACGTGTACACAGAACAACGTCATTATAATGATCAGAGGCCATAAAAATGATCCGAGCGTCAATAAAAATTCAAAACGATTTGAATTTTTTGAGACACAAGAAAAAAATTTGTTCTACAGATATGATTTCTTGGTGACAATGAGGATGGAAGGGAGGTTTAGGGAGGTTTAAAGGGAGGATTATTACTGCAGATCCTTTATTGTTTATTATTGAATTTTGCAGTACCTTTAGCCTATATTAAGAAAAATTCTGTGCAGCAGATTGAATACACAGTCACAATGGAGCACTTCCAATATTGAAGTCCGCATCAGCCACTGCTTTGTATTTGCAGCTTCTAAACGCTACTGGCCAAAAAATTCTGGATCAGCAGCAGTTATTAGGATCGCAGTAGAACGTGTCGACTTTCATGTTTCGCACTAATCGTTACTGCCGCGGAATGTGGAATAGTCGCGGTAGAACGTCTCAACTTTTATTCTGCGTCAGTCACTTCTGATGCGGAACATATAAAGTCGCCGCAGAACATTTTATTCTGCGTCAGCCACTATTGATGTGGAACAGATAAAGTCGCGGCAGAACAGAAATTCCACAATGTCCGCTACTGAGGCACGTTCATTATTCGCAGCTGAACGCCTCAATATTTAAATTACGCATCAGTTGCGGCTTTATTTTAAGCTTCTGAACGCAGCGTAATTGTAAATTCCGCGCCCGCCGCGGGTTAGATAATCACAGCGTAACGCAACGTAATGGACAGGAATTCTGGAGACGCTGCAGATACTGCAGCGGAAAAATCAGAAAAATCGCTACGTTCTGCTCCCAAATTCTGCATCTGCCTCGAATTTTTTGCGGAAATTTGAAATTTCCGCAACTGAGTAAGCGAAATTTCAGTAGATTTGGTCAATAGGGTACAAGAAGTTGCCACCCCCTGTACCATCCAAGAAGTAAAGTAGATTTGAAATTATTTAATTCCTTGTAAAAGAATAGTATGAGGGTTGGACGTGCTATGTGCGCAAATGGGTCTCAGAAACAGTTGTTCTTAGGTTCTATGAGCAGGCTAATTTTATGACTTGCATGCTAGTAATTATTCTTCATAACATTATTCTTGGACGCATACTCAATTATTTAATAATGCTTACCATTGCTGATTGCAGTTCATATATGCCCGGTTCGCAAGCAAAAATTTCCGGCATTGATGTTGTTTTTAATTCAGAACATGGAAATCTGTCCCACAAGTTAGTAGGCTACAAGTTGCATACTACTGATGCATTTTTGGGCGTTGGTTTCATTCTGCGTCGCGTATTTTCTCATAATTTTATTTTTCTATTGTAGAAACCTTACATATGAAGATATTGGACAGCTACATCAGTCAGCCCCTGACGAAAAGGATACCCCAAGTAATCTGACCTGTGATAACCTGGACGACATAGATACACGAAGTAATGTGAACTGTGACAACTTGGAGGACTTACGTCAAGGAGAAGTGGAAATTTCAGAAATGCCGATCCAGAAGTAATTATTTCACCCTTAGAACTGAATTAGATTTCTGCGATTTTGCCATGAGAGGCCTATGGATACTTTTATTTCTGCTAGATTCTGTGACCATAACATTACAATGTAATCTAATAAATTTAAACAGTCAGCCGAAATTTTCATGAAGGTTTTTGTGAGGATTCAGAATTCTCTTTTTCTTTTTGGTAGTAGTGCACCCAGTTTCTACATTATACTCGTAAAAGCACGGCAAAATAATTCCCACTAAAATGGAAAAGATGTGAAGAACAGATAACTTTTTGATTAATTATGGATACCTATTACAAATAAAAATGCCGACTCAAGCGTGCGCTACTATTATGAATTACAAGAAGTAGGTACTGTAGCAGACTATGTTCTTTTTACTCCATCCATGTCGGCTTACTCATACTGTACGATAACTATTATGAAGATAAAAAATATTCTAATACATTCATATTTCTCATTCTTTATCAACTTTCATGTGCTGCAGGCTTCCTGAGAGGAATTTGAAGTCATTGGGTGTACGCAGAAATCTTTCATATGGATTCTCACCTTCGAAGTACTCCCGAATGTGCTTCAGAAGACCGAAGGTGGCAACTGAAATCGCCGAAGAAAATAAGATATTGAAGGCAATACGGAATGAGCATGGTATCTAATCTGTTCATGGCTTTTAATGACATGTCTTTTTTATTAACATATTTTGCAGAAGAAATTATGATTGTAATCTCTGTCACACAGCCAGAACGAACAGAAACATAAACGCCTTAAATCAGAACATCACTCGTTTGAGACAAGAACTGATAAAACTAGGTCAAGGTACCGGTGAAGTGCCTGCAGCAAAGGATGAAGAATTCTATTCAATTTTCCCCATTTGTGACGTAGATCAGCTGAATAATCTGGAAGAAAGGATAAAGAGTGGCACTGCTGAGGAGAGGAAATTTGTAAATTGATTGGTTTAAAAAATACTTGCTTATTTTGTCCACTAAGCAGCGAAATGATTTCACCATTTTCTTCTGTTTCAGAATGCATTTTTAGGTTTAGTTGCTGACCAATTAGAACATCTGAAAAATTCGACTTCTGCCAAATTCAGGAAATTGTTGGGGGCCATTTTCCACAACAACATTACAGCGACCCATGGATGGAGCTGCACAGGGCCAGAAAAGACCCCTATGAAAGACCTGCTATGCGTAAAACTTATCTGTGGTATGTAAGAGTCTATTTCATTCATCTAAATATTACCGCAATATTTCGAGGGGAAGTTGAGAAGAGGTCCACATTATACAGTTTTCGTCTTCCAGAGAAATATAATTAATGGTATCTTACAGTACCTCTGTATTCCTCAGTGATACCTAACAGTAATAGTGGAGAATGCCAGTAAGTTCTTTATACATTAATAATCATTAATTTGTCTTTTTAGATTTCGCTGAAAAAAAATTGTTTTTATCTACTCCAAAAATGCCATGCACTCTGTTAAGGGAGTGGATAAAAACACAGAACCAGACACGGACACGCTATCCGCGAAAAAAAGATACTGAGTCATCAACACCAAACAACATAACTGATGCAGTACCTGAATAATATTTAAAATGTTTAAATTTTGAGAAACTGTCGTCGAGTGTAATCCTCCCCTCCCTGGAAAATTACTGCCCTCACACTTGTCTACCCCCCTCTCTCTCTCTCTTTCTCTCTCTTTCTCAGTCTGCCTCACTCTCTCTTTCTTTCTTCCTTTCGTTGCCTTTACTCTCGTAGTCGCTATCCAACCCATTCTACTGTCTCGACTAAAGGAAGGGAAAACCACGCAATTGCCTGATATCTGATACTACCTTCTCAACCTAGCCTCCCATAACCCGCACCATCGCCTTCCTAAGCATCTCGCTATAAGCCTATGCTAAAAGCCTCGATTGAAACTTAGCTCTCATGAAGAAGTGTTGATTTTCGGCTGAACAATTTCTAGTTAACCAAAAAAATGGTTAACCATCTTCAAATTTCTGTAAACTATGTCACATACAAAAACCACTGAGCAAAGGAATCAGCAGACAATTTAGATACGTACACATACAAAAATCCAGGGCGTACAGTGGAGTTCCTCTACTACGGGTGGATATGTCTCTGGACAAACTATGATTTTCCTGTAAGTTTTTTTTTATGCGGTTCAGAAAATTTTGTTACCCCTTTTTGCGAATTTGAAATGTACAACTGACTTGAATATTCCAAATGCGAATTTCCGGCCTTCTTATTCCCTGGTAGGAGGGTTACATTTCTTGAGTCACTAATCCATGAAAAATTTCGAATTTATCACACTGGGAGTGGGCAACAGCTGTTGTAAGTGAAGCAGTAGAGACTCAAGTGAAATGGAGCATTTGAGGTTCGTAATTTCAAATATCACGTTACTTTTTCGATGTGAAAATGCGGAATATCGGTATGCCACCTGGCCGTTTCGCGTCTCACCGGTCCACCATGTTCTTCAGTTTTTCTGTCAGGGCTGTTCGTTTTTCAACTGAAGTTTTCTGATAGCTGCTTCATTTTGCCAATAACTGCCGGCTTACTATTACGTAAGAGCTTACTTTTCTCGACCTGACATTTTAGTGCAGACTATGCACATTAGATGTATTAGAAGTCTCCTGCTGTTGGGCGGTGGTACAGGGATACTTGAGGGATCAGAAAACGCCACTACTCCCGGTATTTACGAACAGGAATCTAAAATAACGAAGACATAATTGCCATCTGGAGCTTTCTTGTCACCTTGAGATCTTTTCTCAAGAGCCATCTTCTCCATTATGGACCTCCTCTCTTATACCCTGTCACTTCCCCAGCCCATATGCTCTCCTCCAACATGAAACTTTCACCATCATGGGCCTCCACTACCAATTTGAGCCCCCCTCACCTCCAGCCGCTCCTCTATTATAAGCTCACTTACTTCACAGGTCTTCTCCATTCTGTACCTCCTACCCTACTTCTAACAACCCCATTCCTCAACAGTATAGTACTCTTTTCCCTCAGTAGCCCCAATCCATAGTCTCCCCCAACATGACCCCGTACCAGTACCCGAACACGGCCCTCTCCCCCACTATGAACCCTTCTCTCTAAGTAAGGTACAGAACCGATTGAGATCAGGCTTAGAACACCATCTCAGTTTGTTCCCTCGCTCAGCCTTCCTTATCTACCACGTCATGAGCCCACTTCTCCATCACAGACCACCTCCCAAACCCATGTCCCCAGACACCGCCTTCCTATCACGAGTCGTTTCCAGTAACTACCGCGATCCTTTCCTCAAGAGTCTCTATCATCACCTCGAGCCCATTCGCCCATCTTGAGCGCCTCTTTATGAGCCTCTGCTGCATCACGTACCCACCACCATCTCCCATCTCGAGCAACCTCCATGATGTTCTTCTCTACTCAAACCCAAGCCCCCCCCCCCCTCCATTGCCGGCTTCTTACCTGATTTGAACATCCTCCTCCATCTCGAGCATCTCTTTTACCACAAGACCTATCTCGCGAGACAACTCCTCTACCCCCCCGACTTTCTCCACCGTTACCTGTCCCCTTACTCGACATGAATCCACTTTCCTTCGCCATCCCTTTAGTGAACATCCACCAACAGCTTTGTCTACACCAGTTGGAAAAGCCTTCTCCTCCTCCAATTCTCCGCACCATCAGGAGCTTCCTTCCACCACAGTGGCCAGATTTTACATATCAAGGTTCGTGACAGTTTCCTTTCCCACCCTCCTCCCCTCTTCGACCACTGCAACCACCCCCTATACTGCTACTAGTCCTCTTCCACATCGTGAGCCTCCTTCCTACTTCTCCCACCAACACCTCAAGGAGGACAAGTTCTAGATTTGAAGCCCCAGGAAGATTTTTCAGGGAAGTGGAGGCGGAATTTTGATTTTTAATATACAAAAAAAATGTACTTATGTTGAATTTTATACCAATATATTTTGTAAATTTTCTTGAATTTTGCATTATATTAATTTATATATACAAGCGGTAACTTAATACTTGGTCAATACGATTACACAGAGAAAATGCTGAAACAGTTCAACATGATAGACTCAAAACCAGTAGCAACACCAATTACAAACACGAAAACAACAAATACAGAAAAAGATACCTATTCAAAAGATTTCCCGTATAAACGAGCCACAGGTTCTTTAATCTTTCTGGCAAACACAACACGACCAGATATCTGTTTTGCAGTGAACTTTGTTTCTCGCTTCCAAGCAGACCCTACACACGAACATTGGAAAATGATTAAAAGAATATTCAGATACCTAAAAGGTACGATGAATCATTCAATAAAATATGACAAACGTACTAGAAACCAGTTCGAAGTTTACGTTGATGCAGACTATGGTGGAGACCCCACTACTAGGCGATCAACATCCGGCCTCATGATAAATTATCACGGAAACATACCCGTTGAAGATTTTCCCACTAAAAACATGAAAATCTAGTTGCGCTGCGTACACGTATTAGAGTGGAAATGCCACTACGACCTTTTGTCTTTTCAAAGAAAACGCACGCGCATGGAATGCGAATGTCAGTGGCGCTACGCCGACGACGTATCTTTACTACCACTCTTGCATCTAACCCCGTTTTGTATACAGAGCTCATCAATGTAGTAGTGGAAGTGGTTTTCCGAATGCGTTCCACTTGGATACGCACATCAAAATCTTCAACGGGAATTCACTGGCGATCACACTTGCAACAAACAATTGCACGAAGTACTGCTGAAGCAGAATACTTAGCAATATGTGACATGTCCACTGAAATATTGTTCTTAGCAAGATTATCAACTGAAACATTAGAAAAAGTACATTTTCCCATAACAGTATATGAAGATAACTCAGCAGCAGTCACGCAATGTGAGAAGACGTCGTCCAGGGGTCGATTGAAATATCTCGAACAAAAATATCTTGAAAAACAAGAACTATTTGAAAACAACATACTGAGGATTCAGAAGATCGAAACTAAGAATCAGTTAGCTGACGTATACACGAAACCTCTTGCTACAGAGCGCTTTCAATTCTTATGCTCGAAATTTATGTTTGTAAATAAAATGGCAATGTCGATAAACTCTGTTTAGTCGAAATTGCTAAGGACGTATGGACCAATGTCAAAAGTTACTTTTGGACAGGTCTGTGTCTAGACTAACAATTTCCTTTTTTGATTTTGTTTCAGAAACGAAAGACACGAAGTAATGAGAGCTACACGCTCCATCATACGACGTACGACTCCATCACTGATTTTCATTTTCCGTCAGTGTTGCCAGATGAGAGCTGTGAAAAGGGCCCACTCGCTCAAAAAAGAAAAGGACCACACAACACAAGAAAGGACCACCTCCCTAAAATAGCTATATTATATATGTTACAAGGTGGTAAAAGTAGGGGTGCGAGGATTTGAAAGGAAACTGTTAGGAATGACTGAAGATCAAGTGTTTCACATGATTTCACGAACGTTTCAATAATTCAATGATCCTAAAATTGTCTATGTTTATGTATTGATCTGTGACATTTCTACATTCTTGAAGTCATGAGTTGTCGTTAAAAAATGATTGTTGTTATTCATAAGTCCAAACTGCATTATATATTTATTCAATAATAGTTATTTCAAGGAGAAAGGACCACAAAAGGACCACCAGGATTACTACCTCAGGAAAGGACCACCAAATGGACCACATATTTTTTATAACGTTTGAAAGGACCACATCTGGCAACACTGTTTTCCGTTTACCTCTTTTTACTTACATAATAAGTTTGTATCCACTCTTACTCCATAATTACTTGATTCAATTACTTTTATCATCAATTTTCATGAATTGAAATACATAGGCTTATCATTGATCTGCTTATCTATATGATTCTATGGATGTCGGAATGGGGGGGGGTGTTGAAGTGCGCACTCTGTGCGGCTCTTACTAACTTTACATACCGTCATCCATACGAATGTTACACAACATCTGTGTACAAATTTGAAGGGACTTTCAGCGGTTAAAGAGACAAGTTCTTCCTCTCGTTGCAGAAATACAAACGGGAATTCAGCTCTCTTATTTCTTCGGCATTTAATATTGAAGTTCTTGCGTGATTTTATATCAACAGTTTTAGATCATTTTTCTAGAACCATACCACAGTATATGGATCTATTATACAGTAGCGACATACTAGGAAAATAACGTGTCCGCAGCAGGGTTGGAAAATCTACATGCTTTTTATTCTCTACTGTAGAGAACGTAAAGAATCCATAAGCATGTGGAGAATGTAGAGAACGTAGAGAATTTCAGAAAAGTTAAAATGATAACTGATAATTGATAATGATAACCTCGTGGTTATGAGAATTTATGAATTACCGTCTACAAAAATTACGATTACAAATTTTGATTTTTTAATTCCAAAAGTTACAACTATGAGTAGTTCTTCTTCGACTCTGTATGGAAAACTGAACTATACATCCATTACAAGGGGCAGTAAATGGTTCCTTGTTCTATCTACACGCCATCAAAGCCATCTGGTCTAAGCTCCTCCCCTGACTCAAGGAAGAAATCTACCTGTAAAGCAAAATTAATGGAACGCTTTATCGATACAGTTTCACCTAAAGAAGTTAAGGAAATTACGAAAAAGATTTAGCTGAAGCCGCCACCCAGTCAACTAACTTTTCTCCAAACCTTACAGGCAGCTTGAGGTTAAACCTGTATCCCGAACACATCGGAATAAAGTGTTCCAAAAGTTTTAAGCTTCTAGTCTCCAGCTTCATTTCGTCAAAATAAATTCGCGAGTGTCGTTCGAGAGACGTTGTCCTTGCGGACACCTCATTTCACTTTTTTACTTTTACAGTTCCTTTGTGCATTTAAATTTTGTATTTCTACTTTTGTATGCATTCTCCTTATTTAAATTGTGTCGTGAAATCGGAGTGTCGTCGAAGCTAAAATCGCGGACATTAATTCGAATCGACGAAAATTAAAGTCACTCCAACAGTTTTTCGTGTTATCGGACATCAGCTAAGTTACGACGTGCTCATCGTTGAAAATCAAGATCATTAGGTCAGCGGAGTTCACACCGAGAGGTCAATCAAAGTCATCACGTGGAAATCCTCCTCAAGATCAGCTGAAGTCAGAGCGAACGAAAAACGTAATCAATCGAGAAGCCGCAGAATCGCAGCTCAGAAGTAAGAGAATTAGAATTCGAAGGTTAGTACTGTTGTTATTTGCTCGTTTTCTTTTGGCTTTATCAAAGAATCTTTTTGCCAACTGTATGGAAATACAAACCTTGACACCATCAACCTTGAGCCTTCTGAATATTTTTGTCTGTGAAAACTGTAATGTTGTTCACGCTGTCGAATTTCATTATTATGCTGCTGTTGTCTTTGAAAATGGAATCGTGAATATAAAAAGTATAAAAATGTAGCACTTTCATTTATTTGCTCTAACAAAGGTTATGGGCCCAGATTGTGGTCAAAATGATGTATCTTTATGTAATAATGGTTAGTGCGACTTGTTTTGCCGATGATAATTTCTTCTGAAGTTGTTCGTGTTGTGTGGAGCTATGGCCGCAAGTGTAGTAGACAAAAGCGGTATCAAGCCATTTGATGGATCCGGTTATGACGCGTGGCGGTTCCGGATGAGATTGCTACTGAGAAAAGAAGGTGTAGAAGAAATTATTGATGAACCCGTTCCGTCTGTCCGAAACCAGAGTAACGAGTGGAAGTCAAAAGATGCAAAATGCGCCAACCTCGTGGTGAGTCACTTAGCGGATAACATGCTTGACCTCGTGTGCACTCACAGAAATGCCAAAAGTATGTGGACTGCAATTGAGCAGAACTTCAAACGGAGGTCGGATGATAGAATAGTGGAGCTTCGAGATGAGCTCAGTGAAATGCCATTTAAGTCTGGAGATGACATGAGATCGTTCGTCACAAAATATCGCACCATAGTCAACGAGCTGGGAACCCTAAACTGTGCGATTACAGTGAAACAACACATGCTCAAGCTACTGAAGAAACTGCCTTCCGATTTCTTCACTATTCGAATGCAGTTGGAGCAAGCTACAGAGATGCCAACCTGGGATGATTTGACAAACCAGTTAGTAAATGCACACAAAGCAATCTGTGGAACTAAGACAACTACTGCGGCTGCGTTAACAACCCCGGCTGTGCCCAATTCCAGTGAATCTACCGGTAAAGTCGCCATGGCTGTCCAGGGTGAGAAGAAAACAGTTGTATGTTACAGATGCAGCAAGCCAGGCCATGTGAAACGAGACTGCAGAGCCCGAAGTGGTAACTTTGTTGGTAATTCTGGTAATCACGGTGGTAATCCAAAACCTGGTCATTTTAATAATTTCAGGAATGTGCGTTGTTTCAGTTGCAATGGTACTGGTCACGTTGCAAAAAATTGTCGCGGCTTTAATAATAGTAATTTTAATAATAATCAACGAAATCGTGGTTATGATGGTCGTAACAATCATAACAATGGTAATTATACACGGGAGTTTCATAATCATGGTAATTATTCTCAAAATTTTCGTAGTCACGATAATCAAAATAATTTTGGTGGTGATTTTCGTAGTAATGAAAACCAACGGAATGTAAATAACGCTAATTTAGATCACAATGTGGTAGTTATGAATGTTGGGTGTAAGGATAGTAACACAAAATGTCCGAGTGGTATGCTACAGTTATATCTAGATTCTGCAAGCTACGACCACATGGTCAATACTGACAAATATTTTGATTGTTTTATTGAGTTGAAACATCCAGTCAGCTTTAAGGCGGCAAATGGTCAGCCTTTGGTAGCAACTAAGTTAGGCCATATCAAATTTAACCTGAATGGAAGTGAGGCCTATATAAAAAATGTGTATTATGCCGAGAACCTACTCCAGAATCTGCTATCGATGGCTAGAATTTGTGATAATGGTCATAAGGTAATTTCATCTGATAAGAGTGCAGAGATAGTGGACCAGAGTGGTAGGACGCTTTTAACAGGTATGAGGAAAGGGAACTTGTACGAAGTGTTGATTGAACCGATTATGAGTGGAGGAATGGTTGCTGCAATAGATAGAGACAGTACCACTTACCTGTGGCATAGGAGACTTGGTCATTTAAACTTTCGTGATTTAAAGTGTACAGGCGATCGGGAAGGACTTCCCATCAAGTCCATACCAGCTGATGAACTGTGTGAGTACTGTATTTATGGAAAACAATGTAGGAAACCATTCAAGGAGAATGAAAAGCGAGCTACTAGACCTTTGCAACTGGTCCATTCAGACGTTGTCGGTCCCATTACTCCCATCTCACATGACGGTAAATCCTATTTTGTGACCTTTCTAGATGACTATACCCATTTTTGTTATGTTTATCCAATTACTGCAAAGTCCGAAGTCTACAAGAAGTTTCTAGAGTTTCGTGCGTTGGTCACAAATCGCTTCAACGGTGAGATAGGTGCTTTACGCACAGACAATGGTGGGGAGTATGTTAATAGTGAGTTTGACAACTTTACAAAGGATCATGGTATAGATTTTCAACACAGTGTACCATACAGACCTCAACAGAATGGTCGAGCTGAACGATTAAATCGCACGTTACTTGAGCGAGCTCGTACAGCTTTGTTGGAGAGTGGCTTAAACACCACTTATTGGACTCAAGCAGTATTTTACGCTGCGTACACTGTTAATAGGTCACCGACAGTAGGAGGCAAGGTACCTGCAGAGTTATGGTTTAATTCAAAAGTTGACTATAAGATTATGCACCCGTTTGGCTGTGCAGCATATATGCTGAAAAATAACACTGAATCTAAGCTCAGTTCAAAAAGCAAGAAAATGCGATTTGTTGGTTATGCACCAGGAAGTTACAGGATCTTAGATGAAAAAAGTGGAAAAATTACATTGTCGAGAGATGTAATATTTGATGAAGCGATTGTTTGTGAGCCTGATCGTGAAGAAGCTAATAGATTTCATGAGATAGACCTGGAGAGAATTGATGACATTCCAATCGTTGGATGTGTGTATACCGTTGAAAAGATGCTGGATAAGGTACCAGAAAATGTTGGAGAAGCTCGAAGGTCACCTGAGTGGAATTGCTGGAGGGAGGGAATGCAGACTGAGATAGATAGTATCAATGCACAAGAGGTGTTTGAATTTGTAGAGAGACCCAAAAATGTGACCCCAATCTCAACAAGGTGGCTGTTCAGGAAGAAAAGTGACAAACTATTTAAGGCTAGACTCGTTGCAAGAGGGTTTGAACAGACAGACTTGGAGTGTGATATCTATGCACCAGTGGCCAAATTGTCTACATTCAGAGTGCTATTAGCAGTGGCTGCCCAAAAGGGGTATTATGTTGAGCAAGCAGATGTGAAATGTGCATACTTATATAGTCCACTACAGGAGTTGGTTTACATTGAAATCCCTGAAGGTCTAGTGACAAAGTACAGTAAAGAAGACTATGTTATCAGATTAAAGAAGGCATTGTATGGGTTAAAGCAGGCACCTAGAGCCTGGAATGAACATCTTCACGAGTTTCTTGAAAAATTAGGCTTTAAACGATCTTTGGGTGATGCTTGCTTGTATGTTTTGGAAGTTGAAGGACAAGTTATTTATGCTCTGATATTTGTTGATGATTTTGTAATTGTGAGTAGTAGTGAGTCTTTACTCCAAAAATTCAGAGTTGAAGTATGTGAGAAGTTTACAATGTCAAGTTATGGAGAGATTGGTACATTCCTAGGAATTCAGGTGAGGTATGACAGAGAGAGAAAGATTGCTACACTGGATCAAGAAGAACTGATTAAGAAGATGAGTCTGAGGTTTGGAATCACTGAAACAACACAATTTGCTCCTATGGAAGAAGGTTTAAGATTGGAACCTGTTGAAGATGAACTTGAGAGGACGAAGTTGCCATACAAGCGCTTATTAGGATGTTTAATGTTTTTAATGCTCGGTACTCGACCAGACATCTGTTTTTGTGTGAGCTACTTGAGTCGATTTCAAGACAAGGCGAGTGACACACATTTTCGTCACCTAATGAGAGTACTAAAATACTTGCATACTACAAAGAACCAGAAACTTGTGTATGACTGCTCAAGGGAAGAAAGTAAACCAATCACTGGCTACGCTGACTCTGATTGGGCCAATGACATTATGGACAGAAAATCCACCTCAGGCTACTGCTTTAAGGTCTTTAATGCCGTTGTAAGTTGGTCCAGTAAGAAACAGTCGCTGGTAAGTCTGTCAACTGTAGAAGCCGAATATGTTGCCTTGGCAGAGGCCAGTGCTGAACTTTTGTGGTTGAGAAAAATTTTGTGGAGTTTGAATATTGCTACTGAAGAGTCAGTCATCCATGAAGATAATGTGAACTGTATCAATCACGTCAAGGATATTAATAACGCCTCTAAACGTACCAAACACATTGATGTCAAATACCACTTTGTAAAAGATCTAGTTGCAAAAAGGATCATTCGTTTAGAGTATATCTCTACCAGTACGCAGTTAGCCGATATATTTACAAAAGCTTTGTCTTGACAAGCACTAGAAAAGTTTAAGAGTTTTATTCCTATAAAATAAGTTTAATGATCAGTTGTATTATTATTATTATTAATTTTTTTTTTATCACTATATTGGTGGTTCTTTTATTGGTTCCTGTTAAATAGAATTAGTGTATCAAGTATTACATTATCCTAAAATATGTATTTGTCAGCATATCAATTTCATACTGCATACACCGTAGTATTTTTATGTTCAATGTTCTAACTTAGATGCCTGTTATCATTTTGCTATACTATTCCATTTTGTTTTTGTTTCTTGTAATTTGTTAGTGTCAAGGTTTGTGGGGGAGGTGTTGTTATTTGCTCGTTTTCTTTTGGCTTTATCAAAGAATCTTTTTGCCAACTGTATGGAAATACAAACCTTGACACCATCAACCTTGAGCCTTCTGAATATTTTTGTCTGTGAAAACTGTAATGTTGTTCACGCTGTCGAATTTCATTATTATGCTGCTGTTGTCTTTGAAAATGGAATCGTGAATATAAAAAGTATAAAAATGTAGCACTTTCATTTATTTGCTCTAACAAGTACAACACGGATAGCTTGATAACAACCGTAGTGAAGTAGTTTGCCGTAAGCCGCCATAGATAGCGCGAGAGCGAATATCCAGTTCGAACGCAGCGGAGCAGCCGCGCAGCTAAAACCAGTCGCAACCCAATTAAAATCACCACGCGACCAACCTGCAACCATGCAAGTTCGCTAGCTGGCTGCACTGAGGAAATCTATTACTGTTTCCACAAGGAAAATAGATATCTCGCCGGTAATATTATCGATTATTCCGAAAATCAAACGGAAAAACGGTAAAAAGCTACAAGTTGATAAGTAATCACTAAGTTGTGTATCAATCTCGCAGAGATACTTAAAGTCAGCTAGAATTGTACACACAGCTCAGCTAACACGGTGAGTGGTACTCAAGCTACTAATCAATTCCTCGAATTTTCTAACCAGTACTAATTCTCGAATAGTGAGCATGGACGATGACAACAATCAACTAATTCCCGAACATGTTCGTGTAACCCAACGAACTAAAGGCCACGATCATGACCTCAGCGATAGCAACGAGTCTTCGAAAAACGAATCGGCAGAGATTCTCATGAGACAACTACATCTGATAGCTCGATCAAATGAGCGGTTGCAGTCTTCAATCACGGAAACGAACCAACGTGTGGACAGCTTATCAACCGAAATGGATAGGCTTTGAGGAGTTTCTGTAACAACTTCCGCCGACGGTAAGGATAGTCTAGCCAGCTCTAACCCAGGTACGAGTATAACGACTAAAGATACTAGAACTTGGTTAAATGTGACGGGCACGAATCCTGACCAAATAAAGAGTGTTTCATCGGTGGATGTGGCTAGCGAATCTCAACTAGGTGTTGGCGTTACTGAATTATTAAGACCCCCTGCTAGCTCTACACTTATCTGCGATTTGACCCGTAATCCAAAATCGCCTCCTTTACAAAATCAAGGAACTAGAGTTAGCTTTCCAGATGTGTCAATTCCACCACCTCCTTTGTGTGCTCAAACCCCGCCGCTTATCAATTCTGAATTACACAGCCGAACTTTTTCATACTCCGAGTCAAAAAGAGCCGAGTTTGTCGATCGTGAACGCATTAAATCAGCTTTGAATATGTCAGTGTTTTTAGGACATCGAGATAGACGTACGTGTCCGGAATTCATTCACAAGTTCGAAGTCATCTTTGGAAATTTAGCAGATGATCAACTTAAAGCCAGTACATTCAAAAGCCTCATCAATCCCAGCCAATGCTCCTGGATTAAGAATCGCGTATACGATTATTCTAGCTACCACGAACTGAGGTCCGAGTTGATGAAAGTCTATTGGTCACAAGAGGTAAGAGCTACCGTTTACGCTAATTTCGTTCAAGCTAAATACGATGCCAAGAAGAATCCGAATTTCGTTGATTTTATTGATTATTGGTACGATCGAGTGGTAGATACTCAGATGGTGAGTAAAGAATACGTGTTGAAACAACTAAAAATGAAAACTCCCATCTCACTAGCTACTCTTCTCTCGGAAAGTGACTTTTCTAGCAAAGAAAGCCTCTTGTTTGCTCTAAGCCAACCAGCTGCCATTGAAATTTTCGACAGTTTCCAATCTAGTTCTCGAAACAAACACTATGCTAAAAGTCGAAATACTAGTGTTGAAAACGCCAGACCAACGGAAGAGTAAGAAAAATCAAAATCTAGCAAGACCACTAGTGACAGTAAGACTAAAGACTCAAATTGCTTGTTTCATAAAAGGCAAAAAGATCACGATTCACGTAAGTCATTGAAAGCTAAGAAAGATTCGGTCAACACAATTAATTATGAATCTTCTTACAGCAAGAAGCCTAAACCTAGCGAGAGCGACTCTTCAAGTGGCAGCGAATCTGAATCCAGTGCCAGTGAAGTTGAATGCTACACTACTAATGTAGATTCTTGTCAGACCAAGGATATACCAAAGCTACAAGAATTCCAGCTCATCGGAGATCAGTTTCTATATCAGCTCTTCACTAATAGCATCGAACATTCTAACTATTTTGGCGACCAAAAAGGTAACATCGATAACAGTTTGTGTAACTCGAACATCAGCATCCCTCAGGTAATTCGTAGGATAGAAAAACCAAACCGGAAGCTGAGCCCCCTGACACTTTTACTCATTGGTCATCATGAACTATTTGAGAACAGTGTTTCCACATCAGAATTTCATGATCAGTATTCTCGCTTATTGAATGCTATCCTAAATACCAGCCAAGTTACCAAGCTCATTGTCTGTAAGCTGATCCCAGTGCTAAATCAAGATACTCAGTTTTGGAAACATTTTAGCGAATTCGACAGAGCTATTCACTCGAGTGTAAGTCGTTTAAAACCTGAGAAGAACAAGATGGTTACAGTTGTCGAAACCTATCACGCTGTGGGCCAAATAAATCGGTCGAGTTCTCCAGATCCTAGCTATTATTTCGTAGACAACTGTGGCGTATCGAGAATGAGATTAGACTACAGTCTTTTTAAGACAAAGCCCGGAAAGAATAAAATGGTTAGTTCCTTGTCAGAATCCGGTATCAATGCTGTTGTTCGATTTTTAGCTAAGACCGTATTCTTTAAAAGTGGAAAAGCTAATCCGAAGATTGCAGGTTCGAGTAAACATGAAGAACCACTAGTTGTTAAACAAGTCCTGAAGAAAGATCACCACACCGAAACAACTGATCCTGCACCTACATCAGTAAAGCTTGAAGAAGTTGGACCAGCTACAGTAAGTTCCACCCCTTCTAAAAGTGAGACTTTAGAGAGCAGAGATAATCCAGTTCAAAGCTCAAATTAGGACTTTGAGTCCTCTGGAGATCTGAACTCAACCATTGAAATAATCAACATAGTTGAGATGGAAAATGGAACCTCCTGTTTAGGTATTATGAAAGATAGCGACTCCGAGAGTGAAGGATCAGATGAAGAAAAACCGGATACGAGAAAAAGAGATACTCAATCAGAGCTAAGAATTCTGATGCCGTTAGAGATCGAGCTAAAAGTTGGAAAAACTAAGTTTGACGGTCTCCTGGATCAGGGAAGCCGATTAACTCTGATTGATGAACAGCTGCTGGAAGTCATAAAATTCGAGAATCCAGAACTCAACATTCCAATACTGCCTCAGAAGCCGATTCATTTCCGTGGATTTCTACAAGATGCCAAAGGAGCTAAATCCACTTTGCAGTGTCTGTTGCCAGCTAGAAAAGTTTGTGCAGAAAAGGAAATAGAAATTCGAATTCCTTGTCATGTTGTGAAACACCTATCCAATTCAGTGATTCTAGGTAGAGATTGGTTCGAAGATCATCGAGCTACTGTCATGCAATACGAAGGTAAGCTGGAATGTCGACAAGGCCCACTGAAAGACTTAGAAATAAAGCTGAAAACGCCTTCAGCTGAAAGTCTGTGTACTGTTTCCACTGCCCAACCAGCGAATCTACAAGAAATGATAAGCCATTCTGTACAACCAGTGATCCTTCCAGACCAGCTTAAACAGCAACTCCAAGTTTTGCTACTTCAACATCAGAGGATCTTCGACCCTAACCGACTAGGTTTGTGCAACAAGTACACTCATCAATTCAACGTTTCTCCAGACATCAAAGCCTCAGACTTCAAGATGTATCCCATTCCACACAAGTACAAACAAGCTTGGTCTGAGACTATGGAGAGGTGGAAGAAGCTGGATGTAATCACCGAATCGACTGCTGCCTATAGATCACCTATACTTACTGCTAGTACCCAAGAAAGGTAGTGACCAGTTAAGACCATGCATCGACTTCAGAGTCCTGAATGCCAGCTTGCAGCTGAGAGGAGAAACTGTTCCAAACATCGCAGAGCTGAAAACGCGATTCCATGGAGCCGCAGTATTTTCAAAAGTAGATGCCAACGAAGGATTCCTGCAGATCGAACTTCATCCCAACAGCAGACCATACACGAGTTTCATCGCCGATAATGACAAGGTGATGATGTTCAAACGCTTACCATATGGAACCAAGGAAAGTCCAGCTGGTTTCATTAAAGCACTACAGAAAGTTTTTGAAGGCTTAGATTCGTTTGTAGCTGTTTACATGGACGATGTACTAGTATATAGTACCAGTCTCAAACAGCACATGAAACATCTAGAGATTGTGTTCCAGAGAGTCCAGGAAGCTAACATGACTCTGAAGCTAGAAAAATGTGAGTTCTTCAAGAGTTCCGTTCCATATCTGGGATTCATCATCAGCGTCGAAGGAGTTCAACCTGATCCAGAGCGAACGTCCTCCATCGCAAAAATTAGATCACCCAGGAATAAAAAGGAGCTTCAATCTTTTCTAGGTGTTATCAACTACTATCGAGATCATGTTCCTAATCAAGCTTCTCTCTATGCGCCACTGTACGAGCTAACAAAGAACGTTGCCTTTCGCTGGACTGACCATCAAGAAGAAGCCTTTGAAAAAATAAAGAACCAGATGGCCCGATGCATAGCTACTGCTCATCCGGACTGGAGTAAACCATTCTATGTCCAGACCGATGCTAGTGATTATGGAATCGGAGGTTTTGTCTATCAGCTGCAAAAACCTGACCAACCCGTGATCATTGCTATGACCAGTCGCCTACTAAAAGTCGCTGAAAGAAACTACAGTACGTATGAAAAGGAGCTGTTAGCTTTAGTTCATACTTTACAAAAGTTTCGACATATGCTTTTAGGATATCCCGTTTACGTTATTACCAATCACGAAGCTCTAACGTTTATGAAGAGTGTAAATGCGAAGCCACGCGTAGCCAAATGGAAGATCGAGTTACAGAGCTTCGACATCCGAAAGATCTCCCATACACCAGGAGCTGACAACCAAGTAGCTGATCTGTTAAGCCGCCTACATCAGCAGATTCTACCTTCTTCCTCCACCGATCGAAATTTGGTTGCCAACTGTACACCTATCCTGATAAAGAAGCTGAAGATTGCCGAAAATTTCGAAGGATGGCTAAATAGTATCTCTATCGAACAAGAGGAGGACCTGGAGATACAAGCTTTAGCTGAAGACCTATCGCTGAAGGATGACAGGGTGAAAACCATCAATGGGGTCATACACCTCAAAGATCGAGAAGGACTCTTTCGAATTCTAGTCCCGAAACCAAGAAGACTCGAACTAATCGAGTATTATCACAAACAGTCAGCTCACGTAGGTATTCACAAGACGATCACTGTAATAAAGCGTCACTTCATTTGTCCAGGCTTGAAAGGAGATGTAGTACATTACGTAAAGGAGTGTGATAAATGTAAAACGAGCAAGAGAAGAGCTTTTGTTCCCCAGGGTAAGATGAACAACACCGTCGAGCTAAATCCTCACCGATTTCTTGCCATCGATTTTTATGGTCCCCTCCCAACAGGTCGTGCCGGTTTAACCAAGATTTTAGTTGTTTTAGATGTCTTCACAAAACACGTGAAGTTGTACCCGCTCAAGACCGCCACTACTGAACACACGATCAAGGCGATGAAGAAATACGTAGCTGAATTAGGCAAACCTGAACGCATTCTCAGTGATAATGGCAGTCAGTTCACCAGCTCAAAGTGGAGAGCTTACTGGAAGTTGGAAAATGTAGAACTTCGTTTCACATCAGTCTACAGACCCGCCACAAATCCGAGTGAAAGAGTGATGGCCACTCTAGGGGACTACTTGAGATTACACTGTCCGGAAAATCACCGCAAATGGCCATTACTGCTACCAGACATAGAGCGTCGGATCAACCAAATCGAGCATTCTGTCATGGGAGTGTGCCCGGTGAGCTTACATTGTAAGCTTAAGCCGAACCCAGCTGCGGATGGAAGACTCACCCTTATAAAAGAGACTGAATACCAGAAACTCCTCACCAAGGCAAGAAACAACACTTCACACCAGCTGACCCTCAGAAAAAGGAAGTTCGAGCGCCGCCACCCACGTACCATCGAGCTGAAAGAAGGCGATTTGGTATATGTAAAAAATCATCATCTGTCGTCTAAGGACAAAGGGTTTGCAGCGAAACTAGCGCCGTTGTTCCGGGGTCCATTCATCGTAATGCAGAATTTGGGGAATAATTCTTACCGGCTAAGGGAAGTTTTAACTCAAGGCATAGAAATCCAACATCTAAATAATTTACAATTCTGATTTTTCCTTTTCCAGCTTAACATGTTGTCCCTCTAGGAGTTGGTTAACCAGAAGAAAGCTCGTGGTCCACGCTGCTGAGGCACAACCGTGAAGCTCCTCGGGAACTAGCTGAAGTTGAAAGTGAAGAGGCTGTTTAATTTTCTTTTTATTAGTAATTTCTATTTCAAGCTGTTTAAATTTTTATTTATTATGTTTTCTGTTTTTTCTTATTGTTAAGTCACACTTCTCTGGCCTACAAAAGTGACTACTAGTGTCCCAAAATTTTCCCTTTCGGCCCTCAAAATTTTACCTAAAGTCCTCCCGTTTAGGACCGGGTCGGACTCTAGGGAGGGGGGGGGGAGGGGGGTATGTGACGTCCCAGTCAAAATTGTGGGTTTTCTTTAGCTAATTTTCGTGACTGGCTGCTGATTTTCGGATTAGAAGTTAGCTTCACGTGCGAGCTGGTTTTTCACCGTTTTCCCGGCTAGAGAAGTGTGATAAGGGCAGTTGAGTTGTAGCTGCTAAAGTGATATTATGTAACGTTTTATCGCGTCGTTAGATAAGCTCACATGTTCAAACCGAGAAAGTGTTCGTTTATAATTTAATTAAAAGCTAATTAGGAAATATCTATCTCGTGTTTTCGTGTGTCGCCTACGCTGACTGTGCTCGACGATCCCCTGGTTGGTCCCAGAACATTAGAGCTCCTAATCAAATAAGAGCTACCCTAAGTTTCGAGTCATCGTAAATAAGACTCTCATCAGTTTCCCAGTTTCACTAGTTTCAGCCATCGTTGATTCGGCTACCCCAGTCTCGAGCTACTTCAAGAATAAGCTCCAAAAGTTCAAATCTAAAAATTATTGTACGAACTTCCTCGTGCAACGCACGGCCAAAAGAGGAAGCACGCGACACAACCTGCTATTAAATTGTTGCAAAATTACGAAAATAATGCCCGTTGCAAGCAAATGTCAATTAAAGAAAATTTTATTGTAGATTATATTAAGAAAAGGGTTGTTGACGTCAAATATCTTCAGACTGAATTAATGTTAGCTGATCTTTTTACCAAAGGTTTATCTAATACAAAATTTTCAGACTTTCGTAATCGTTTAAATATAAGGTACGGGCGGTGAAGATGCCGCGGGAGGTAAGATGCCGCACTTTCTAGATTCTGATGTTGGCAGCCTTGATGCGGTGTAGTGACGTCATTGTCTTATGAAGTAGTGTGTACAGACCTTGTGTTCAAGTTTTCACAAAGATCAACCTTCGGTATCGTCGTCGATGAGGAACAGTATAGAAAATGTGTCGAATTTTTTGCATTATAATTTTTCCGCTCATTTTTGAAGTTATCATTCTGCAGTGAAAAAAATACATATTTCCTCAGGTAAGAACTGATTTCACTAGTATGAACGGTGTAGATTACGATAACATTAAGAGAAACGAGCGGAAAGCACAATGCCCCAAATACGAGTGCGCCGAAGAGATTTGTAGTAAAAAGCTAATATGGCCAACATGTGCAGCAGCGAAGATGCCGCACTGATTACTGTAGATACAAGGGCAGCGAAAATGCCGCGCTGGCGTATTCTAAAGTGATTTACTTAAATACACATCCGTCGTACTGAAGTATGGATATTGTGATGTTTGTAGATCCGTATGGGGAAGTATATTCGGAAAACGGACCGTGGAAAGTGGACGCAGGCTGATTTAGAGGCAGCCGTTGAAGCAGTTCGTGTCCACAGAGTTTCGATGCGGCAAGCTGCTAGAGATGCGGGAATTCCGGAGAGAACACTTCGTCGTAAATTGAAGCAGCCACAATGTAAGAAGACTTCGCTGGGTAGAGGACCTGTGTTGGGCGAGGATGTAGAATCGAAGCTGGTGGTGCACATTAAGAAGCTTCAACAACATGGATTTGCTCCGAGAAGAATGACAGTACGACGATTAGCGTATCGAATAGCACTTCGAATGGGAAAAGAGGAGAACTTTGACAAGAGATCTAAGAAAGCAGGAAAGGAATGGTTGCGAAATTTTCTGCGTCGTAATTCTGATGTGAGCATTCGAAAGCCGCAAGGAATATCGCTTGCCCGTGCTGAAGGAATGAACAGAGAAGAAGTAGATGCGTATTTCGACTTATTGCGGAAAGTTCTGAAAGATAACGACTTAGTTGATAAGCCAAATCGAATCTTTAACATCGACGAATCAGGTCTGCAGTTGAATAACGAACCAACAGCAGTGATCGCGGAAAAAGGATCAAAAGACGTCCACGTCGTGAAAAGCTGCGAACGTGGTGAAACTGTAACAGTAGTCGCTTGTTGTAGCGCCGAAGGACAATACCTGCCGCCCTATGTCATTATGAAAGGAGTCAATAAGAAGAAGGAGTATGAAGATGGTATGCCTGCTGGCTCGCAAGTTAAAATGAACAGAAAATCAGCGTACGTAAATAGTGACCTATTTGTCGACTGGTTGCAAACTCATTTTGCGCCTCGTAAACCACCAGGAAAAGTACTCCTGATACTGGATGGCCATGCGTCGCACACGTCGTCTTTAGAGGTCTTCGATGTTGCTGAGCGTCACGATATTATATTACTATGTTTACCAAGCCATACCACTCACTTCTTACAGCCTCTTGATCGTTCGTTCTTCAAAGCGCTGAAGGCGCACTATAGCACCGAATGCAACGATTTCGAGTACAGTAACCCCGGTCGCAGAATAAATCGCTTAAAATTTGGAGCACTGTTAGCTGGTGCATGGCAAAAGTCTGCTACTCTCACTAACGCAGTCAATGGATTTCGCACAACTGGAATATATCCGTTCAAACCGTCAGAAATTCCGGATCATGCGTTCTTACTTTGTAGTAGCAGCAACAACCGCAATGTTACGACTTCAACTCCTGCATCCACATCGTCAGGTAGCGTAGGATCAATGTCTGATCGCAGTGCTCCGACTTCAACTCCTGCATCCACATCGTCAGGTAGCGTAGGATCAATGTCTGATCGCAGTGCTCCGACTTCAACTCCTGCATCCACATCGTCAGGTAGCGTAGGATCAATGTCTGATCGCAGTGCTCCAACTTCAACTTCTGCGTCCACATCATCCGGTAACGCTGGATCATCGTCTGATGTCGTCTCGCCCACTCAGATTATCAACGAGGTAGCCCCACTGCCGGTGAACATTTCTTCACCAAAGAAGCCGCGAAAGAAACAACACGCTGCTGTGCTTACAAGAGCAGGCGTAAAACAAGTAACTTGCCTCACCTCTCTGTTATTACCCTCACTACGTTAATCACAATTTAATAACATTATGCTTTTTCAGAAGGAAAGTGTGCCGAAGAAAGTCCTGTTTCCAGCACAACGCAGCCTACTGGGAACAACTAAGCGCGGCAGACCTCGAAAGTCTGAGAATAAAAAACCAGTAGAAGTCAAACGCGGCAGACCAGTGAGACAAGTTCAAGTCAATTCACGTGGAAATGCGCATCATTCTCCGGTCAGTAAAGAATTTTTGGGACTAAAATTAGCACATTTTACGTTCTCTAATCGTCTTTTTCGTCGCAACAGGTAAGAGAAGTGACCATGAATGATTGGGTGGTAGTTCAGCTGCCGACTGACAACGGGAGAAGCTCGAAACGTTTCATTGCACAGATCGTGAAAGTAAAGAATGGGCGACTAGTTGGCGATTTTCTTCGACCGAAAGCAACGAAAGAGAAAAGTGGTTATGTGTATGGATATCCGGACGTCAAACACGACATCAGTTTTTTTCATTTTCATCAGATTGCTAGAAAGTTAGCTGCTCCAGCAACTTATTTACGCTCGTTATTCTACTTTTCTGACGTGCATACTCGTGACTTACAATAAAGAACTAATTTCGAATATTTTTACATGTTAATTCCCATAAGCCATCTTCCCTACCCCTCTGCGGCATCTTCCCTACCCGGTCGTCGAAGATGGCCAAAAAATATCTTTTTTTCAAATTACTCGTACTAGCAAATTTATGGCTTCAATTGATATTCGACCCCAGCATGTGATGTACCATCACTTCAACTATATGTGTACAAAAAATCAGATCAATCCGACATATAGTCGCCGAGTAGGGGCGATTTTTCAAAACGTGCGGCATCTTCACCGCCCGTACCTTATTGTAATTCTTATTAGTCATACGTATTTCTTTTTTTGTTTAATATTGTTTTTATTACTTGTTTAATCTCGCATTATTCCTATATTCTTTATTAATTTTTTTTTTTTTTTTTACTTTCATACACTTGAAATAATGCTCCATTAGGGGCGGATGTTGATATTATTTTTCTGTGGAATCGTGGAATCACGTTTTTGATATCTAAGTCCTTTGTTCATAAAAACATGTTAGGGTAAAGGTACCAGTGATTGACATTGTCCAGTGATTGCCACTTTGTTTTATTTAGCCAATTATTAAGGTGTTAATAACTCATGTTGGCAGCACTGACTCTTGTAAATGATGAGACCACATGTACTAAACCTAAAAACAAGCGTTGTAATCAGTTCGCTGTAGGTTTCTTATGAGAAAGAACGTGTTTCCGCCGCTACCAAATATAAAACTCGCAAAAGCCAGATTTTCTAAGCAGATGAATTAAGAAACACGAGTTGCATTTTTTCATCATTATTCTAAAAGTTATTGTCGTAGTGTTGTGTATAATATATTGAAACATTCGTCGATGAATTCTCCTACATACTTGTGTGTGGGAACCTGGTTTCAAATGGAAGATGTCGTGTTTTGAGTAGTGACAATCACTAGTCATTGGAAAATTATGTTAGGTCCAATCATTGTCATACTGTCAATCATGGGGCGAGAGAGTGAAATTTGTGTTGCCCACTGATTGACTGGTCAATATTTTTTCTTTTAAATCTGCAATTCTGTTTCATTATTCTGGTACTGAAGAATATGCCGAAGAAATCTGCAATCTCATATAATGAAGAGCAACTTGCAGCAGCCTTTGCTGATGTTAAGAATGGGGTAAAAGTGTACACTGCAGCAAAAATCTATGGAGTTCCATGGACCACGTTGGGTTATAAATCAAAAGAGAAGGGTTCCGGTAGGTACCACTGATGAAAATACGAGTTGTAAATTGAAGCCAGTTACCTGTAGACTAATATTAGAGTGGGTCTTCATGTTTAGGAAGGAGAACTTTTGGTCCTGAGCCTCTTCTCTCAAACAAATTCGAACTTCGGCTGCGAAATTGGGTATTGGATATGGCAGAAGGAAATAAACCTGTCACTAAAGTATCGCTTATGATGAGTGTCCGGAATTATTGTCAGAAAATGATGAAATTGAATCTGCCAGTTCCATTCAAAAATGGGGAACCTAGCGATAAGTGGTACCGACTATGGCGGAAGAGAAATCCGGATCTTCATTTACAAACAGCGAAACCACTGAGCCAAGGTAGGGCTGATTCAAATGAAATTAGAATTAGAGCTGGGTTTTCTGAAGTGGAGAAATATCTCACAAAAAAAAGTCTCATGTCCGTTTTTGAGGATCCAAGTCGAATCTTTAACTGCGACAAAACTGCTGTGTACCTAGCTCCAAAAGGCAACAAAGTACTGGCTCGCTGTGGAGATAAAAATGTGTACCAGTCACTTGCTAATTGTGAAAAAGAGAATGTGACATTCCTTGTCATGTGCAGCGCCGATGGTTCATTGGCTCCACCGCAGCTTGTTTTCCATTATGAACGCGTTCCCGGAGATGTTTCTCAATCAGTCCCAAACACACGGGGCGTAGGTCTTTCAGAGAATAGTTGCTCGAAATTTATCATATTACCTACCTAATACTTACCTATTAAGAAATACCTACCCAAAGTACCTTACTTATAAGATGTTACCGATCAATTTAGAATTTTGTTAGTGATGCAGACTCGTGATGGATTTGTAAAATTATACTGTTATTCGAAATTTCTACTGACTTTTTTACTATTTTCAGTATTTTATGGATATGTCAATTACTGGGCGTCAATCACTAGGCAAGTCTTCCCCAAAAGTGTCAATCACTGGTACATTTGGCAATTTAAAAAAAAAAAATTTCCTGTTTCGTCTCAAATTGAATTATAGAGTATTTGAGCCATGCAAATTGTATGGTAAAGTCTCCTGAATAATTTGGTACATAATATTTGCAATTTAGCTCATACTCGTCTTCGCAATTTGAAGTGGAAAGTGAAAAAATGCGTAATATGTCAATCACTGGTACCTTTACCCTAATTCTTTTTTCTTCTTTTTTTCGTTCCATCATTATTTTGTAATAGTAGGTATAAAAGGCCGCTCCTGGGCCACACAACGGACTATGCTAAGCGCCACTGACGTCATGCGTTCAGAGCTCAACTGTGTAAGGGTTGTCGGTGGGTGATTATGCTAATGATTTTTAACGTATAGACGTCGTGTTTTCGGCATGATAATTTAACGTGACAGGTGTAATAATTTAATGTGTCGGGCATAATATTTTCAAGTGGGAGGTACTTATGCATTAAGCATATGGATTTAATTGAAATGTTTGTATCTTTTATCCGATTTATTCTCTCATATAAGCTATTGGATTGGAGGTATTAATTAATTAATTTAGTCGTTTACCTGAGCAATCAAGCTGAGGACAGTGGTTCGATACTAGACGCGCTAGCGTCTATTATCGAAGCTTCTGTCTCTCGCAATAAAAGAGAGGAGATTCGCCGATCTTAGAAGACTTTCGTCTTCTAAGATCGACGAGTCTAGCTCTCGCTAAAATGCAATTAGATATCAAAAATGAGGAAAATATGAAATAATATTTCGGAAATACGCATCGAGATTCGAATATTCAAATTGGCGAGCCAGTTTCACGTTCCAGGCTATGAGAAGCGAGCATAACGCTTATTTCGTCTCAAGTCATTAGCAAACAGCGATGACCACCGGAGAAAAAATCTCGCTATTGTGTTGGTATGCCAAACGGTAAACAATGCTTTTGCAACTCGAGAATCCTTTGTCCAGACTCTAGACATTTTTGCAGGTTGGAAAAATAACGGAGGTGGTGGCGGTGCTGGTGAGGGTTGTGCGACTTGCTATCGTCTAACGGGATCGTCTAACAGTAGACAATCCTTTTGCAAACTCGAGATTCCTTCGTTGGTGTCCAATCAATTAGCAGGTGCTTGCTGGAGAAAAGTATCTCGCCATTGTGTATGTGTGCGATTTGCATACAAATACGAGAGTGGTTTAACCGATACACCCTTTGTATATTCAAACTATAATGACAAGTTGTATGCAAACAGCGGGTAACAAGTCATTGTCTAATCCTTTTTCCCATCGTGCCCACGACTTTCTCTCCGAAGAAGAAAAGGATTGCCGTGTAACAATAGATCCTTCTAACAGTTTGCTCTAAATTCGAGAGTCGGGTGAAAGTTTTAAGATTTAACCAAATCCTTTGTTAACGGTAAAATGCCAATCAATTATCGAATCCACTCGCTGAATCGTGAGAAAGTCGTTTTTGCAGGAATCCGCTCATTGGTTACCACCCATCCTTCGAAAGTCGGGCAATGAGAACTATAGTATCTGTTTCAAGAAGGGAATATACTCTCCATTGGTTGAATTGTGAGACGTTGAGGAAGAATTCTCCTACTCTCTCAAGTGAAAGTTTGTATCGAGATCGTTGTAATAGAATCTTTGAATGTATGTTGAAATCAGTACTTCACAGTTCGAGAATAAGCCAAGATCTTGCTACTCTTGTCGTTATTATTATCTTCCATATTAGCTGCACTTATCCATTCAGCTCTCGCTGCTGCTGCTGCTCTTATCCGCCCGTTCGTGTTTGATCAATTTCGCGTTATTGTTGTCTTTGCTTTCTCTAATTGAAGACTACATCATCGTCATCATCATGTAAGTATCAAATGTTTAATTAGTAACTCGAAATTTAACGTTGTTTTTCAAATTTCAACTATACCTACATACATTTTCGTGAAAATTGATTCGTTTTCAGTTTAATTAGTAACTTGAAATTTCAGCTATACCTATACCAATGCATATTTTTCGTGAAATTTATTCGTTTTTCAAATTTTTACAGTTCAAGATGTCGAATACGTCCACAGCCGCCACCTCTTTAGCATCATCGTCATCTTCATCTTTGAATGCAAATCCGATTGCAGGAACTAGCCGTGTCAACAATAATGCCACCATCGCTGCCACTCCTCTCTCAAGCGCAACCACGTCCTTCACGGTGAGAATTTCTCAATCTTTTCGTTTATTTTTACATCAACCAGATGATTGATTAATAATGAATATTTGCTTTACAGCTGCGAATTTTAGTTTTATTCTCAACACAATTTTTAATTTCCTCATTAATTTTCAGATAAATTGTCGCAAACGACCGTCAACAGCAGTCTCGTATATTCAACGATTGAATTCCACCATTGGCCGAGCAAAACAGGTGCCAACTCGAAGCCTGCGAGAGCCTCAAATTGGGCGCTCATATCCAGTGAAAAATTTAACCAAGGTGGAGACGCGATTTGGACCATCGGCGGTGGTAACGTTGTCCTTCACCCCCCCCACCCCCCTCGAAGAAATTAGATGTTTTTTACCATCACGCATGGGAAGGCATTTTCAAACCGACGAAGCCATCGACCAATTTCTCTTCTCAGTCAAGGCTCTAAAAATAGTCTCACACACTGCAAACAACTCTGTAAATATCGAATTTTTAGAACGAGAAGATGATGAGGATATATCAGGGGTGGAGGACAGCGAGGATGGCGATGATGTCGAAGGAGATACAGATCTCAGTCTATTAATGAGTAGGTATGAATTAATCGCGGATAAATATGTCTAATCATTTCAAAAATAACGCATTTTCGAGTGATGTAACTAAATTTTCCTTTACAGCCGCAGAGTTTTTACTCTGGTTATAACATGGATATTAATTTCTTCTTCTTTTCACAGATGAAGATCAAGTCAACAACGACGACGACGACGACGACAGTGAGGAAGACGATGAGTTCCCGCCAACGCCTCCGCGGTAGCATCAACAACAACAACACCATCAATATCAACGGTGGATTGATGAGCTATCGAGAAAAAATCTTTGCGCCATCTGTTTAGACCGAGACAAGTGCGTTACATTTTACCGCTGTGGACATCGTTCGTGTGAGCAATGCTCAGCTTCAATCTTCAATTGTCACCTCTGCCGCAAACAAATAATCACAAAAATTGTAAACTATGATTGATATCATCATTATTATTATTATTAATATTTTCATTGCCATCGTTTCCGCTGTTGTCATCCTCATCGTCCTCGTTGTCGTCGTCACCGCAGTCGTTCTCATTGTTATCACATAATAATTTATACATGTGTACATTTATTTATTAAAATTATTGTATAAAAATTGCTCGCTTTTCATTTTTTATTTTATCGAATCGACTGTTGATTTCTTGCTGGATACTCGCAAATATTTGAAAACTAAACGTTTTACAAGTTGAGGGAGTATCCTAACAATCTCCCTGACATCTCCAAGACAATTTCAGAATACAGGTTGAGAGCAAAAAGGAAAAGGAGGGTGTTGTATAGAATTCAAATCTCAGATGCCTGGAATTAAACGAATGCAAACACGCAAGCAGGCGATAGATATGAGGAGGTTGGCAGATTATCATGAAAAGCTATCAGATTTCCAAGATAGGCGAATACTTACGAGAGAGAAATGAGATTTTGAACAATTGAGCAATGTGTTCGAGAACAATTTTTCTTACCCAATACAAACTGCAACTCGACTTTCACCATTATAAAATACATGCACGACTATATGTTTGAAAAATAGCGAAATGAAACGCACAGACATTTTGAAATTCGCACGTCAATTCACACCCAACTTCAAGCAGTAGGTATGCAGGACAAAGATAGATATATCTACCTTCGAATAAAGGTATTCAGCATCAACCCTCATCAAGATACCGTTACCAGTCATGTGTGCTACTCCAAATTCACATTCAGATCTCAGTTAATGTGCAAATAACGGTAATTACTCTCGTAATAATCCAGTTTGAACAATGAACATAGTCAGAGTAGGTATTTTTGCCAATGGAATAGACGATTAATATGACTTTCATTCTCATCTCTGTAGCTATTTTACCTGAAATACTGTTCCAACACATTGGAACTGGTGCTTTTTACCCATACTTAACAGTGATTTGCGCAAGAAATACAAGATTTTCAGTTCACACTCATCTACATATTCAAAGAGAAGCCTGAACCCTCTCTCCCCTCCATACCCCCATGAAATCCTCGTTTTATCAGATCATAACCTAACCAACCTTTCACATTTGCTTGTTCTTACTGGACAATTATAAAAATAAGAATAAATGCATATTTCAGGAAAATTATCGCTCATTTGTCGAAACAAAGAGTAATAAATTAAAATATTTACATTGATTCGAGTCGATAGTAGAGTCAGTTGACATTGAAAACATAACTAAAATCAGGAAAATGACTAAAAATATGAAATTTTTCGAATAAATTATCGCTTTCCATGATAGTGTGAGAATGATGGAAGT
The DNA here is from genome assembly GCA_031841125.1 of Acanthococcus lagerstroemiae. Taxonomy (NCBI): domain Eukaryota; kingdom Metazoa; phylum Arthropoda; class Insecta; order Hemiptera; family Eriococcidae; genus Acanthococcus; species Acanthococcus lagerstroemiae. Next base: position 490,869 of record JAJSSI010000010.1, on the reverse strand, counting down.
CAAGAGGAGTGTCCAACCTGAGTGAAGAGGGGCTAGCGTCTTCATTAAAGTCCTCTATCTCTCCCAATTAAATTTCAAATACAACCAACTTATCAAAACCTGAATTACTTTTTCCAATCAAACTCCATAACCAACCACTGAGCCGAGATAAGAGAGTACCTCATTGAACGACTGTTCAATGCTGTACCTGTCTGTGTCTCGCAATTAAATTCTGAATACAACCAATCATTAAAAACCTAAATTAATAATAATAATTTGAGAAATTTTTGCAAATTGACGAATGCCTGACTACAACGAGAGGAGAGCTTCGACAATAGATGCGCCAGCTCCATCATCGGAGACCTCTGTCTCTCCCAGCTACTGAGCCAAACGAATATTTAATTAAATAATTTTTGTGAAACCTTCAAATTTCTGAAAATCATAGGCGGAATTTCAACCAAAGTGTGATCCAAATTCGCTTCTAGGCAGAGAGTATGGTGCTAACGAAGTAGGTAATTACCTCCAAATAACGGGTTTTCATCAAGTGTGGAGTCTGTAAATCCTCGAGACATCATTGGTATGTAGCTCATGGAGACAAAATGCTCGAAAGGGTGTATTTCTGAGCTCGGGTTGAGAGCAAAAGTAAAAAGGAGGATGTTTTTGAAGTTTAAATCTCAGACAGGTGGCTTAAAGGTATACCTATCTAAAAACGAGAAAATGAAGGAAAATGCACCAGAAATATGAAATTTCGAATAAGTTATTGCTTCTCGTGATAGAGTGAGAATGATAAAAGAGTCAAGATGAGTGTCTAGAACATAACTGTAGCCAATGAAGACATTCTCTATAAGAAAAATAGTCAAAACGGGGAAAATGGGAGGAAAATGGCATTTGAATATATGAACAGACGACGTCGACATATAGGAGTAAGAGACTGTATATTTATCCCAGCGAAAAAAGTAGAAAATGCATGTGAAATGTGTTGATTTCCAAATCTATTGTTGTCGATAATCAAGTTAATTTCTGTTGCATTACTGATTCATGAAGTAAGGAGACTATATATTACCTACCTAGTAATTTTATATTTCATGCGAAAATTGTCCAAGTTTTGAGTTGCTTCATGCATGAATTGAGGAGGTGAGTAACTGGACTGCATAATTATAGCTAGTAGAGCCATTATCCAGTGGGAAAATAGTTAAAATGAGAGAGTCAGACTGTTATCACTCTCATTTATGTTCACATTCAGGAGACTTTATTACTAAACCTAACAAAAATTTTGACAATGAGATGGCTGACTAATGGGAGGTAATACTCGAAAGGGTGGATTCGAGAGCTCAGGTTGAGAGTAAAAGTGAAAGGTAGAAGCTGTTCAGAGTATAAATCTCAAACATTGGGATTTAATGGCTACAGGCAGAAAGGGAATCGCTATCATCATCATCTGTAAACTAACGTATATGGAATATGGAGTTAGGGGTTAATATATAAAAATTTTTTATCAGAATTTCCAGGCTGAGTGAAATATACACGTAAAAGGAGATGTTAATATTAAATACAGGTTTTGAAATATTTACCATTAGATCATAGCAAAGGTACATTAATCTGTCAAGAAACTGATAAATTTATTGAAAATCGCAAAAATCGTTTGAGAGGGAATACATAGTATTCTGATAATAACAGGGGTTCTATTAATAAACCTGTACATTTAAAAGATCGTTGATAGATGGAAACTTATACAGACATGATGTGAAGGCTGTCTTCCAGAGGTATTCGAGTCGGAAATAGCAATGGTATAGTGGGAACGGATAAAAATTTAGAAAAAACAGCTGAAACTGACTAAAAGAGCACTATTTTGAATATTTAGCATTTTGATGTAAGTAAAACAGACAATTATTCGAATAATATTTGATTGAAAATTTGAATGGTAGGTATTGGCATTACACCTGTCGCGTTAAATTATCATGCCGAAAACACGACGTCTATACGTTAAAAATCATTAGCATAATCACCCACCGACAACCCTTACACAGTTGAGCTCTGAACGCATGACGTCAGTGGCGCTTAGCATAGTCCGTTGTGTGGCCCAGGAGCGGCCTTTTATACCTACTTGTAATATAAGTATGTAAATAATAAACTTCGTTAACTAAATTCGGTGAGTTTCATAACCCGGCTCAAATCACTTGAAGAAACTGTGTATTTTCTTTCTTCTTTTTTTAATTATGTTCGTGATCATTAGTTAATTTGGTTAGGATGTGCACAACAGCGATCCTCTAGGAACCTGCTGGCAACATCGGAGTTATCAGCCTAGGCACAGCCAGGGATGAGAAGCTTAAACTGTTAAACTTAAACTTTCGCTTAAACTTAAAAGTTTTTCCAAAAATCTCATTCGCTTAGCTTCAGCTTTTTGCCCTTATCATTAGCTTTTCAGCGCTTTGCTATCGGCTTTTTTTCGAAACACAGTTCACTTGATAACCTGTTGATAACATTATGGTTCAGTCAATCCATTAAACTATAAGTTATATGTTAAAGTGAATAATTCATCAAGTATGAACTTCGTATGTAGTACTTAATACTTACTGGTCAACGTCAACATCAGTCAGACGTGAAACGTGAAGCGAAGTCGACACTGAAGCACTGAAGCAGGAAGCACCAAGGAAACAGGCGAACACAAAGAACAACCCAGAAGCCGGAACCTAGAACCCGCGGCCGCTAACATGATTTTTCAACTTAAAAAATTAAGTGTTGTGATTTTTTTCGGCTTTTTGATAGAAAATGTGAATGTCTTAATTAAGCTGCTCAGCGTATCCTTTTGGGCTGGCTTTGCGCTTAATGAACAGCGAATGGCTGACTTTTTCATTCGCTTAAAAGCTGTTCAATAATGAGCTTAGGCTTCGGCTTAAGTGGTTATCGGCTTAAACTTCTCATCCCTGGGCACAGCACAATTCTAGAAGGTGCTTGATGAACCGATGGATGAAGTCAGTCAAACAAATAGGATTGATCACATCGCTTGTGAGTTACATTTGGTGCAATTTGGTTTTTCGCGAAAGAGAACATAACATCAATCGTTTTTTTTTTGTGATTTATTTTTCTTCCGTCGGTTAAAAATCAAGTTACTGTTATGTTTGAAACCGAGGACATTTTACTTTCGGAAGATGTAACTGAGGACAACAGTGTTCGCTCAGCTTCATCAGACAAAGACAATTTGGACATTGAGGCAAGGATCGAGGCCCGAGTTGCGGCTTCAGTTGCGGCACTCGAGAAAAGCATGTCGACTCAACTGGCGAATTTCCTAATGGCAGCAAATATGAATTTTGGTAGTCCGACGATCCCGAAAATACCAACATTCAAAACGCGACATGTTGAAGAACACGAGAGGTTAGTGGGACCGAAAAATTTCAAGGCATGGAGGAAAATGCTTTCGAATGACCTCCGTGCGCTAGGGTTGTTGAGTTATATCAAACGAGATGCTAGTGAGGTAGGAAAAGACCCTGAAACAAGGGGAATTCGTGATGCACAGGCGCTGCAGTATATTCGAACAACATTAAACAAGCATAATCATTCGAGAATTGCGAATGCCGCCTCTGCCTATGAGGCAAGGAATACTCTTACGCGAGTTTGTGAGGTGAGAAGAACCCAGGCTATGATGGAGGCAGGTTTCAAAATTAAGTCACTGATTTTCAAACCTGGTTATGAGCCGGAAAGGTTTATTTCCGACTTTGAGAGAGCGGTAGATGATCTGCAGGCGTTGGGCGTTGTGCTACCTGAGGATTACGTGGTGAGCATGCTTTTACAAGCAATAGAGGGTATCCAGGATACGGATAGTCCGTTCTTTGGGTTTTATTCGACAATAACTGCGTTGCCTGACGGTGAGGTTACACTCGAGTACGTGAAGGATAAAATCCTCGGCATTGGAAATTCCATTAAGAAAAAGGGGACAAAGCGCACAAATTCTCACACTGGAAATGAGCGAGCTGCAAAGTCCGCAAAGGAGGAAAAATATAGCTATGCTGGGAAGAGTTCGAGTGGAAAATCTGGAGGGAGCTCGAGCAGTGGCAGTGTAGGAGCTCAGAAAAAGGAGTGAGAATTATGACCCGGAAATCCGTTTGTTTGCCCTTACCCTGGAGTTTTATTTACCCAAGGGTTACGAATATGTACGAAGTGTTTTTAAAGATTCATTACCACATCGCCATACTTTACAAAAGTGGTATCAAAATGTTAAGTGTGAGCCTGGATTCAGTTGCGAGTCTATTGAAGCTATTAAGCGGAAGGCTTCTACAAGTTCAAAGCCTCTTTATGGAAGCCTGATGTTTGATGAAATAAGTATTCGCAAACAAGTTGATTTTGGCGGTAAAAAGCTGGTTGGCTTTACTGATTTCGGTAATTATGAACTTTCAAGAAAGACAAATGTCGGTACAGCTGCAAAAGAAGTCCTGGTATTCATAGTGAACTGCCTCAATCAGAGGTGGAAAATACCAGTCGGTTATTTTTTCATTTCTTCAATGAATGCGGCTGACAAAGCAAATCTTGTAAAAGCTTGTCTTCGTTGCTTGTCTGGGAGTGGCATTAAGATAATGTCAGTTACTTTTGATGGTTTAAAAACTAATTTGTCAATGTGTGAATGGTTGGGAGCATCTCTGAAGGACCCGAGGAATCTACAGCCATGGTTCTACTATCCAGATACAAAGGAACAAGAGAAAGTTTATATTTTCTTTGATCCTCCTCATGGCCTCAAATTAGTCCGAAACACATTAGCTCAAAAGAAGATCATATACAACAAAAATAATGATAAAATTGAATGGTTGTATTTTAAGAAACTCGTTGAGGCTCAAGAAAGAGAAGGTTTGCACTTGGGTACTAAACTCAAGAAACGACATACACAATGGTATCAGGAGAAAATGAAGGTAAAGCTAGCTGCACAGACTTTAAGTCGTAGTAATGCTGTTGCTTTGAAATATGTACCTTAGATTAAGTAATTATTCTGAGGATTTTGTGTCTTCATGTGCAACTGAAACTTTTTATTTAGCATTTAATAACCTTTTTGATATTCTGAATAGCAGAAGCAAATATGGGAAAAGGTTTAAACAGGGTTTGCAAATAAATAATCAAGAGATTATAATTTCAGAACAATTCATCGGAGGTCAATCATTTACATGATAATAATCGTAACGCTACTCTGCAATATGCGACGAATGATATGGCCTCAATAGTATCGAATGCAGTTCAATCTGCTTTGAAAGCTGCTGCAGAACAATTTACTGTGTCAGCAAACATAGCGGCGCAAACTGCTGCGAGTGAACGAGAAAGCTCGACTTTGAGGAACTTCAATTTGAATACAAGTTTCCAGTATCAACAATGGTCGAAAAACGCAAAACTCCAACGTAGAGAACAATACAAACAGTGGAGATGTCGTATCGAATTAGATCTAAAAACCATGAGTTTATGGGAATGTGTAACATCGAAAGAAGGTAAGCCTGATTGGGATGATGATAAACGAATGACATTTTTGGCTCAAGCTCAAACTGTGTTAAACGCCTCTGTTTCGAAATACATCCATGACTCGCTTGAAAATTATGAAATGCCATTTGAAGCGTTTAATGCTTTGGTTTGTGATTACGGCGAAAATGAAGTGTTAGACAACTTGACGTTATGGAACAAGTTAATTTCATTGAAATTCCGAGTAGGTTATAATCATCAACGTTATATTAACGATTTTCAAGCTGTGTGTGTAGAGGCAAGTGCCGCGCAGATACCTGTTCCGGAAGGGATGAAGAAAACTATTTTCCTCGCCCAGATGGAGGGTATCAACGAATCCACTGAACGCCTTCGTCAATAACATTGCTACGAATGCGAAATCTTTCCCAAAAGTGGAGGACGTAATGCAGCAATTTTTGCTCCTTACTCTACCTACCGTTCCTAAAAGTGGTAAGTTAAGTGACCCGTTTACCGATATAAACACTACCGTATATAAAACCTGTGATAATGATAGTATGGACCCGACGATATGCTAGAGATGGTAGTTTCCGGGTTGCAAATGGCGAGGGGCGGTGTCTGGGGAGCCAATTGGGCATGCGTGCATCGCTTTACGCTCCACCATAATGATAGTATGGACAAAAATGACCTAATCAACGATGTGATAACATTGTTTCATGAGATTTTCGTCAAAGAAGCCACGAGATGGTACTTCCCAGAAGTCGACTATGCCGTCAAGTTCGAACAATCCTTCTGTTGTTAATTTGGCAACACTGACGATGCTGCCAACAAAATAGAAGAAGAATTTTGTAACGTTTTTTTGTATCATATCGGACTCGCACGAGATGTAACGGTTTTAGATGTTTTTTTTTTTTAATTTTTCGCCATTAATAAAGAACTTTTAATCTCATACGACTACCCGTCGAAGATTTTCCCACTAAAAACATGAAAATCTAGTTGCGCTGCGTACACGTATTAGAGTGGAAATGCCACTACGACCTTTTGTCTTTTCAAAGAAAACGCACGCGCATGGAATGCGAATGTCAGTGGTGCTACGCCGATGACGTATCTTTACTACCACTCTTGCATCTAACCCCGTTTTATATACAGAGCTCATCAATGTAGTAGTGGAAGTGGTTTTCCGAATGCGTTCCACTTGGATACACACATCAAAATATTCAACGGGTATAGGTTATGGGCCCAGCCCTCCTGACGGCGCGATTTTGGCGATATGTTTTGTAATTGTTCGCCGTGAACTCGAACTCGTGGTTTTATACAACTCAACGTGGTCTCATTGCCCTTGTGAACTTTTTTCCGTTAATTTCTGGTTATGGAGAACAACCACACTCAGAATTTGAATTCATTGCCAAAGTTACTGGGAAAAAACAACTACCTAGAATGGAGCTTTTGTATTCGGTTGGCTATAAAGGCTCTTGAAGCCGGGAAATAGATGAATCAGACTGAACTTGAGTTGAAAAAGCAAGTATTGATTTTAAATGCTCTTTCCACTAATGTGATTGACAGTGTAATGCACCTAGAAAGTGCTGAAGATATCCTGTCAAAACTGAACACCCTCTATGGCTTGAACTTGGATGATCTCGACAGGTATCAATCAGCCTTCCAGACTTTCAAATATGACAATGGTAAGTCATTCCTTGGAAACATAAGTCGCCTGGAGTTGATACGGCAGAAAATCGACAGTTTAGATGACAACAAAATGACTGATTCAACTTTCAAAGCCAAATTACTGCAGGCGTTGCCTCAGAGATTCAGTGGTATCGTTTCCACCACAAAACTAGTTAAAGACATCAAGCTGGACGATTTAATCCAGGCAGTTCCCTATTGACAAAGACGATGCGATTTTGAAAAAAAAAACGCACTGCGACATCGCAACTGCTACCCATGGGAAAAAATCGCATCGCGATTGAGGCATCACAGGTGGCAGTGCGAGTCGCAGTGCTTTAGTGGCTTCGTCAGTCGCATGCTACTTCAACAGGAAGTGGCATGCGATTACGCCTGCGGCTATTGTAGCCGCAGAGGCATGTGTCAGTAGCTACGACAGGCGCATTGAAAATCGCATCCTGAATCACCTTCGATACCACTATAGCTGAAAATCGCATCAAAACTCGCATGCGACTTCGCCTGCCACTGTCGCGTCGAAAGTCGCACCCAATGTGATTTGTGATGCGATCTTTGATGCGACTTTCAGCTATAGTGGTATTGGAGGCAATTCACGATGCGATTTACAATGCGATAACGCCTGCGACTGTCGTAGCCACTGACACATGCGTCTGTGGCTACCACAGGCGCAGGCGTTATCGCATGCGATTTAGGGTACGACTATCAGCCGTAGTCGTACCCGGTGCGCCTTTTGATGCGATTTTGGATGAGACTTTTAGCTAGAGTGGCATCGAATGCGATGCGTTTGCGAATGCAATTTCTGATGCGACAATTACATCATGAATCGCATTCGATGCGTTTGGGGATGCGATTTTGACTGCTATATTTATAGCCAAAATCTGGGAGGGTGCAACTGTGGCCAATATATGGTGTTAGCCAAAGTCGGGCGAGGATTACAGTGCAGTAAAAAAATAAATGTAATATAATAAATTATATGAGATTTGTATGTGGTTGTATTAAAAAATACATTTGTATGCAACAATTAGGGATATGCCTGCGTTTACACCATGCATGAAAAGCAGTCATATAGTATGACACAACCCCATAATTTTGAATTTTGAATGTGATGCCACAGCTCTTAGCCTATGAAAGCCCAAAAGCTTCGATAGTTGACAGGCTTGCCCACAAGGAGGGAGCTGTGTTTTGCATCAATGGAATTATGCTATTAACAGTTTAAATGACTTTTTATGTTTTTTTGTTTCAACAGAGTGGCCACCACTTTTTTCTTAAAACAAAATTTCCTGACTTTTTTTGTAATTTTTCCCGACCTTTTCCCCACTTTTTTCTGACTAATTCCACAGAATTTTTATAAGTTATAATAAAATGACCAAACTGTTAAATAAGTACAAGCACCTACTATAGTGTGTTGTATAGTTAAAGTCAATAACCAAGACAAAAGTAAAAACAGTTGTGTTGTTTTTTTTTTGGGGGGGGGGATATAAAAAAATTGGGAAGCTTACAAGGCTTATACATACAACGAGTGTGTAGATCAATTTTGATTTATAAGATTCAAATTTTTGACAGTGAAAATTCAACGACATAAAGCAAAAGAAGAAATTAAAAATATATAATAGTAGAGTATTTCTTCTCAATAATTTTCGATTTCTGAACGTTCATCAAAACTTGACTTCCACCCTGATACTATTCTCTCAAATTTTTAATTTCTGTACCCAACTCTTCGATCTGGTGACGAGCATCTTCTAATACTAATCTCTTCTTCTCCTCCTCAATTTCCTTCAATTTTTCTGCGGTTTCTCGTTTTTTGGCTTTTGCTTTCGATTTTCCATCTTGTCCTACTCTTTTCTTGTCTATAGCCTCCTTGTACAGACTATGTGCCTTCCTTACAGCGTGAATAATACTGTTATTCATAACAACCTTCCTAATTTTCCGCCATGGTACATGAGCGTGTCATACACTAACCTCTGGCCAACAAAAGACTCATTTCAAAGGTTTTTTACTAAGATTTCTTTATTTATAGAGAAATGTTTCTCAACGAATGCATTTCCATACGAGAGAATCGGTACCATCTTTAGGAAATTGATTAATGGAGCAAATTTATCACCTTCATGAGGAATTACTTAGAACCATAAATTATCCAGCCTATGCTCAGGATTAGGTATTGACATTTTTCTCACTGTTTCATCAAAAAATGGTCTTTTCCAAACTTTGATCAAATTTTTCTTCACTTAGTCAGCTTGAATTGTACGTCGGCGGTCAGCCTACTAGACAATTAATACCAGGGACAGACCTACATAGTACATACTCTAATCCAATCCCACCGAACTCACCCGCCTCTTTGGTAACATATTACTTCTATCTCAGCTTCATACTCATAATGCTCATTCCTCACTGCTCGTTGTGAACATATAAGGTTAAAAGTAGTTAAGCCCTGAAATCGAATGGGGGGGGGGGCATTTTTCCAGACCGGCAGCTTGGTTAGCCACCACGCTCTTTTAGGGGGCAGCGGAATTCAAAATCAACACAAGTTTTGCAATGTTCGAGCACAATTCATCTATCAAGTTTTAAACCGCCACCCACTTTTGGCGGAGGGGATGGGCATACATTTCCCAAGTCCCACCCTTTAGGGGGTAGCACAATTCGAACACAATTCATTTACACAGTTTCAGCCCTCAAATTGTATTTCGGGTGGCAGCATTTCCCCGACCCTCCATGGTGATTCACCCTTTTGGGGAGCAGCACAATTCAAAACAGTATCAGCATAATTTGTCTAGTTTCTTCGGTCTGCGGTATCGACATAAATAGTTTTCAGCAACGCTCTTTTTTGTTGCACATGAAATTAGTTTCATGCAACGTTTTTCTTTTCAGTTTCTTTGATGTGCGCCCTGCCTAACATTACAGACAACATTTTAAAAAAATCCTATTCCTCCCCCTTTTAATTCATAATTATTAACCCCAATGAGCAAACACTAATTCTTTATTTATATTTCATCACTATTATAAGCAAACAATTTTTTTTTTTTTTTTACAACAAATTGCACCAGTACTATTTTTTTCCACCTTGTAATTCGTAATTGTTCACCCCCGGCTGAAGTGGTAGCCACAGTTGCCTCATTAGTGGTAGTGGATGCAATTTTGAATGCGATTCGGAAGTAAATCGCCTCGTTGATAGTATCGAGTACGATTTAATGAAGAATCGCATTTAAAAACGCATCCACTACGACTTTCCAGTATTATTCGCCATGATAGTCGCACTGGAGGCCTCTTTGAATGCGATTCGGCATTATAATCGTACTCGATACTACTAACGATGCGACTTAATACCGAGTCGCATCCGGAGTGGCCACCAGTACGACTGTCGAGGCGACTAATACTCAAAAGTCGCAGTGGAGGCTACTCGCTATGTGATTTGGCATTCAATCGCCTCGTATGAAGCATCGAGTGCGACTCACGAGGCGACTGAATCCCATATCGCATCGCGAGTAGCCTCCACACGTTGAATGCGGATTCTAGATTCTCGACTGCGAATTCACCGATTCTGGTAGCTACCACAAACAAACACACGAATTTCCGCACCATTTTTCATTTAAAACGAATGAATTAATCGTTGCACATTTTCACATTGATCAATAGTAGGTAATTTCGTCTGCTAATAACAAATAGCTGCTATGATATAATCGCCATATTCATCATTTACTAATATCAGGGCGATTGTAAGATTTTAAAGATGAACCAACTATCACCCTGAAATTAGTATGTGGGATAGAGCACTGCACGAGTAAGTAAAAAGTAATCGGATAAATAAACGCCAAGTATCACACCTGACGATGCCGAGTATACTCGGCATCGTTTCAGAAAGTATCACCGGTTACATTTGCCGCATGATTACAAATAATAATCGTCAGAATGACATTGTGGCATCGTGGCGATTATGCATCGTGAATTGGTACCAGCTTATAAAGAAGAAAAAGAAACATGCTACATATTTTTACATTACCCATCACCATGATACATGCACAAAATACTTGAGCATTCCAGATTGATAAACCACAACACAAATCCACACAACGTATTTTGTGATCACAGATTTAAATAGTTATTAATGTTACCATACCTAGATCTTGAAACACAACACTAGCAATGAAAACAAAATAGATTTTATGTAAAATTGCTACAATACAATTTATGCAATAATTTTTTTATGAAGGCATGGTGTTGATAACAGACACATCTAACATCTAACTGTTGCATGTGCATATGGAGGGGGGAGCGTGTCTCGATGCCTCTGAGGCATCAAGAGTAGCAGTCGATACGATTTTATTTGTCAAGTCGCATCGACTGCCACTCTCGATACCATAGACGTAGCGTCTGTCGATACGTCTGATGCATCGATAGTGGCAGTCGATGCGATTTTATTTTTTGAGTCGCATTGACTGCCACGAACAATACCTCAGAGGTATCGACAGACGCAGCGCCTATCGTATTGAGAGGCGCAGTTTATGCGACTTTTTTTTGCTTTGTGGCATCGACTGCGACTTTGGAGGCTACAGTGGTAGCGCCTGTAGTTGCGACTGTAGCATCCAGAGTAGAACTCAATGCGATTTTTTTTTTTAATTTTTGAAAAAGGCATCGATAATGGTATCGACTGCTCCCAGTCGCATCGATCGTATTGTAGAATCGCACTCGATGCGACTGGTAGCAGTGCGACTCTCAGTTTCTTTTGTCAATAGGGTTGCGTCAGGAGACACCAGACCACAGAGGCAGTTCGACCAAAAAAGGGAATCTAAAAACTCGAAAGTATCTTCAGTAGCTTTAATAAATGCAGTCAAGTGCTATTCCTGTAATGGTTTGGGTCACAAAGCATTGGAATGCAAGCAGCAAAGGTCAAACAGTGACCAGGCCAAGAAAAGTGAAGACTCGAATTCATCAGTATGTAAGTACTGCAAAGAATCAGGGCATTTTGTTAAAAATTGCCCTGTCCGGGAAAAAAGAGCGAATGCCCAGTGTCATAAATGTAAGCAGAAAGGACATTTTGCCAAGAATTGTACAGCGGATCAGAAAAGTGATAAGCCTACGGTCGCATATATGGGAATCGTCAGTCGTAATAATATCAATCGAGATAAATGGATCTTGGACAGCTGTTGTACTGAGCATGTGTGCAACAATGAGAAATATTTTGAAACTTTGAAATCAGTAAACGCTGAAATTGTTGTAGGTAATAATAGTATGCTAAATATTGGTATCATGGGTACTGTCAGATGTGACAATGATAACTGCGAATTTATTTTTAATAACGTTTTGTTAAATGAAAAGTCGCACATGAATTTGATATCCGTGCATAAATTATTAACTTCTGGTTGGTCAGTTGAAGAACTGACAATTACAAATTTTGTGTTGAAAGGGCGTAATTTAAAGATTACAGCTACTTTAGATGATAATAAGTTGTGGGTAGTCCCAATGAATGTTATCTGTATTCGTAATGATATCGATTATAGTTGTAGTGATACGTCTTCGGCTAAATGGAAACCCAATGTTAAGAAATTTCGAGTATTTGGTTGTACTGCATATAATTTAATTGATAAGCAGTTTAGAAGCAAATTTGATCCTAAGAGTCAAAAGTATTTGATGTTGGGTTATACTACTACTGGATACCGCTTGTGGGACCCTGTGAAAAGGAAGGTTGTTTTTGGAAGAAATGTGATCTTTAATGAAGCGAATACAGATTTAGACTTAGAGGGTCTGAGCAACCATAGAGAAAAAGTTGATAGGTTCACTCAGATAGATATAGATGATGAATCCATCAGTGAGGCGGATGAGAAAGTGGAGAATGTGGAACAAGATGATTATGATATAGTCTCAATTGAGGAGACAGTAGTCAGTGAGCCGGAGGAAGAAGTAGAGGAAGAAGTCGATAATAAAAGGCCAGATGGTATTGCCGAGGACAATCTGACTGCATTTTACACCAATAAAAAAGTTTGTAGTGAGCCGATGCGTTAAGACCGTAGCCGTTTTAGTGATGATAACAAACATTCAAATGATAACCGTGCCTGTGATCCACCAACATTTACATACTGTGGTAAAGATGGTCATACATCCAACCAGTGTTTCAAATGTAAGAAAGCCATTTCAAATCCGAGGACCAACAATGCCGAAGCTGATGAACCTGTGTTGTTTTTGATGGAAGCTGAGATTGACGACGGTGGTGCTTCTTGTAATTTGGCTGAAGATGACGTTTTTTATCTGGACAGTGGATGTACCAATCATATGGTCAATGGTATTCGTTTACTCATGGAAGCGGTTTTGGTCGAGTCCAGCGTCAATTTATCAAATTTATTAAAAATGGTCACCATATTTCAGTGTAAAATAATTTTCTTAAAAATCGACTGTCGTCGAAATAGGTATGAATAAAAGGAAACAAAGGGACATCGAATCCGATTTCGATAGCAACGATGATAGTACCATTGAACTGGAACAGTCACCATCCGCATCTAGAAATAGGATCCAGAGAAAGAAAATATGTGACCGTGTAATTGCATCTGATTCAGAACCAGATTCTGATAGTAGCGATGGACCGGAAAATCAGCACAAAGATGTGACAAGAAAATTTTTTTCTTCAAAATCTGAATCCGATTCCAGTTTAGGGATGAGCCAGAAGATCAGAATTGGACCAATCAAGTTAGATATACAAAAACAGTTGGAAAACATAATTCAGATGCAGAACTTGTTCGTGTTCAGTCTGATGATGCTGTGGTTAGCAGCAAAGATGATGCTGAGATTGTTAAGCCAGTTCAATGTAAGCGTAAAAGTGGAAAAGGAAAACTGATCTCAAGAAGAAAACAAATGGAAGAATTGATGGATGATGCAGAACAGACGGAGAGTATTTGTATTCCTGAAAAGAAAATCAAAGTAAGTTTTGAATTCATTTTGAAAAGACGATCAAATTTTCAATAATTTTACTGACAATTGGTTATTGGTTACAGCTATTAACGAAAAGACGGTTACAATCTTTCAAAGCTACCTGGTACCCTATGGGCAAAATAACTGTCGATCGGCACTTCGACAGCCGGCAATTGCCGACAAATCGACAAAAATGCAGTAATTTTGCGGAATTCGAAGAAATGCAACCGGTGGTGCAGTCAAGCTGCTTTCTGATTGGTCAGTGTTCGACAAATCGACGGTCGAAATGAGCAGAATTCGACACTGTCGAAATAGTGTCGGTACTTGCCGATCGGGTAGATTCAGAAAGGATTGGAATGGGCTTTACCATCAAAAACTGGTGAGTATTGTTTCATTTTCTTTGTTTTCTTTGATACATTCACTCAAAGTACAGTGAGGACTTGAAGTAAAGATTTTTACGCCGACGCCTTCTCGAAATGGATTCAACGAATGAAGAAATGTATCGAAGTAAACGGTGACTACATCGAAAAGTAACCATTGTAATCTGTTTAATAAAGTTTTTTCTTTCTTTTAAACCCGGGTTCATTCATTTTTTTCAATTACAACTAATTTTATGTAGTTGGAGGCGTTACTTTTCAATAGACCCTCGTACATGTATCTTTCAATGGTAAGCAAATTTGAATAAGTGACGTATTATATGTACCTGAATTAAGGAGAAATTTACTCTCTGTTGCTGTAATGACCAATAATGGAATGAGTTTATTTTATGACGGTACTAATGTCATCATATCGAAAAATGGTAAATTTGTCGCTGAAGGTATAAAAATTGGTCGACTTTACAAAATTTCATTTAATAAAATTGACGCAGGTTCGTTTCTTTGTGATGGGAATTCCGTAGGTAACCTTTGGCATAGACGTTTTGGTCACATAAGTGACAAATACTTGTCCATGATTATTAAAAAAGGACTAGTCGATGGTTTAGATGGCATTAAAGATAGGTTCATTGATAATTCCAATTGCATTTCCTGCATAAAAAGCAAACAAGTCACGTTTCCGTTTAATGTCGTAGTTAAAAATCGCAGCTCGCGTTTGTTGGAATTAACACATTCGGATTTATGTAAAATAGAAAATTCAACTCACAATGGTAAATATTATATTTTGATTTTAGTGGATGATTATTCTCATTTTTGTACCATTTACTTGTTGAGACATAAGAGCGAGACTTTCGATTGTATAAAGGAATATTTTAATCGCAGTGCCGCGGCGCTTAACCTGAAACCATCTGTTTTACATTGTGATAGAGGCGGGGAGTGTGTGGTGGGATGTATGGCGATGCACGCATGCCAAAGTGGCCCCTATGACACCACACCCCCGGCCACAGGAACTACCCTTTTGAGCATCGCGTCAGTGACCGAAGGGACGCCTTGGGACCGGGCCCGAGCCCCCATTTCTACGTGCCGGAACGGTGCGCGCGTCCTACCAGGGCCACCATGGGGTTCCCTACTGACCGAGGTCCGCACTCCCAGAGCGCTCGCCTGGAAATTTCAGGTCCCCCACAGCCGGACGTGCTGCCTCTCTTCATTCACCCCTCACCTCCTCGTCTTGGTCTGGGTGTCGCCACAGGCAGGTGGTGGCGACGGGTGAGCCCTGCCAGTGGGTCCGCAGTACAGCTGCAGCAGCTCTTCTCTAGGATGGTACAGAGTTCACCTCCTGATCGATGGTGTGGGCCGAGCTTGGTGAATCACCGGCCCTCTGTCTCGACCACTCCATCTCCAACTTCTTCTTCATGATGGCCGAGACAAAGGCAGACAACCGGTTCCAGCTGCTTCCGTTCTTTATCATTTCCAGAACCAGGGTGTACGTGCTGAAACACCCGTGGCCGCTCAGTACTTGGGTAAGGTGGAAGTTAAGCGCTCCATGCATTCTTCCTACCCATCTGTCGAGGTCGCGTATCAGCGCTCGGGTCCACTCGCCCTTGGTCGAATGGGCGAACGCGTCCTTCCACTTCCGAAGCGTGTCCTGCTGGATGACTCGCTTGACCCGAAGTGTCTCCCGTTTTGTCTTCGCTTTCTTCTTCGCACTGTATACCGCCGCATTTTTGCGACCTTGAGTTCGATCAGCGGTATACGTGCTAACACGCCTACTGCATCCAAAGAAACAGTGCGGTACGCACTGACACACCTTATCGCGGCTTTTCGCTGGACCTTCTCCATCTCCGCTCTCCTGTATGGTATATCGATGGCGTCGGCGAATACTGGCGCCCCGTATAGGAGGACTGACATGATGACGTTGACGTACATCATACGTCGCTGCTCTCTCGGCCCCCCTAGGTTCGACATCAGACGGGACAGCTGGCTGGCTACTCGATCCGCCTTCTCAGCTGCCCGTTGGCAGTGCGGTCGGAAATGCAACTTCCCGTTGAACCACAGCCCCAGGTACTTCAGGGCTGTACAGAACCCAATCTCCACACCTTTCAAGACAAAGGTGGGTGGGCTGTACTTGCGTCGCGTCGTGAACAGAACCGCTTCTGTCTTCTGAACCGCTAAGCACAGCCCCGCCGACTCAATCCTGTGGGTCAGCATCTCCAACGCCTGGTTCACTTGTCGCGTGACCTCTGCTGTTGTCTCTGCCTGGCACACCACCAGCGTGTCGTCGGCGTAACAGATCAACTTTACGCCTGGTGGTAGTGCCAGCCTCAGCATCCCATTAAAGGCGACGTTCCACAGGGTAGGTCCGAGTACTGATCCCTGAGGAATGCCGCAGGTCATCTCCCGTGTGATTGGTCCAGCCGCCGACTCCATCTCTATCCAGCGACTGGAGAAGTAGCTCCTGATGATGCGCACGAGGTAACTAGGCACCCGCGCCAACTCCAATGCCTCCATGATACGCGTATATGGAATGGAGTTGAACGCGTTCTTGATGTCAAGGCTGACCGCCGCGCAGAACTGCCGCTTGCAGATTGCCTTCTGCGCCAGACTCTTCAACTTCAGCGCGGCGTCCGCAGTTGAGCGGCCAGTTCTGAATCCGAACTGACTGCTTGAGATCGTCTTCCGCCTTTGAAAAGGCTCCTCCAGCCTATCCACAATGGTACGCTCAAACACCTTGCTGACGGTGTCGAGCAGACAAATAGGCCGGTATGAGGACGGCTGGCCATCTGGCTTTCCTGGCTTCTTGATCAGTGCCAGCCGCGCCGTCTTCCATCTGCTAGGAAATGTCCCCTCCTGCAACGCATGATTGAATACATTGGTCAGGAGGGACGGGTCTGCTCGGTGGACTACTTCCCAGACAACGTTGGGAATCATGTCCGGACCAGGCGCCTTCCTCTTCTTTGTCCTGATCCGGTCGATCGCGCTGTCCACTTTTCCTACACTAAGCAGAGGGATATCCTCTCACACTTCGGCAGAGACTGCGGGGGGCGCTGGGGGAACAGTTCTTGAACTACCTGTTGCAGCACCCCCGGCTCCATACGGCTCGTCACTGACGGACCTCCAGCTTTCCGCATGACTACCTTGTACGGCTTGCCGAAGGGGTCGTCATCTATTCGAGTAACAAATTTAAGGAATGGATGAGTGTTGGTGTTATGTCAAACTCTGCTTTTAGTTTATCCGCAGTGGTAAGAGGTGTTACAGGGAAAAAAGAAATAACGGTGGTGCATCATCAACAAGTTGTATTGGAAGACCAGTTTGCTGCGTTGGTGGCAGCTGAACTGAAAAAGTTGCCAGAAAATGTTCAAATGGAAAAAAAAAGGCAATTATGGCAATTTTATACAATATATAACACTGGTAGATATCAAGAAAGAACCAGCATTCTGAAAGGTGCTTCCTACTAGTAATTTTGGGGTGGTTGAATTCGAAGTTCCCTGCTGCTTTTCCGTATGATTGTTAGTATTCAGTTTAGTCCAGTCAGTCTGGTCGACAGCGTCGACTATAAACTTTTCAGCTTCTTGTCTAACGCTAACTGAGATTGTTTTGTTAGTACCTAGATCTTGGCGGGTTTTCTTTGCTATCTTGTTTATACTTCTAACTGTACAGAGCACAGGTCTGTGGTCTGAGGAGAATTCGAATTTTGCAATAACCCTAATAATTCGTAATCATTCCTTGAGAATTCTGAATCGTTGACTTACAGAATGCGTGTTTCTTTTTGTTTTTTTGATTTAATTTGTCTTCCAGTAATTGACTGACGACTCTTTTAATATTTGTGCGTAATTTCCTATTTTTAATTAAGTATGGGTAAGATGAATTTTATCAAATTATATGTTCTCAGGTCATGAATCTGAATGAATAAGTAAATCAGTTTTTCATGTTTTATTGCAGACAAATCCATAAATAAATAAATAAATGGGTGCTTTGTTACTTATGTCCTGCAAAATTGAATATTTTTGATGTTTTGAAACTAGAACATAACATACATTACCCCGATGTAGAATGCACTCCTCGGTCAATATATAAGTCCTGCCATAGACAACTTTTATCGGTTTCAAAGAAGTTTTGCAGTATCTGGCGATACTTATATACTTCTGCAGACGTTTTTTTGGGTTTTTCTGGCACGATAGGTAAAAAGCCATTTGGTTTAGACCTCCATCTGCCAGGTACAGCTGTGCCCTTCGCATCATAATGATCAATAACATGTTTAGGGCAATATAATTTTTCATTTTCAGTAAATTCATTATTTGCATTTTGTAAATAATTGTGTAAGCATACAATGCTAAGTACGATGTTGTCAATATCACGTACATCTCTAACATGAATCGGAGCTCGGAAAATTTTCCATCTCATGGTGAGTATACCGAAAGAGTTTTCAATGAGACCCCTCGCTCGTGACAAACGGTAGTTGAATATTTGCTCCCCTCTGCTTAATTGTTTACCAGGATATGGTCTCATAATACGCTTTGATAGGGGGAACGCTTGGTCTGCGACAAAAAATGCAGGAATCGCAAGTGTATTATTTGGTAAAGTAATTTTGTGAAGGGGTAAATTCGCTTTTTCTTCTGTAATACGTTTACCCATAGGGGACTCAGAAAACACGCCACCATCGCTCACACTACCATACTGTCCAATGTCTACAGCGGTGAATCTGTAATTTGAATCACATATCGCTAAAAGAACTACACTGAAACGACCTTTGTAATTATGGTACAATGTTCCAGAGTGAGGTGGTGCTATTACAGTTATATGTTTACTGTCCAATGCCCTGATTCTCATCAGGGTGGAACTAGGGTGCCTAGAATTCGCAGGACTAAAAGATTTTATGATGAAACTCAGACTCCTGAGGTCATACTGACCGGGGTCAAAAAAATGGAAGTGGAAGGTTTCAACGTGATTATTGATAATTTGGTCAACGAGATGGAGCGGAGAAAGACAGCTTACAATGATATAAATGATAACTTTGAATTTCTTTTTCGGAAAAAGTGATGAACATAACGAGGAATTAAGGAAAAGTGCGAAACAATTTTCAGAATTTTATGATGTCGATGTATCGAATGACATAATTGAGGAAGCAATTTAATTCAAGTATTTTTTACAGAGTCAAAATCTTAAAAGTCCTCTTAAATTGGATCCCTTGGAAAATTTCCAGTGTATCACAAAGAATAATTTGATGTCCACCTTTCCAAACATATTTATTGCTTATCAAATCTTCTTAACATTACCGGCCAGCAATTATTCTGGGGAAAGGAGTTTTTCAGCTTTGAGACGTATCAAAATTACCTAAGGAATACGCTGAGTCAGATTAAAACTTCATATCTCTCGTTGTTGCACACTGTCAGTGAATGAAGTGAAAGTAGAAACCCGACTACATCTAAGTAGAAAGATTCCATACAGGGAGGCTGTAGGTGTGTTGCTGTATATTGCTAATTGTACACGACCTGACATTTCTGTGGCTGGCTGTGAATATGCTGTGTAGAAAACAGAGTGATTACACTTTGAATGACTGGGTTGATGTGGAACGGGTTGTAAAGTATTTAAACGCGAGTTGCGAACTAAGACTAGTTTTTCGCGGAAAGTCTGACAGCCTCTTCGGCTTTAGTGATGCGTCGCTAGGGCTTAATGATCCACAAGGTAAATCAGCCACTGGTTATGTGATAAAACTATTTGGAGATACTGTTTTGTGGGGAAGTAAGAAACAAAGATACAGTGGCTACCTCCTCTATGGAAGCCGAGTATATTATTACCATGTCTTAAGGCAGCTAAAGTATTAACGTATTTGTCTGAACTGCGATATATGATGTTACGAGAAAGGAAAGTACCCACGTTGTATGAGAATAACACAGAAGCAATTGCGGCTGCTAAAAGTGAAGTTGCAAAAACGTTAAAGCACTTGGTTAAGCTCCATTACCATTATATACTAGATGCCTACAAGAGGTCCGAACTACTCATTGAATGGGTGTCTACTAAGCAGCAGTTAGCTGATGGTCTCACCAAAGCTTTGCCTCGATCAAGCTTTGAAAAGTTGTACTTGGAGTTTAGTTTTGGGAAACTGTTAAGTCCTTTGTATCTTTGTTTGGTTACAGGTAAAATCTAACGTTGGTGAAGAAAGGAAAGAAACCTTTGTACGTGATAGAATTGTTACAGTATTTCAGTTTTCAATCTGTGAAGTGTTTGTTATTAAACGTAGATAATAAGGATATGTACACGGAGAACGAATTATTAGTTGATGAAGAAAAAAGAAAAAAGGGAGTTCAATGGAAATGCTTTGGTAAAGGGGGAGTGAGAGAATATCACGGAGTTACCTCGCTTTTCTTTAGCTATACCGTGAGAGCGCAAGTGTAGCATGACATCCGATATACAGTGCTGCCAACATAATAGTTTTCCGTTTTAGTTTAGTTTTAGAGTTTGCTGAAAATAAATGGCGTTGTATCTTTCTTTATTGTTTATCAGTCGTTTAAATCAAATATATTTCTTTACATTAAGAAAGTTTTTATTCCAAAAATACATCAATTATTGATAACAAATCGAACAAAATTTCACAGACTGGTAAATATGGGAACAATATCACTGAAAATCAAACTCGGACGAATATCACGGAAGCCGAGTCGATTATCATAGGTACTATCTGTGCTCAAATGATTCTCTGTTTTTTTGTTGTTTTTTTTCAAATTTAAAACCCTGGACTACCAAGGTGTGTAATTTTTTACACATTTGGACCATGTATGACGGGACTACTAAGGTGTGTAATTTTTTACTTTTACACACCCATGTATTTATTCAGGACGGGAATACCAAGGCGTATATTTTTAGATACAAATGGGTATTTTTTTACATGTGATGAAAATACAAGAAAAATTAGGTATTGGCTTCACTATTTGAGTATTTTCCTCAAATTTTGAGTGTTGGTTGTTGATCAAACTCACAAGACATTACATAAAAACTTTTTCAGAAGAAGACCATGAAAACGCAGACTGACGCAGACTAATAATAGGTAGTGAAAACTGAACACAACAGTTAACACATGATCAGTATTATGGTTACACACACACACACACACACATACGGAATAACCGTACAAAGGGAGGTCCTCCGGTGTAACCGTACGTTATGGGGTCTCTTGAAAAAGCGCTTTAAAATGCTGTTAGAACGTTGGCGACACTGTACACACCAGCATGTCGGTGTTTTTCTACAAAACCGCTAACACTGATTTCACTTACACTCAAAAATAAAGAATAGAGAAAAACCGTACCTTATGAGGTCTCACGTGTGTGTATGAAATACACCCGTGAATGCGGAACTGGACGGCGTTGTGGGGTCAACCGTTTTAGCTGTATTTCCGAAAATCATGTACGTTCTGAGGCCATTTTTGATACACAATGTGCAACGTTGCCGCTTAGGACAACATTCCAGACACCGAGCTAAATACACGCGAAAAACTCATACATTTGTTGAACCGCAGCGACTAACAGCCTGGCCTGTCGTTACAGCTAACTCATATTGGTAAGGATGTGTATAGTCCGATAATGTATTTGATGTGTGTTCGTGGGCCGTTATCATGAATTTTTACCAGTGGCGTCGCTGGAAAATATTTTGGGGGTAATTTTATCAGTAGTGTTGGCCTACATTCATCTGCGTTGGTGGTTTTTTTTTGGGGGGGGGAGGGGTGTAGTATGTTGTATTAAAGTGTTTAACAGTCATTCAGGTCATTTATTTTCAGTCATGGTCATTTAAAAATTTAAGAATCAGCAAATTATATCTTGAAAGAGGAAACAAAATTGGAAGATTCTATTATAATAAATTACCAGGGCTGCAATTTTTATGCGAATGTATACTCGTATTTGTATCTATGGCGTATAGGTATAAGTATCAAAAGATGTTAACGAATCACAGAATTCTGAGTCAATGAAGCAGCACTTCATCATGCATATTTCACATATTTTGGCATTTACCGCGTATTTTGCACGAATTCTGCTTATTTTTCAATTTCTTCCCCACAAAAAATTAGTTTTGTAATGTTGAGAATGATGTCCGACTCCAAAAAAAATTGTGAAGACCTAATGGTTAATGAATTAGTAGACAAGCTTTTAGAAAAATATGTTCTTTTGCATGTGAGATAGCGTTTCTCTTGCCTGCATCACATTCATCAGTCACCAAGAAATTACGAATAGGTGCATTATCCCCTGGGTGCATCTCCTATTAAAAGAAGATTGGACTCTTAAGGAGATACTTGGCTGGATCATTTTAAACTATGATAAAAATTGCCTCAGTGTATCCAATTTAATTTTTCTTTTGAAAAAATATACCCAATACCCATATTGTATTTACATATTTACGCATATCTTACAATTTTGACGCATATTTTCGGCATATTATTTAGACTGAATTCAGTGCATAAAATATGCGCATATTTCGCTATTTTTTGTGCATAAAAATTGCAGCCCTGATAATGACCATAAATCGAAATATCAGCTTACAAGAGTCTTCGCATGTATGACATGCTCATGTGAGCCGAGTGTGAGACGTGATCCTCATGCGCGTATCAAGGTAGGTGAGCTCAATAAGGCCCTGGTTTAAGGTCTTGGCTCTCCAGACTTGCATGTAAGTGATTTCATGTTTTTCCTTCTTCGTGTTATAGTCGTCGACTGCAATATTTAAAAAGTGGCTAGCTTGAAATTTTTCTAGACTGCTCTACGTTCCTCAGATCTTCTAATAAAAATACCCCTTTTTCAAAACTTGATAAATCCAGCCCACCAACGAAGGCTGGGCCACCTGATACCTAATAAGCCCGACCTGAAATTCGATAAATAAAATGTTAAGCAACTAGGAATTTATGAGTAAGTTATACCTGAAATGATAATCAATTGATCGTACCAGGCTGGGCCTTATTAGGTTAAATAACACTATTTTTCGTGAGTATCGCATACCTCAGTTCCAAATTCCTCAAATTTCACTTTTCTGGCGTCAATCGTTAACCAACTACAACTACAACAACTGTCCAATGTTTGATTTCTGGATAGATTCCATTTGATTAACATAATACTCGTAAATTCTCCAAGTTACATAAAAAACATTCATTTTGGAATTAAGATGAGTGCTTGGTAGAATACACGACAGTGACCCCACAGCGATAGCAAAAATTCAGGTGTGTGACCTCCCAACGGCCACGAAATACAGAGACCAATACACTCAATTTTTAATGACCCTTAATACGAGGTAAAGAGCTTTCTTATTGCGAATTGTGACTGAACAGTGTACTGATAATGATTGAGTGCCAACTCACAGACCATTCTATCTCCCCAAACATTTGAATGCCTTCCCAGAGTCCTCAGTGGAAGAAGTGAAACCACCTCCATGTGATAGAAGTAAGGGTCCCCACAGCGATAGCAAAAATCCAGGTGTGTGACCTCCCAACGGCCACAAAATACAGAGACCAATACACTCAGTTCTTAATCACCCTCAATACGAGGTAAAGTGCTTTCTTACAGCGAATTGAGACTAAGCAGTCTACTGATAATAACTGAGTACAAACCACCAGACCATTCTAACTCGCCAAACATTTGAATGTCCTCCCAGAGTCCTCAGTGGAAAAAGTGAAACCACTTCCATGTGATAGAAGTAAGTGACCCCACAGCGATAGCAAAAATTCAGGTGTGTGACCTCCCAACGGCCACGAAATACAGAGACCGATACACTCACATTTTAATGACCCCTTAATACGAGGTAAAGAGCTTTCTTATTGCGAATTGAGACTAAACAGTATGCTGATAATGATTGAGTGCAAACTCACAGACCATTCTATCTCCCCAAACATTTGAATGCCTTCCCAAAGTCCTCAGTGGAGAAAATGAAGGCATTTCCATGTGATAGAATCAAGTGGCCCCACAGCGATAGCAATAATCCAGGTGTGTGACCTCCCAACGGCCACAAAATACGGAGACCGATACACTCAGATCATTACCACCCTCAATACGAGGAAATTGCTTTCTTAC
Organism: Acanthococcus lagerstroemiae; assembly: GCA_031841125.1. Lineage (NCBI taxonomy): Eukaryota > Metazoa > Arthropoda > Insecta > Hemiptera > Eriococcidae > Acanthococcus > Acanthococcus lagerstroemiae. Next base: position 466,478 of record JAJSSI010000010.1, on the reverse strand, counting down.
AGCGAATTGAGACTAACCAGTCTACTGATAATAACTGTTTACAAACTCACAGACCATTCTACCTCTCCAATCCTTGCAATGTCCTCCCAGAGTCCTCAGTGAAGGAAGTGAATGCACTTCCATGTGATAGAATCAAGTGGCCTCACAGCGATAGCAAAAATTCAGGTGTGTGACCTCCCAATGGCCAGAAAATACGGAGACTGATACACTCAGATCATTATCATCCTCAATACGAGGAAAAGTGCTTTCTTACAGCGACTTGAGACTAACCAGTGTACTGATAATAACTGACTTCAAACCCACAGACCATTCTAACTCTCCTAACATTTGAATGTCCTCCCAACGTCCTCAGTGGAAAAAGTGAAACCATCTCCATGTGATAGAAGTGACCCCACAGCGATAGCAAAAATTCAGGTGTGTGACCTCCCAACGGCCACGAAATACAGAGACCGATACACTCAAATTTCAATGACCCCTTAATACGAGGTAAAGAGCTTTCTTATTGCGAATTGAGACTAAACAGTATGCTGATAATAATTGAGTGCAAACTCCAGACCATTCTATCTCCCCAAACATTGGAATGCCTTCCCAAAGTCCTCAGTGGAGAAAATGAAGGCATTTCCATGTGATAGAATCAAGTGGCCCCACAGCAATAGCAAAAATCCAGGTGTGTGACCTCCCAACGGCCACAAAATACGGAGACCGATACACTCAGATCATTATCACCCTCAATACGAGGAAAAGTGCTTTCTTACAGCGGATTGACACTAACCAGGGTACTGATAATAACTGAGTACAAACTCACAGACCATTCTACCTCTCCGATCCTATCAATGTCCTCCCAGAGTCCTCAGTGGAAAAAGTGAAAGCACCTCCATGTGATAGAAGTAAGTGACCCCACAGCGATAGCAAAAATTCAGGTGTGTGACCTCCCAACGGCCACAAAATACAGAGACCGATACACTCGGACCTTATTCACCCTCAATACGAGGTAAAGTGCTTTCTTACAGCGAATTGAGACTAACCAGTCTACTGATAATAACTGAGTACAAACCCACTGAGCATTCTAACTCTCCTAACATTTGAATGTCCTCCCAGAGTCCTCAGTGGAAAAAGTGGAAGCACCTCCATGTGATAGAAGTAAGTGACCCCACAGCGATAGCAAAAATTCAGGTGTGTGACCTCCCAACGGCCACAAAATAAGAGAGACCGATACACACGAATCATAATCACCCTTAATACGAGGTAAAGTGCTTTCTTACTGTAAAGCAAGACTAACCAGGGTACTGATAATAACTGAGTACAAACTCACAGACCATTCTAACTCTCCTAAAATTTGAATGTCTTCCCAGAGTTCTCGGTGGAGGAAGTGAAGTCACTTCCATGCGACAGAAGTAAGTGTCCCCACAGCGATAGCAAAAATTCCGGTGTGTGACCTCCCAACGGCCACAAAATACGGAGACCGATACACTCAGATCATTATTACCCTCAATACGAGGAAATTGCTTTCTTACAGCGAATTGAGACTAACCAGTCTACTGATAATAACTGTTTACAAACCCACAGACCATTCTAACTCTCCAAACATTTGAATGTCTTCCCAGAGTTCTCAGTGGAGGAAGTAAAGGCACCTCCATGTGATAGAAGTAGGTGACCCCACAGCGATAGCAAAAATCCAGGTGTGTGACCTCCCAACGGCCACAAAATACAGAGACCAATACACTCAGTTCTTAACCAGCCTTAATACAAGGTAAAGTGTTTTCTTATTGCAAATCAAGACTAACCAGGGTACTGATAATAACTGAGTACAAACTCACAGACCATTCTACCTCTCCAATCCTTGCAATGTCCTCCCAGAGTCCTCAGTGAAGGAAGTGAATGCCCTTCCATGTGATAGAATCAAGTGGCCCCACAGCGATAGCAAAAATCCAGGTGTGTGACCTCCCAACGGTCACAAAATACGGAGACCGATACCCTCAGATCATTATCACCCTCAATACAAGGTAAAGTGTTTTCTTACTGCGAATTGAGACTAACCAGTGTACTGATAATTACTGAGTACAAACCCACAGACCATTCTAACTCTCCTAACATTTGAATGTCCTCCCAAGTCCTCAGTGGAAAAAGTGAAAGCACCTCCATGTGATTGAAGTAAGTGACCCCACAGCGATAGCAAAAATCCAGGTGTGTGACCTCCCAACGGCCACAAAATACAGAGACCATTACACTCAGTTCTTAACAACCCTCAATACAAGATGTCGAAAATTCATCATTTTCGACTCGACTTAGTGGAAATTTATGATAATAATAATAGTAATAGTAATAACAATAATTTAATACAACTCCAATATGATTCAACTCTAATATGATTCAACTGTATTAATTAATTGTAATAATCAACTGTGATTAATTAACCTTTCGACGCTCTGCTCAAACTCGGCTTTCCCCTACCTGTTAGGATAGACCCCGCCTGTGACGATAATTGGGACGCATTTGAGTGTGCGGCTCGCCCCCTGTAGTGGGTTTCGGTCCCCTCATTGGTCCACGTACTACTATGAAATATATCTCCATTGGTCCACGTGTGACCATGAACATACAGGACGGAAGCCAATGTGGGAAGTCCAGTTCTGGAATTTGGATCGGTGGCGAGCCACCGAGACCTGGCATTCTGTTATTGTGCTCCATGCTGCACGTTATTGTGCTCGGTTTTTTGACGTTACTGTGTATTAGTACTGCATACCTATTACCTGTGCTCGTTTTGTTGTGTTTCTCTTTCCGAAATGGAAATGAATACTGCTACGGATCAAGCCAGACGATTTTATTATTTACTACCTGTTATATTTACATTTTGTTTGAGAAGTCGCATTTTCCTATGGTCGTCGTTCGTTTTGTGTGTTCTACAAGCCTTGTGTCACTATCCGGTGGTGGTGCACTCGGTAAATTGAAGTCTACAGGAATTTACGTTTCCTCTCTTGGTGTCTACTACATGCCTTGTGTTACCACCCGGTGGTGGTGTACATTATTTCACGCGAGGTAAAGTGCTTTCTTACAGCGAATTGAGACGAACCAGTGTACTGATATTAACTTGAGTACAAACCCACACACCATTCTAACTCTCCAAACATATGAATGTCTTCCCGGAGTCCTCAGTGGAAAAAGTGAAAGCACCTCCGTGTGATAGAAGTAAGTGACCCCACAGCGATAGCAAAAATTCAGGTGTGTGACCTCCCAACGGCCACAAAATACAGAGACCGATACACTCGGATCATAATCACCCTCAAATTCCCTAAATGTGCACATAGATTGTTCTTGTTTAACACGGCAGTATTGGATACGTGACGCAATCAGTGGAATATGCTTTTTAATACGGGAAGCGTAAGAAAATTTTTCCGGATCCTTTATTTCAATTTTCAGTGTTATGCATGCAGGAAAATCGATTAAATCGATAACTCGAGGATCCTTACCGATAGGTAGTCGATTAGAGGCAAGCTTATCAATTTAAATATATTTTGGATAGATTTTTTGAGGGGTCTTACTCGGATATGACGAAGAGAAAAAATCTTGTAGACGACGAAGGAATATTTTGTGTATAAATTGACTGTAGGCAGCTAGTACTTTGAAAAAATTTAATACTGAGCACGTTTGTATATTCTACAGTGTTGGCTTGCTACAAGTATGCGGTTATTCGATACTTGTGATAATTGCTTCACAGTTTATTACTGTAGTCTACAAAGGAAAATTTAGAGTACGGAAAGTCGATTTTCAGTTTAAAAAAACATTTTGTATAACCATGTTAACTTCGGAATTTTTGGAAATTATTTTGTGGACGAGACATAACCTCCTTCTAACTATAAGGATTCAGGGTTTCTACTTTTTTTCGTGAAACGAATGTCACCCACAATAAGCACTATAAAAATGTGCAAACTACGAAGGAATAAAAGTGGTTACACAACTTCAACGTAGCTGGTAGACCCTCTTGAGGGGTCAAAATTTTGGGCAGCGTCCTCAAATGACTTGCACAACAAACATTCCACATAAATTTTTTATTAGAAATGTCTGTCTGTGTGATGCGTTTTTAAGAAAAATCCGTGAGTGGTTACATAGACGATGATGGAATTTTGACTGTAATTTGACAGTTTGGGGATGCTAGTTAGCTATATGTCAGGTTATGTATTTTGAACTCTTTGGTTGATTGACATGATAGAAGAGATTTACACTTATCTCACAAAAAAAAATTATTTTCTAACATTCTTAGTTTTTGACAATATTGAAATATTGGGAGAATGACCCATGTATAACCATGCTGATACTTCAGTCGATGAACTGCGGATTCTCAGACTTTGTAGTATCATGATTCTACTCATTTTGGAATTAAGAGTGAGTGCTTGGTAGAATACAAGATGGTGGCCCCACAGCGATACCTAAAATTATTCAGGTGTGTGACCTCCCAACGGCCGCGAAATAAAGGCACCAATACACACAATTTCAAATTAGCTTCACAAGCCCGTTCTTAATTCGATTTCAGAGTAAACCACTACTCGCGAACTTCACTCCACAATTTGCGACCTTCGCAACGTCCTGCATAGGTATAGAGGAATGGTGAGAATTGGCAACGTGGGGCCCCACTACGTCGGCGTTTTCACCGAGGCCTCAGAACGTTGTAGTAATGCGAATACTTCTGAGAGTCTTTACACCTGGTGATACACAAAGTGTATAGCGGAAAAATAGTCATAGGGGGGACTTTTTCCAAAACAAATCGGGATCAAGCTCTAGGCTATTATTTTGGCCCAAAGTATCGAAAAATCTGGTTAAAACGTTGTGGGGTCCTAGCCGAAGACCTCACAACGAAAATGGACCCCACAACGCCGGTGTTCAGCGGACTCAAGACCTCCCTTTATACGGTTATTCCGTACACACACACACACACACACACACACACACACACACACACACATATATATATATATATATATATATATATATATATATATATATATATATATATATATATATATATATATATATATATATATATATATATATATATATATATATATATATATATATATATATATATATATATATATATATATATATATGGACCAAAATCGAAAACTGAAGCAGAAAAATGTTCCCTAGACTCTCCTCTACACAACCATATAAAATACGTTGAGAAAATATTAATTTATTGTACTTATCGAACGTTTTTCACACAATTGAAACTTCACACACATGAAAAATAAGGCATGTTTTGATAACAACTATGGAAAAAAATTCCATCACAACAAACACATTGAGTTATGAACTTGAAACCAACATGGATAGTGTAAAACATGTTGGTCCTTCGAATGGAAGAGGTTTCACGGTTGTCCAATGCCTCGATCTAGCGAGAAAACGCGTTTTCAAAAAAAGGACTCACAATTGATGCTAGGCTGAGAATTGGTAGCTTCACTCACTATTACACTACTGAACAACTATTTTGCACAATGCATTTCGACAGGTGATTCTGAGGTACTTTTTAACGCTGAACACGATACTGCGACCCATTTTTCTCTATCACGTCACAATTTGGAGTTCTGAACGACTGAAATTCGTTTCCATTTCGTTTTTGCATTGGAATAAGCGGTGCCACTGACTGATATGATCAGTGTTATCAGACTACAATAACAGAAAACAAACAGACGGAATACACACCACTACACACGACCGCAACACACAACAACACGAATCAGTATGACCACATTCAGTTCCTAAACCTCTTTTTGAACACATTTAGTTGAATTTTTTATAGTTTTTGATCAGAAAAACTAGACGTGATAGAGAAAAACGGCTGACGGCACTGTATTCAGCGTTGAAAAGTAGTCAAGAATCACCTCCTTAAATGCGTTGTGCAAACAAAAAATTTCATTTTGTTCAGTAGTGTTATTAATTTTTATAAAATATTTCGGAATAGACCTCAGAGGATAAGAGTTCGAATGGTGATGGTTTACATTATAACCTATTCGACGCTGGCGCTTCTATATTTTGCACAGTCCCTGTCGGAGGCTTTCAAAAACATTAATTATAGATCACAACTTTGATAACAGTGTTTGTATGTTTATGTCACAGGTCGCGCTATATGCTCTTCTTATCATTGTATGCAGTACGATTGTAATTTCGCACTTTGAAAATGCCGAGCCGGTATACTAATCATCAAAATCTCTTTAATCTCTTCAATAAATGAAAAATGAAGCAAAAAAGTATTTTTGTAAAATAAAAGTTTGATAGTAAAAAAAAAACGCACAAAAAGGTTCGACGCTATGGCGCTTCTACAATTTGCCCAGTCCCAGTCAGATGAAATAAAAAAAAAGTATTATTTGCAAAATATGAAAATTCGATAGTAAAAAAATGCTACATGAAACATCTACTTACATCTCTTTAATCTTCTCAATAAATGAAAAATGAAGCAAAAAAGTGTTTGTAAAATGAAAGATCTATAGTAAAAAGTCACAACATGAACTGAGTTTTGAACTTGGTATTAATCTGTATCCCAACCAGATGCGCAATCAGTTACCCTAGTTACCCGCGGAAGTCACCCATTTGCAACCGTCAGTTGGACGCTGTTAAGCGCAAAAGGGAACCAGCTGACATTTGTAAGCAGAATGATTTATTAGTAAAATTCAATTAATTACAAACGGGAAAACACCATAAAAACATAACATTTTCCATAAGAAAACTAATACAATAGTCCAAGACGTTATCAGTGAAGGAGGGCATTTTCTAACAGAGAGAGGTAAACAAGCTGATTTTTGATGAGTGTTTTTCAATTGATAATCTTCATTTCTTGTCATATAAGGGGTGTATGAAGTGGTAGTCAGAAGAGAGGGCAGAAATGTGAGAAATGGAAAAATATCGGTGGAACATTTGGGTACAATTCATTTGGTGTCAAAAACAACAATTTCCAATAGGGGTCTTAATGACAAAAATACCGTTTCCCCAGTCCCCCAGAATTGGCCCCACTTATATCTCGAGGAGGGGGTTGGTACAAATCAATTTATGGTTGGTGCATTTCGGTACAATTCGAGTACAGTTCATTTCCGATAAGAGAGTTCCCAATCATCAATCTTCATTTCTGATAGTACGAGTAGAAGGGTGTATGAAGTGGTAGTCAGGGGAGGAGGCAGAAATGCGGGAAATGGAAAAATATCGTTGGTACATTTCGGTACAATTCATTTTGAATGAGAAACAACCATTTTCAATAGGGGTCATAATGACAACCCTACCGTTTCCCCAGCCCCCCCGGAAAGTACCCCCTTATATCTCGAGGAGCGGGTGGGTACAAATCATTTTATGGCTGGTACATTTCGGTACAATTCGAGTACAGTTCATTTCCGATAAGAGAGTTTTCAATCATCAATCTTCATTTCTGATAGTATAGTGGTAGTCAGGTGAGGGGGCAGAAATGCGGGAAATGGAAAAATATCGTCGGTACATTTCGGTACAATTCATGTTGGATGAGAAACAACCATTTTCGAAAGGGGTCATAATGAGAACCCTACTGTTTCCCCAGCGCCCCCCCCGGATGAACCCTCTTATATCTCGAGGAGTGGGTTGGTACAAATCATTTTATGGCTGGTACATTTCGATACAATTCGAGTACAGTTCATTTCCGACAAGAGAGTTCCCAATCATCAATCTTCATTGCTGATAGTACGAGTAGAAGGGTGTATGAAGTGGTAGTCAGGGGAGGGGGCAGAAATGCGGGAAATGGAAAAATATCGTTGGTACATTTCGGTACAATTCATGTTGGATGAGAAACAACCATTTTCGATAGGGGTCATAATGACAACCCTACCGTTTCCCCAGCCCCCCCCCAGAAAGTACCCCATTATATCTCGAGGAGCGGGTTGGTACAAATCAATTTATGGTTGGTGCATTTCGGTACAATTCGAGTACAGTTCATTTCCAATAAGAGAGTTCCCAATCATCAATCTTCATTTCTGATAGTACGAGTAGAAGGGTGTATGAAGTGGTAGTCAGGGGAGGGGGCAGAAATGCGGGAAATGGAAACATATCGTTGGTACATTTCGGTACAATTCATTTTGGATGAGAAACAACCATTTTCGATAGGGGTCATAATGACAACCCTACCGTTTCCCCAGCCCCCCCCAGAAAGTACCCCCTTATATCTCGAGGAGCGGGTTGGTACAAATCAATTTATGGTTGGTGCATTTCGGTACAATTCGAGTACAGTTCATTTCCGATAAGAGAGTTCCCAATCATCAATCTTCATTTCTGATAGTACGAGTAGAAGGGTGTATGAAGTGGTAGTCAGGGGAGGGGGCAGAAATGCGGGAAATGGAAAAATATCGTTGGTACATTTCGGTACAATTCATTTTGGATGAGAAACAACCATTTTCGATAGGGGTCATAATGAAAACCCTACTGTTTCCCCAGCCCCCCCCCCGGAATGAGCCATCTTATATCTCGAAGAGGGGGTTGGTACAAATCATTTTATGGCTGGTACATTTCGATACAATTCGAGTACAGTTCATTTCCGATAAGAGAGTTCCCAATCATCAATCTTCATTTCTTATAGTACGAGTAGAAGGGTGTTTGAAGTGGTAGTCAGGGGAGGGGGCAGAAATGCGGGAAATGGAAAAATATCGTTGGTACATTTCGGTACAATTCATTTTGGATGAGAAACAACCATTTTCGATAGGGGTCATAATGACAACCCTACCGTTTCCCCAGCCCCCCCGGAAAGTACCCCCTTATATCTCGGGGAGCGGGTTGGTACAAATCATTTTATGGCTGGTACATTTCGGTACAATTCGAGTACAATTCATTTAGCCTGCATTTGCTCAATTTTTCCACCAAGGGGGGGCTACCGTTTCCCCAGCCCCCCCGGAAAGTTCGCCCTTATATCTCGAGAAGGGGGCGGGTACAAATCATTTTATGTGTGGTACATTTCGGTACAATTCGAGTACAATTCATTTAGCCTGGATTTGCCCAATTTTTCCACCAAGGGGGGGGCTACCGTTTCCCCAGCCCCCCCGAGCGTACCCCGCTAATATCTCTCAAAGGAGCGAGGTACAATTCATTTAATGGTTGGTACATTTCGGTACAATTCGAGTACAATTCATTAAGGTCATATTTGACAGTTTCGGCGAAAAAGGGGGGGCTGGGGAAACGTACCCTTCATTTCTACTCTCCCAAAGCGTGCGAATTCCTTAGAAAACGTAGCACCCTACCCAACGAGTCGACCATTCGTCGTTGGATTGCTACCCGGGAATGCAATCCTGGAAACTTACTGGAGGTTATGCATTATCTGAAGACAGAAAGTCTAGAGAAGGTGTACCTTCAAGACGTAGCGTTGGTTTATGATGCCATGGCAATTCGAAGTGGAAGATGGTATTCAAAAGCGGAGGATAAGCTTTATGGATACTGCGACCTTGATGGGATTACAAATTTGGATACTGAGGAATATGCGATGGAAGTATTATTATTTGAAATTGTAAGCCTAACTTGCAAGTTCAAATGCCCGGTAGCGTATTTTTTGACCAATAAAATTGGTGCATCCCTTCAAAGTCAATTAGTGTTTGCTATAATTACGGCTTTATATGATGCAAATGTAATCGTTAGGTCTTTAACTTCCAATGGCGCACCTGCGAATATTACTACGTATGAGAAACTTGGATGTTGTTTCGACGAAGTTAAAAGCTTGAAGACTGACTTCCCGCATCATCCGTCCAACGCAGAGATGCGAATTTTTGTGCTAGTGGATCCAGCTCACGCCATAAAATTATGTCGAAATTGCATAGCTGAAAAAAATTTAAGTTCTCCTGCGGGTTCAATTTCCTTCAATTATATTAAGAAGATTCACGAAATTCAAGAAAAGGAGAACTTCAAATTTGGAAACAGATTGAGTACGTGCCACATTTTATATAAAAAGAAAAAAAGAATGTGAGTTTGGCTGCACAGACAATAAGTTCACGAGTTGCAGACACACTGCAGTTTTTCAGAAATACGGACAAAGAATTTGCGAATGCCGATGCAACTACTGAATTTTTAAGAATATTTGATCGATTATTTGATGTAATGAATGCGCGAAGTGCATATGCCCAAGGATATAAATCACCTATGTCTTTGAAAAATCGTTCTGTGTGGCAGCCATTTTTTGAGGAAGTACGTGATTACATTTTGAAACTAAAATGTGAAAATGTGAGTATCCTCCATCACAGACGAAAAACATTTGCATTAGGGTTTGCAATCAACACTGTCAGTTACGAATTGCTGGCCCTGTATTTACTGCAACGAGAAGAGCGTCCATTCCAATACTTCCTACCATATAAGACCAGTCAAGATCATGTGGAACTGACATTTTCCTGCATTCGTGGACGCAGTGGTCACAATGATAATCCGCATGCTCTGCAATTAAAGTGGATTTTACGTAAAATGCTATTTCGTAATTCAGTTGTTGCTAGCAAAAATGCGAACTGCCGCGATGAAGAACAGTGCTCAGTTGGTATTTTCTCATTAAATAAAAACGATGAGAATGTACAGGAGCCTCTCTTTAAAGAAGACACGATTACATCCCAGTTTGCTGAAGAAATTCAGAAATTAATTTTACTGGACGACATTCAGTTAACCGATTAACAGAATAATGTATTATACTTCATCACGGGCAGTATAGCAAAGAAATTTATGGAAAAATTTCCGTGCGAATTTTGCCACGAGTGCATACTTGTTGAGCCTAATTCTCTCAACACTGACCAGATGTATAGCTCCATATCAAATTTCACGGCCTCCGATTTTACATCACTAACAGCAATAAAGAATCGTGGTGGTCTTTTATTTGTATCGAAAATAATCTTTAATATTATCTGTTATTCGGAAAAAGTGTATGCAGATTCAATTGGAAAGGTTTGTTTGACGAAAAAGAATTTAAAAACCGATATGTTGCGAAACATTCGTAAATATTTTATAAGTAGTGGTGTATTTAAAAAATTAAACCACCCAGTTATTAATACTGCAGATGCTGATCAACACGAATCATTAATATTGAATTTTTTCGCCTCCCTATATTTAACTATAAGATTATACACGCAGTGTAAGAAAGAGACTTTAGCCTATTTAGGCTCGAAAAGTACAATGGCAGCATTTGCATCATTTAATGTTATTAGTAATACTTGAAACTTAGAAATGTATTATTTTTGTATGTACAATCATTATAAATATACGGTTTTCTTTCAAAATCTGTTTCAGTTTCAAAAAATGACGATAAACCCCAATCAGATGTCTCCATAGAAATATCAGAGGTGCAACTGTACTTAGCTGACCTTTCCGCAAACGCAATAAACAAGTTCAACAGAATTTTTTAAACAATTTGGAATTTTTACAACTTCTAAGAATTCGTAAACGTTTTGTGAAAACAAACTATCGCACTCACAAACTGTGTCTTTAAGGAAATTAGGCTTCATTTTTTTCTCTTTCTTTTTATATTAATTGAATCATGTATTTATTTATCTATTTATTTACTCAACTACAAACTTGAGTACAAACTAAAGATAGAGAAAGAGAAAAAAAAACCGCTGTGATATCTTCATTTTTCTCTTTCATTTTATATTCATTTAATCATGTATTTATATATTTATTTCTCTCTATATATTAAAAACCGAAACTCCGCCCCCGCCCCCACTGGAAACAAAAACTCTCAGGGATCTGCGGTCCAAATTCTGGCCTGCCTCTTCCTTCTCCTCCTCCCTCTCCTCTTCCTGGTAAGGGACCACCATAACTAGGGGAGCCTACACCTAGGAAGTGGTTCCTGGCGGATGAGGGAACTAGTACAAACTAAAGATAGAGAAAGAAAGAAAATAACCTCTTCATTTTTCTCTTTCATTTTATATTACTTTAATCATGTATTTATTTATTTATTTCTTCAATAATAAATTATGAACTACAGTACAAACTAAAGATGGAAAAAAAACGCTCTGATATCACAAATAAATTTTTACTACTATGCGCCCGCATTGATTTCCATGTTTCATTCTTTGAAATTTTATAGCCCCATCATTTTTTCAAGTGATCTGTATATCAGTGTAAATATTCAAGAAAATTATAAAACTCAATTTTTCCTCAACTTTTCATTCACAGAATATTAAACCATAAAAAGGCAAAAGAAAGACGCTTCTCTCTATGCAGACGCGTACAGTTAAATGCGCTAGACAAAGAAAGGAACGTATGTTCGTTCGCTCTATTTCTTTCTATCGTTCCGTTCCGCGTAGCTGTGTAGCGTGCGCGTTCCAGTGTATGTTCTATAGTTCTCTGAGTATAATAATATCCATTTGTAACTAAAAATATACACATTGTTATTGCCGTCCCGAATAAATACATACATGTGTAAAATTTTACACACCTTGGTAGTCCCGTCATACATGGTTCAAATGTGTAAACAATTACACTCCTTGGTAGTCCAGGGTTTTACTGTAAGGTAACGGGACCAGTAATGGCCACTTTTAATTTTGTTTGCCAATGTTAAGATCCCAAAAAGGTAGTTGGCAATGCTGACTATACCAGATGATCTTTTCAAGGCTGTTGAGATTGGCTGATCCTGAAAGCCCAAGAAGCATTTTTCGCGTGATTGTAAATGAATAATTAGTGAGTGTAAAAATTATCAAATTTCTGTTAATTGGTTACAGTGGCAGATTTTTATGCGTGGTAAGTTCCAATAGACTTATGAAAGGTCCCGCTTTAATAATGATTCATTAGAACGCAAATAAATACTTTAGAAATCCTGAAATACAGATGGCCATTATTGGATTCTTCAAAATTTCTTTGTCTACCCATGGTCTGCGTGTGGCCATTATTGGATTCTTCAAAATTTCTTTGTCTACCCAGTAATGGTCTGCGTGTGGCCATTATAAGATATTGCGAATTCCAATAATTTATTTTTCCTTATCAGTAAGTTTCTTTCGCACTGTTTAAACTTACAGTGCTTGAATGTAGTTTTAACAGATGGGGAAAGTGAAAACTTTTAAGAAGTATGATAGAGATAACGTGGATAAAGCGCTGGAAGAAATTCGACACAGAAATAGTGTCTCCTCAGTATCTAAGAAGTATGGTATTTCACGTACAACGCTTCGACGTTATGTAAACCAAACTCTACGCACAGCAATAGGTCCTGGAACATTCATAAGGTTATTATTTCGCAACTTTTTCTGTTCTTGAAAAGCAGCCTTTCCTCATTTTCTTATTGCGAGTATGTCTCTTTTTGAAAGTCCCTTTTGCCAGCTCTCTCGTCAAAGTTGGAATTAGGAGCGACAGATAGTGTTATTATTCAGGACTTATTCTACTAAGTTTATAGTATGCTCATTCTAATTTGTTGTGTTTGACATCCTTCAATAATCCCAATGGGTCTTCTCCGTACCTCCGCTGAAAAAGGAAAAAATTCAATACTGTTGATGGGATGGACAACTGTGGGTTTATACTGTTTTACGTATTGTACATAATTGACTGACGAGTAAGGCTTGGTCTTAATGTGGAACGTTGGGAGAAGTCGAAAACTCGATAGAGCGACAAGAGTTTACACTCTGTTGTAAAATCAACGATAAGACAACATAAAACAAACTTGTTTCTAATTGACTATGAAAATGTAAATCTTGTAAGTCCATTCTTGTTGCTTTTTGAGGGAAACCCTCTCCACTCCCACAAAAAAAAACTGGTTATTCTCTCAGGGGCGGGATCATTCGGATTTTCTCATTTTTTCACGACCGAGTTGTCATTTTCTTTAGGATGAATTTCCCTGACTTTCCCGAACATTCAAATTTTTCCTGACACATTTATCAAGTACCTTCAACAAGATGTTCCACAAGACCCCCACCCCCGCTTTTCCTGAACGTATAACCCGGTATTTTTTGGACGAAGTTTGATCATCCTATATTAAGATCTAGTCACTTGCTAATGTCACCATGTTCCCATTTCTCAAGGATTACCATTTCTTTCCAGCCCTAGACCATTTGTTTACTGTCTCAACTAGTGTTGATTTATTCATTTCCCTCTCAGAAGGTCCTCCACCTCATTTTCATTTTAGAAAATCTACAAACTTTATTTCACATACAGAAGTACTCATTACTTCATTTCTGATTCAGTATAAAATTAATTCGTCTATGTGACCTTTCAATTCATTGGGTGAATTTTGGTTTCTGATTTCTAACGCACAAGATCTTCCTCGCTTTGCTTAATTTCTATTTCAGCGAAACCTACTTCATTTCCCCGCAATAAAGCCAGCCAGCTACTTCATTCCCTCCAAGAATAACCCTACATTATTCAAGAATTTTGAATAATTCATTTAGGACCATCACTGGAGTCCACCTCCCATTCACTCCCTCTATCACTCCGTCACCACAAACAAAAAAGGACTTATTGAGGTGTTTTGCTTAAACGCAACCGCCGCCATCAACGTACTTTCCTAATGTTCTTATCAAGATATTAGAAATGTGGTTTCTCTAATATGAGGGGATAATGGTGAGGACAGTAACCAGGGGACCCTTTACCCCTCCCCTTCGCTCAGTTTTATCGAATTTGTCTCCATTTCATTCACATCAATTCCCTCACTTTTCTCCATCTCCCTCGTCACAACTCAACAAGAAAGAACTTGAAGAAGAGAAATAGTGCTGCTGCTGGCCCCGAAGATTCCTTTCACCCTAGCTTTCATCTTTCCCAACAACCCTCTCACACATCTTCGCCTCTTCTCTCACCCTCTTCCACTTCCCTTCCTTTCCAAGTCTACTCCTCCTCGATTCCTTCTTCCGTCCTCCCCCAAGAAGTATAAAGACTCTGGGGTGGCGGATCCATCTGAACAGCAACGCCGGTGTTCTGACCTTCAGTAATGTCGCTCTACAAAGCTGTTTTTTTCTAATGCGTAGATAACATGGGTCGGTACTTTCACTATAACTTTATGTAGAAATTTTTTGTTCTAGACATTTCTGTTGAAAACTTTCCCCTATCAGGTTGGCGCAGAACCGGATTACAGTCTGCTGGGGGATTTGATCTCTGATAATTTAGCAGCTGAAATGAGCATTATAAGGTTTAAGAAAACCGCATTCTTTAGAATCGTTCGAGGTAAATATTTCAAGCTGGTTTCAAGGTACGCCGTAGGCGCACAGGTAGAGCAAGTTCTAAATTATGATGTCCTTGTATCTGCACTGGCACTATAATGTTTTTTTCTCTCTCTAGATGTCGTTATGGGTTGGGCTTGCGGCGTGAAGCCTGTGCCGCAAAAACACTCTAAGTCAACCCCTGAGGTCAAGTTCAGAGAGATGGTCCAGTGTTGGCTACGATTAACGCAGTTGCGTCAGGGTCGTGCGACAGATGTTCCAAAGCCTGTTTCTAAGAAACCTGCCGGTACTGCTAGCGCTAAAGCAGATGGCAATACCACTGCTGCCAGGGCCGAGGATAAAGATAACGATACTGCGGATGCTGTAACTGGGGCCGAGGGTACCGATACCGAGACTGCGAATGTTTTAGTCGCCTGACTTGCGTCTGTTCATTAAAACTAAGAATTATTATTAATACATTTGTTTTTTACGTTTCAATTCAGTGCAATCTTTAAGTATTTATTCGGCTAGAATAGAATAACTAAGGCATCAGAGAGGATAAGCGATCAAAATGTAGTATATTCATAAAACCTGGGTTTACACATTCCCTCGCATCCCTTGAAACGTGTCTGCGTTGAATCAGTTAAGAATAATATTTATTGGAAATCAACTGTATCAATGTTTTAGTATCTACATATTTTGTGTGTGTGTGTGTGTGTGTGTGTGTGGCTTTGTAAACCGTATCTTGTCAGGACATTTATAAGAATCTAGCTTGCCGTTGTCGGGACAGTTTTCGTTGTCAGGTCATAGGCCATGTCCTGACAACGTTAGGCTTTAGATTCGAACTAAACTCGCCGAGTTACCCAAGGAAAATTTCGAGTTTGGTCGTTTCCAGACTTGTCCCGAAAAAGTATGATTCGTGAAGTTTTACACATTACGCACCAGTGTATATCGTGGTCTTCTTGTGGGACCGATGTCGGGACTGTGCAAGACAGTGGGTACCAAGTCGGGGCATTGCAATGTTGCCAAGTCCCAGTTATTTGAAAAATCAACAAGCTTATGTTTTCTGCGCTCGCGGTACATGCTTCACAGCTCACCATGTGTTTGTCTCTCATCACATGTATCTATTTCTCATTCCATGATCGTTCCTCAGTGTTATCACGTGTGCAGTGTGTTCTGGAATTGTATCGAAATATTTATGCCGGTTATGTTCGGAGTTTTACTCTAGCACAATATTTACTCAGCATACATGATGCTGAGGCGATCGCGTAGAGTAATTCGTAAGAACGATGATTACAGTTATATTTTAGTTGAATTTACTGAAGATGAAGTTAAATATGTGTGCAAGAGAGATTGTTTCAATTTTGATTCGCATTTATGTAAGTGGAAAGACAGACGTTATTACCCGGCGACACTTCTGAAAGAAAGTGTAAACGAACAAGGTAAGCAGTAACGTTTATTTTATCACACGAATACATGCCTCAAACTCATTTCTCATTACGTTGTGGACTAAAATTATTGAAACATGTTGATGAAGGTGAAGAACGAAATGCCGACATTGAAGCAATAACGGCTCCAGAGTCAACCGCGATCAGAGGTAAGTTTGATGGAAATAATTTGACATCTAAGAAGGAAGTCGACGAACAGACTATTGAAGCTTTAGTATCAACAATTGAGAAAGAACCAAGTGAAATTAACTTGAACAATGACGAAAACAATGATGTGGATAAACTTTTTGTAGAAGGTAGGAGTTGTTGTAGTCTAGTTCGATATGCTTTCTGCGTGGCCTTACAGATAATGTGTGGTCAGGGCCGATGCGAAAAAATATTTTTAAGGGTGTGTAGATACTGAAAATACCGACTGAATGACTGAATTACCGGAATTTCCTTATGAATACCGACCCAAACATTGGCGATTATTTTACTGCTCTAACGTTTAACTAGAATTTGAGGAATACCAATTGCTTCACATGTTCTCTTATTTCATGGCAGTCTTTAGACAATTTGCGACAAATTTGAGTAGGTATGAAGAATTTATTACTTTCAGGATCCGATGTTCAAGTCAAAGGACTAACTTGTGAAAAATATTTCGGTGGTAGATGAAAAATATTAGTGCGATTTAAATATGGTTATGGGCACAAATTTTCCTGAACTATTGCTATCCTTATGCAAACATTCAAGCGATCTTGGGAAATTTTCCTTCTCCTTTTGCACAGAATTATCAACAAAAGGGTTCCTTGTTCTTTCTTGAGTAGATGATCATATTGCTCCTGGATAAAGTATAATATGTACCACGAATATGGTTTAGTGAGTCAATGTGTTCGCAAAATTGTCTCCTCATTCTCAAGGAGTATTATTTCTGAGGTTTCGATGGAGTCAATGAATTGTCCTGCATATTTATAAATTTACCAGTTTGAGAATCGGGGCGGGGCGGTATGTTGACACCCATACCTCTTGTGAGTGCTACCCTCTCTGTTACTATTTACTATAATACAAATTCTTATTCAAATTTGGTTATTTCAGATAAGGCCACCAAAGGTCATCCAAATGCTACTTCTCAAGAACTTCATGAAAAGTATGAGCTACCTGCATGGGATACTGAAAATATTAAGGACGGTGAAAACAATGATGTGGCTGAATCTGTTGCAGAAGGTAGGAGTTCTAATAGGGCATTTTATATTTTGAAACATTCATGAGAATCTAATTTACCGATATCAGGACATGTGTAAGAATTTAGCTAGCTGATGTCGGGACATTCGCAAGAATCTGGCTTACCAAGGTCGGGACATTTGTAAGAATCTCGCTAAACGATGTCGGGATATTTGTAAAAATCTAGCTTACCGATATGGGTACATTGCCAGTGTGCATACTTCATAATTTTGAATCTTACAATTTTCCACAGATGATCATTCTTCTGAAACTTCTTCCACATACGAGTATATGCCTGAATTATCCGGTTCTAGCAGGGGCGTAGCAAATGGATGGGATTGCCCCCCCCCCCCAATAAGTTTGTAGAGGAGTTGTAAAACTGGGCAAAAAGTTTTGCCAGTTGGAAAAATTGGACTAGTCGAAAGTTAATTTTTTTGCATAAACAATTGGAAAACTGATGGGATATTTGAAGGTGAAGTTGCAAAAATCGGACAGGTGTCAGCTTTTTTTTTTTTGCTTAGACAGTTGGAAAACTGAGAAATTTGAAGATCAAGTTTGGCAAAATCGAGACAGTTGGAATTTTGAATTCAGTCAGTTGAACTTTCACAGCCCCCCTCCCCTCCCTCGAGGCGGCAACTTCGGTGTCGCGCATATTTTCAAAAATATTTTTGCCTCTTTTTGGAAAATAAAAAATAAAATTTGAATTTGACCCCCTTCCCCCAGTGTTATTAAAACTTTGCGACATGCGAGGAAAATCCAAGTTGCCGCCACTGCCCCCCCCCCCCAATAAAAACTCTTCGATACGCTTCTGGGTTCTAGTGACATTTATATTCCTTCTAATATGACTATGAAGAATTTTCATTCAATATTATCTTGAACTCCATATGTCAATGACAAATTCAATGAATGCCAAAGGGACGACACTCACACCCTTCTTAAGAGTATGAGCTGTCTCTGTGTCGGATATTGAAAATGTTCCAGGTAAGTTAAATTTTACCAAGTGAATATTACTTTTTTTTTTGCTGATAATTTGGTTTCTAAAATGTGTTAAGGAGATGAAAGTGTGCTGGCTTCAGCTTCAACTGCTATCAACGAAAAGTTGACTGGAGGGAATTTTAATTCTGAGAAGAAAGATGATGAAATGACTATAGAAGCTATGGTGTCATCAGTCGAAAAGGAAGAAAATGAAAACACCTTGAAGGACGGTGAAAATAATGATGTGGCTGAATCTATTGCAGAAGGTAGAGTTCTAATTGGGCATTTTATATTTTGTAACATTCATAAGAATCTAACTCACCGATATCAGGACATGTGTAAGAATTTAGCTAGCTGATGTCGGGACTGAAGTTGCAAAAATCGGACAGGTGTCAGCTTTTTTTTTTTGCTTAGACAGTTGGAAAACTGAGAAATTTGAAGATCAAGTTTGGCAAAATCGAGACAGTTGAAATTTTGAATTCAGTCAGTTGAACTTTCACAGCCCCCCCCCCCTCCCTCGAGGCGGCAACTTCGGTGTCGCGCATATTTTCAAAAATATTTTTGCTTCTTTTTGGAAAATAAAAAATAAAATTTGAATTTGACCCCCTTCCCCCAGTGTTATTAAAACTTTGCGACATGCGAGGAAAATCCAAGTTGCCGCCACTGCCCCCCCCCCCCCCAATAAAAACTCTTCGATACGCTTCTGGGTTCTAGTGACATTTATATGCCTTCTAATATGACTATGAAGAATTTTCATTCAATATCATCTTGAACTCCATATGTCAATGACAAATTCAATGAATGCCAAAGGGACGACACTCACACCCTTCTTAAGAGTATGAGCTGTCTCTGTGTCGGATATTGAAAATGTTCCAGGTAAGTTAAATTTTACCAAGTGAATATTACTTTTTTTTTTGCTGATAATTTGGTTTCTAAAATGTGTTAAGGAGATGAAAGTGTGCTGGCTCCAGCTTCAACTGCTATCAACGAAAAGTTGACTGGAGGGAATTTTAATTCTGAGAAGAAAGATGATGAAATGACTATAGAAGCTATGGTGTCATCAGTCAAAAAGGAAGAAAATGAAAATACCTTGAAGGACGGTGAAAATAATGATGTGGCTGAATCTGTTGCAGAAGGTAGAGTTCTAATTGGGCATTTTATATTTTGCGACATTCATAAGAATCTAACTCACCGATATCAGGACATGTGTAAGAATTTAGCTAGCTGATGTCGGGACTGAAGTTGCAAAAATCGGACAGGTGTCAGCTTTTTTTTTTGCTTAGACAGTTGGAAAACTGAGAAATTTGAAGATCAAGTTTGGCAAAATCGAGACAGTTGGAATTTTGAATTCAGTCAGTTGAACTTTCACAGCCCCCCCCCTCCCTCGGGGCGGCAACTTCGGTGTCGCGCATACCCCCCCCCCCCCCCCAGTAAGAACTATTCGATACGCTTCTGGGTTCTAGTGACATTAATATTCCTTCTAATATGACTATGAAGAATTTTCATTCAATATCATCTTGAACTCCATATGTCAATGACAAATTCAATGAATGCCAAAGGGACGACACTCACACCCTTCTTAAGAGTATGAGCTGTCTCTGTGTCGGATATTGAAAATGTTCCCGGTAAGTTAAATTTTACCAAGTGAATATTACTTTTTTTTTTTTTTTGCTGATAATTTGGTTTCTAAAATGTGTTAAGGAGATGAAAGTGTGCTGGCTCCAGCTTCAACTGCTATCAACGAAAAGTTGACTGGAGGGAATTTTAATTCTGAGAAGAAAGATGATGAAATGACTATAGAAGCTATGGTGTCATCAGTCGAAAAGGAAGAAAATGAAAATACCTTGAAGGACGGTGAAAATAATGATGTGGCTGAATCTGTTGCAGAAGGTAGAGTTCTAATTGGGCATTTTATATTTTGTGACATTCATAAGAATCTAACTCACCGATATTAGGACATGTGTAAGAATTTAGCTAGCTGATGTCGGGACATTCGCAAGAATCTAGCTTACCAAGGTTGAGACATGGTAAGAATCTCGCTTAACGATGTCGGGATATTTGTAAGAAACTGGCTTACCGTTGTCGGTACATTGCCAATGTGCATACTTCATAATTTTGAATCTTACAATTAATTTTCCACAGATGATCATTCTTCTAAAACTTTTTCCTCATACATATATGCCTGAATTATCCGGTTCTAGTGACATTCATATTCCTTCTGATATGACTATGAAGAATTTTCATTCAATATCATCTTGAATTCCATATGTCAATGACAAATTCAGTGAATACCAGAGAGACGACACTCACACCCTTCTTGAGTGCCACCCTCCACTACTGCTTAGTATGACATAAGATTCTTATTAATTTTTCTCATCTCTTTTTTTAGATATAGCTGTCAAAGGTCATCCTGATGCTCCTTCTCAAGAACCTCATGGAGAGTATGAGCTGTCTGCATCGGATATTGAAAATGTTCCAGGTAAGTTGAATTTGACTAAGTGAATATTACTTTTTTTTTTTTTTTTTTTTTTTTTTTTTGCTGATAATTTGGTTTCTAAAATGTGTTCAGGAGATGAAAATTACCTCAACATGTCCGAGAAGAAAGAGAAGAAAACTTATGAAGGTGCGATGCCCTTAGCATTAACTGTGACCAATGAAAAGTCGAATTACAGAAATATGAGTTCTGAGAAGGAAGGCGGTGAAAGGAATGTATCACCATTCGAAAAAGAAGAAAATGAAAATACCTTGAAGGACGATGAAAATAATAATATGGCTGAATCTACAGTAGAAGGTAGGAGTTCTGATTGCGCATTGTATATGTATATATGTTGAGACATTTGTATGAATCCAATTCAGCCATGTCAGAACATGTGTAAGAATTTAACTGGCTGAAATCGGGACTCACCTGATTCAAAATCAGCAAAACTTGATTCGCCTTTGAATTCACTCTTTTTGAAGCTCTTGTTGCCACTAGCAACATTATATTGCAAAAAATGTTGTCCATAGCTAATATTACTACATTGTTTTGCAGGTGGAAGTAACGGCATGAAAAGTTGGCACAGTGATAACAAAGATGAGGAACCAGAAATGACTTATTCTTTTCGATATAAACGTGGTCTTCGTTTGAAGAAAGGACGTCAAAGTAAGAAAAGTAAGACTGCTTTTATAATTCGTCAGTCTATAGCGCTCTC
Source organism: Acanthococcus lagerstroemiae (assembly GCA_031841125.1). Classification (NCBI taxonomy): domain Eukaryota; kingdom Metazoa; phylum Arthropoda; class Insecta; order Hemiptera; family Eriococcidae; genus Acanthococcus; species Acanthococcus lagerstroemiae. The sequence goes on along the minus strand of JAJSSI010000010.1, from coordinate 444,587 downwards.
ATAAATATGTGAATCTGGAAGTCGAAACATTCAATTTAAAATTAGATTTTTTTTTTTCTACCTCTAACCAAAACAAAAATTTGGGAATGAAAAGTAGTTGGCTGAAATACAATCTCATGTCTAATCAGACCTTCCTAAAAATTATATGGCAGTTATTATGATTGTACACTATAGTAGATATTCAGGTTGAGTATTTGCAAGAACCTAGCTTACCGATATCAGGACATTTGTATGAATTTAGCTAGCCGATGTCGGGACATTTGTAAGAATCTTGCTTACCCATGTCCGGACATTGCCTATTTGCAGACTTCGGTTTTAAATCTTACTCACAGTTTTAATTTTCCACAGATGACGATTCTTCTGAAACTTCTTCCACATATATACCTGAATTATCCGATTCTAGTGATGTTTACATTCCTTCTGATATAACTGAAGAATTTTCATCCATTACATCATCTCCAATTCCATTTATCAACGATCAATTCAGTGAATACCAGAACGATGACCAATTTGAGGGTTCAGACACGGAGAAAACTTTATATACTGAGAAGGAGATGAATTTAGATGGAGGTAGTTTAAGCTGTATGAGGAATGAAGCTGCTATAAAGAGCTCCTCGAATGTCCTTTATGTTAGGGCATTATCAGTTAATAAGAAGAAAGCAGAGGACCGGAAGAAAAAAACGTACGACAAAATTGAATTTTGTCCAATTTGTCTAAAGCCTGGGAAGAAGATCTCACGTCATCTTATAGGAACTCACTCCAAGCACCCAGAAGTAGTGCCCATTTTAGAGGCGCCGAAAAATTCTAAGGAGAGATTTGGATTAATTAGAATGTTGATTAATAAGGGGAATCAAGTGAGTAATACCAACAATATACGACTTGGTAAAGGAACAATTGTTACAAAACGGAGACCAATTGATGAGGAAAATTGTGCTCCAACCGATTATGCGCCATGCCCTTTCTGCTTTACTTGGGTCAAGAAAACTTACTTGTATCGCCATAAACAAAACTGTCCCATTTTGAAAAAGGATGATGAATCTACCAAAAACAATGTTGCATCCTTACGTTATATTCGATCTCGATCAGTTTTTTTAGTTTCATGTAGCCAGACAGTAGATAATGACTTAAGAACACATGTACTCGAGTTGATGAAGGATGATGATATGCTCCGGATAATAAAAAACGATGAAGCCATCCTACAATATGGAAAGAAGATATATGACATGACAGGAAATGTGAATACAACGGCTAGCACGAGACATTATGTTAGTCAGAAAATAAGGGAGATGGCGAGGTTACTAGCTGAAGCTCGGAATGTTGCTGATGATAATTATCGTTCATTATTGTCGTTCTTCAAACCTTCTCAGACTCTAAACATTGTACAAGCCCTCAAAAATATAGGAGAATATAACGAAACAGAGCAGTTCTTCAAAACACCATCCACTGTAATAAAAATCGTGCAGGGGATTCGGAAGCTGATAGTAATGTATAAAGCTATAGCTCTGGAAAGAGGGAATGATGTGATGAAAAACGAATTAGAGGCCTTCTCTGTAACGATTGATAACAGAATTGAATCTCTGATACGAGCTTCACATCGAACATTGAGAACGCGTAAGTACAACAAACCTTTACGCATACCCTTTGCAGAGGATATAAAAGCACTCAATGTTTTTCTCCAAAAAAACATTAAAGAATTGTTGGACATTCCATTGCCAGAATCTAAAAATTTACGAAAACTGCAGAAATTTACACTCTGTCTCGTATTTGTCTTCAACTGAAGGAGAACAGCAGAAGTGGGTCGCATAACTGTGAGTGATATTGAAGCAGCAAAGATAGGAGACCTAAATCCAGATATTGTAGGTCATCTTAGTCTTTTTGAACAAAAACTAGCGTGTACTCTTACGCGAATCGAAGTAAGGGGGAAACGAGGGAGAGGTGTTCCGATCTTATTAACGCCCCTAATGAAGGAAGCCTGCCATGTATTGTGCACTCCGCTGAATCGCCAGCTTTTGGACTTGGACCCCAAGAACGAATTTCTGTTTGCCATAAAAAATACGCTTCAAAGTAGGTATCGCGGATGTGATGTATTACGGGATATTTCACAAGAATGTGGAGCCAGAGAACCTTCTCTATTACGCGGAACCAATTTGAGAAAACAATTTGCGATTATGACACAAGTGATTAATCTGAAGGACAATGAACTAGATGTTGTTGCTAATTTTTTAGGACATGACATTCGTGTACATCGCGAGTACTATCGTTTACCTGATAGTTCACTACAACTAGCTAAAGTGGGGAAAATGATTACAAGCAAAGAAAAGGGAATTGTTTTACCCGCCAATTTCAATATTGAAGATGACAAACATCTTCACATTTCAGAAGATGAGGATGATATGGTCGAAATTGAAGAAGAGATTGTTGAGAAACATCCTCAGGATCCTAATGAACAGGACAAATTATTACTTGAAGGAAATCCTTCAACTTCAGCGACAATCAAGAGTCAAAACCGTGGTGTGAAACGGAAGGCGCCCAAAGAAAAGGTCGAAAAAAGTCCGCAGAAGAAACACCGCAGACCATGGAGTAAAAGAGAGTTGGACATTTTACTGAAATATTTTAAAGATTATAAGAATGTTCAGTTTTTACCGCATAAGAAAGACTTTCTGAAATGTATCGATAATAATAAACAGATTTTCTTAAATCGCACATGGACCAACCTTAAAGATAGGTTGAGACACTTTCAAAAGTTCCAAAAGTAAGATATTCCATTTTTTTGTTTTTTTCATGTATCTATTCTTCAGTTTAGTAATACTAGATACTAAAACTGATCTTGTTTTGTTATTTTGTTTACTATACCTATTGGTTTCTTATCTCATTATATCTACTTATTGACGAACACACTTGTTTATTGTTTTCGTGTTTTTTCTCATTGTTTTTGCCTTTTTTTTTTGTTTCTTCAATTTAATAAACTTGTACACAAAATTCAAAGACTGTATTTTTTTTTGCAATATACTGCTTACTTCCCTTTTCTTCCTTTGAATAAAATATTCATTTTCAAAGGGTAGTTTGTATTGTTACGAACAATTCCAGTAGCCTACGAGTAAATGATGGATTAATCGTCTTTATTGATATTTTCTATACTCTCCAACACTATTAACAAATCCAGTTGCACCATGTACTAAATACTAATAATGCACTAGTTCTCGATCTAGAACATTATTCGGCAAACAAAATTTCTATAATCCGCCAAGTTGACTATGGAAAAACTTCGAGATTTCGACTCTTATCATAATACAGTAAGTAGTTTTTCTAAAACGTTTATATTATATTCAAGCTGAACATCTATCCCAGCTTCATTGAGATTTAGGATACGAAACTAGATTAAATCAAAGCTCAACGTTCCACGTCTCAATTAGTAATTGAGGAATGTTTAATTTTTCGAAACAGCACTCAGATAAAAACTGCTTCCGATTGCCATGTCAGTCTTGGCACAAAAAACTTATGCTATTTCTTCTATTTCTTATTTATGTGTTGATTCCATTCCTACATAACATATATACCTAGGTGTGCACAAATATTACAAGAAAGTAATTCATTCAGAAATTGTATCCCTATATCGTCACCTTCGTAAGTTGACCACACACTGTAAAAAACTGGCAATGTCGCGTTTTTAATCCCGACATGGAATACTTTACAAGTTAGTAATACTTCAATTTTGTCCTGAAATAGTATGCCTTGTAAGTTGACCAACACCCTGAATTGCACATTCCCGACAGAGTCTCTATGAGTTTTTGAAGTCCGACAACGCATGTAAGCGTCACATGTCCCGAAGTGGTATACTTTACAAGTGTGTGTGTGTGTGTGTGTGTGTGTGTGTGTGTGTGTGTGTGTGTATGTGTGTGTGCGCGCGCACGGAATAACCGTATAAAGGGAGGTCTTGCGTCCGCTGAACACCGGCGTTGTGGGGTCCATTTTCGTTATGAGGTCTTTGGCTAGGACCCCACAACGTTTTAACCAGATTTTTCGATACTTTGGGCCAAAATAATAGCCTAGAGCTTGGTCCCGATCTGTTCTGGAAAAAGTCCCCCCTATGACTATTTTTCCGCTATACACTTTGTGTATCACCAGGTGTACAGACTCTCAGAAGTATTCGCATTACTACAACGTTCTGAGGCCTCGGTGAAAACGCCGACGCAGTGAGGCCCCACGTTGCCAATTCTCACCATTCCTCTATACCTATGGAGGACGTTGCGAAGGTCGCAAATTGTGCAGTGAAGTTCGCGAGTAGTAGTTTACTCTGAAATCGGATTAAGAACGGGCTTGTAAAGCTAATTTGAAATTGTGTGTATTGGTGCCTGTGTATTTCGCGGCCGTTGGGAGGTCACACACCTGAATTATTTTAGGTATCGCTGTGGGGCCACTATCTTGTATTCTACCAAGCACTCACTCTTAATTCCAAAATGAGTAGAATCATGATACTACAAAGTCTGAGAATCCACAGTTCATCGATTGAAGTATCAGCATGGGTTATACATGGGTCATTCTCCCAATATTTCAATATTTAAGTAACCACCGTTTAGTATGTCAAAAACTAAGAATGTTAGAACAATAATTTTTTTTTTCTTTTTGTTAGATAAGTGTAAATCTCTTCTATCATGTCAATCAACCAAAAAGTTCAAAATACATAACCTGACATATAGCTAACTAGCATCCCCAAACTGTGAAATTACGGTCAAAATTCTATCATCGTCTATGTAACCACTCACGGATTTTTCTTAAAAACGCATCACACAGACAGACATTTCTAATAAAAAATTTATGTGGAATGTTTGTTGTGCAAGTCATTTGAGGACGCTGCCCAAAATTTTGACCCCTCAAGAGGGTCTACCAGCTACGTTGAAGTTGTGTAACCACTTTTATTCCTTCGTAGTTTGCACATTTTTATAGTGCTTATTGTGGGTGACATTCGTTTCAGGAAAAAAAGTAGAAACCCTGAATCCTTATAGTTAGAAGGAAGTTATGTCTCGTCCACAAAATAATTTCCAAAAATTCCGAAGTTCATATGGTTATACAAAATGTTTTTTTAACTGAAAATCGACTTTCCGTACTCTAAATTTTCCTTTGTAGACTACAGTAATAAACTGTGAAGCAATTATCACAAGTATTGAATAACCGCTTACTTGTAGCAAGCCAACACTGTAGAATATACAAACGTGCTCAGTATTAAATTTTTTCAAAATACTGGCTGCCTACAGTCAATTTATACACAAAATATTCCTTCGTCGTCTACAAGATTTTTTCTCTTCGTCATTTCCGAGTAAGACCTCTCAAAAAATCTATCCAAAATATATTTAAATTGATAAGCTTGCCTCTAATCGACTACCTATCGGTAAGGATCCTCGAAGTATCGATTTTCCTGCATGCATCACACTGAAAATTGAAATAAAGGATCCGGAAAAATTGTCTTACGCTTCCCGTATTAAAAAGCATATTCCACTGATTGCGTCACGTATCCAATACTGCCGTGTTAAACAAGAACAATCTATGTGCACATTTAGGGAATTTGAGGGTGATTATGATCCGAGTGTATCGGTCTCTGTATTTTGTGGCCGTTGGGAGGTCACACACCTGAATTTTTGCTATCGCTGTGGGGTCACTTACTTCTATCACATGGAGGTGCTTTCAATTTTTCCACTGAGGACTTCGGGAAGACATTCATATGTTTGGAGAGTAGGAATGGTGTGTGGGTTTGTACTCAAGTTAATATCAGTACACTGGTTCGTCTCAATTCGCTGTAAGAAAGCACTTTACCTCGCGTGAAATAATGTGCACCACCACCGGGTGGCAACACAAGGCATGTAGTACACACTAAGAGAGGAGACGTAAATTCCTGTAGAATTCAATTTACCGAGTGCACCACCACCGGATAGTGACACAAGGCTTGTAGAACACACAAAACGAACGACGACCATAGGAAAATGCGACTTCTCAAACAATATGTAAATATAACAGGTAGTAAATAATAAAATCGTCTGACTTGATCCGTAGTAGTATTCATTTCCATTTCGGAAAGAGAAATACAACAAAACGAGCACAGGTAATAGGTATGCAGTACTAATACACAGTAACGTCAGAAAACCGAGCACAATAACGTGCAGCATGGAGCACAATAACAGAATGCGAGGTCTTGGTGGCTCGCGACCGATCCAAATTCGAGAACTGGACTTCCCCCACTGGGTTCCGTCTTGTACGTCCATGGTCACATGTGGACCAATGGAGATACGTGGACCAATGAGGGGGCCGAAACCCACTACAGGGGGCGAGCCGCACACTCAAATGCGTCCCAATTATCGTCACAGGCGGGGTCTATCCTAACAGGTAGGGAAAAGCAGAGTTTGAGCAGAGCGTTGAAAGGTTGATTAATCACAGTTGATTATTACAATTAATTAATACAGTTGAATCATATTAGAGTTGAATCATATTGGAGTTGTATTAAATTATTGTTATTACTATTATTATTATCATAAATTTCCACTAAGTCGAGTCGAAAAGAACTGAGTGTAATGGTCTCTGTATTTTGTGGCCGTTGGGAGGTCACCCACCTGGATTTTTGCTATCGCTGTGGGGTCACTTACTTCTATCATATGGAGGTGCTTTCACTTTTTCCACTGAGGACTTTTGGGAGGACATTCAAATGTTAGGAGAGTTAGAATGGTCTGTGGGTTTGTACTCAGTAATTATCAGTACACTGGTTAGTCTCAATTCGCAGTAAGAAAGCACTTTACCTCGTATTGAGGGTGATAATGATCTGAGTGTATCGGTCTCCGTATTTTGTGGCCGTCGGGAGGTCACACACCTCGATTTTTGCTATCGCTGTGGGGTCACTTACTTTTATCACATGGAGGTGCTTTCACTTTTTCCACTGAGGACTCTGGGAGGACATTGATAGGATTGGAGAGGTAGAATGGTCTGTGAGTTTGTACTCAGTTATTATCAGTACCATGGTTAGTCTCCACTTGCAGTAAGAAAGCACTTTACCTCGTATTGAGGGTGATTAAGATCCGAGTGTATTGGTCTCTGTATTTTGTGGCCGTTGGGAGGTCACACACCTCGATTTTTGCTATCGCTGTGGGGTCACTTACTTCTGTCACATGGAAGTACCTTCATTTTCTCCACGGAGGACTCTGGGAAGGCATTCAAATGTTTGGGAAGATAAAATGGTCTGTGAGTTTGTAGTCAGTTATTATCAGTAGACTGGATAGTCTCAATTCGCTGTAAGAAAGCACTTTACCTCGTATTGAGGGTGGTTAAGAACTGAGTGTATTGGTCTCTGTATTTTGTGGCCGTTGGGAGGTCACGCACCTGGATTTTTGCTATCGCTGTGGGGCCACGTGATTCTATCACATGGAAGTGCATTCACTTTCCTCACTGAGGACTCTGGGAGGACATTGCAAGGATTGGAGAGGTAGAATGGTCTGTGAGTTTGTACTCAGTTATTATCAGTACCCTGGTTAGTCTTGATTTGCAATAAGAAAGCACTTTACCTTGTATTAAGGGTGGTTAAGAACTGAGTGTATTGGTCTCTATATTTTGTGGCCGTTGGGAGGTCACACACCTGGATTTTTGCTATCGTTGTGGGGTCACTTCTATCACATGGAGGTGGTTTCACTTTTTCCACTGAGGACTTTGGGAGGACATTCAAATGTTCGGAGAGTTAGAATGGTCTCTGGGTTTGTAGTCAGTTATTATCAGTACACGGATTGGTCTCAATTCGCTGTAAGAAAGCACTTTCCTCGTATTGAGGGTGATAATGATCTGAGTGCATCGGTCTCCGTATTCTGTGGCCGTTGGGAGGTCATACACCTGGATTTTTGCTATCGCTGGGGGGCCACTTGATTCTATCACATGGAAGTGCATTCACTTTCCTCACTGAGGACTCTGGGAGGACATTGCAAGGATTGGAGAGGTAGAATGGTCTGTGAGTTTGTACTCAGTTATTATCAGTACCCCGGTTAGTCTTGATTTGCAATAAGAAAGCACTTTACCTTGTATTAAGGGTTGTCAAGAACTGAGTGTATTGGTCTCTGTATTTTGTGGCCGTTGGGAGGTCACACACCTGGATTTTTCCTATCGTTGTGGGGTCACTTCTATCACATGGAGGTGGTTTCACTTTTTCCACTGAGGACTTTGGGAAGGCATTCAAATGTTTGGGGAGATAGAATGGTCTGTGAGTTTGCACTCAATCATTATCAGTACACTGTTTAGTCACAATTCGCAATAAGAAATCTCTTTACCTCGTATTAAGGGTCATTAAAAATTGAGTGTATTGGTCTCTGTATTTCGTGGCCGTTGGGAGGTCACACACCTGAATTTTTGTTATCGCTGTGGGGTCACTGTCGTGTATTCTACCAAGCACTCATCTTAATTCCAAAATGAATGTTTTTTATGTAACTTGGAGGATTTACGAGTATTATGTTAGTCAAATGGAATCTATCCAGAAATCAAACATTGGACAGTTGTTGTAGTTGTAGTTGGTTAACGATTGACGCCAGAAAAGTGAAATTTGAGCAATTTGGAACTGAGGTATGCGATACTCACGAAAAATAGTGTTATGTAACCTAATAAGGCCCAGCCTGGTACGATCAATTGATTCATCATTTCAGGTATAACTTACTCATAAATTCTTAGTTGCTTAACATTTTATTTATCGAATTTCAGGCCTGGCTTATTAGGTATTAGGTGGCCCAGCCTTCGTTGGTGGGCTGGATTTATCAAGTTTGGAAAAAGGGGTATTTTTATTAGAAGTTCTGAGGAACGTAGAGCAGTCCAGAAAAATTTCAAGCTAGCCACTTTTTAAATATTGCAGTCGACGACTATAACACGAAGAAGGAAAAACATGAAATCACTTACGTACATGAAAGTCTGGAGAGCCAAGACCTTAAACCAGGGCCTTATTGAGCTCACCTACCTTGATACGCGCATGAGGATCACGTCTCACACGCGACTCACCTGAGCATGTCATACATGCGAAGACTCTTGTAAGCTGATATTTCGATTTATGGTCATTATCAGGGCTGCAATTTTTATGCACAAAAAATAGCGAAATATGCGCATATTTTATGCACTGAATTCAGTCTAAATAATATGCCGAAAATATGCGTCAAAATTGTAAGATATGCGTAAATATGTAAATAAATATGGGTATTGGGTATATTGTTTCAAGAGAAAAATTAAATTGGATACACTGAGACAATTTTTATCATAGTTTAAAATGATCCAGCCAAGTATCTCCTTAAGAGTCCAATCTTCTTTTAATAGGAGATGCACCCAGGGGATAATGCACCTATTCGTAATTTCTTGGTGATTGATGAATGTTATGCAGGCAAGAGAAACGCTATCTCACATGCAAAAGAACATATTTTTCTAAAAGCTTGTCTACTAATTCATTAACCATTAGGTCTTCACAATTTTTTTTTTGGAGTCGGACATCATTCTCAACATTACAAAAATAATTTTTTGTGAGGAAGAAATTGAAAAATAAGCAGAATTCGTGCAAAATACGCGGTAAATGCCAAAATATGTGAAATATGCATGATGAAGTGCTGCTTCATTGACTCAGAATTCTGTGATTCGTGAACATCTTTTGATACTTATACCTATACGTCATAGATAAAAATACGAGTATACATTCGCATAAAAATTGCAGCCCTGGTAATTATAATAGAATCTTCCAATTCTAAATTCTTTGTTTCCTCTTTCAAGATATAATTTGCTGATTCTTAAATTTTGAAAATAAATGACCTAAATGACTGTTAAACACTTTAATACAACATACTACACCCCTCCCCCAAAAAAAAAACCACCAACGCAGATGAATGTAGGCCTACACTACTGATAAAATTACCCCCAAAAAATTTTCCAAGGACGCCACTGGTTAAAATTAATGATAACGGCCCACGAACACATATCAAATACATTATCGGACTATACACATCCTTATACCAATATGAGTTAGCTGTAACGACAGGCCACGCTGTTAGTCGCTGCGGTTCAAAAAATGTATGAGTTTTTCGCGTATTTAGTTCGGTGTCTGGAATGTTGTCCTAAGCGGCAACGTTGCACATTGTGTATCAAAAATGGCCTCAGAACGTACATGATTTTCGGAAATACAGCTAAAACGGTTGACCCCACAACGCCGTCCAGTTCCGCATTCACGGGTGTATTTCATACACACACGTGAGACCTCATAACGTACGGTTTTTCTCTATTCTTTATTTTTGAGTGTAAGTGAAATCAGTGTTAGCGGTTTTGTAGAAAAACACCGATATTCTGGTGTGTACAGTGTCGCCAACGTTCTAACAGCATTTTAAAGCGCTTTTTCAAGAGACCCCATAACGTACGGTTACACCGGAGGACCTCCCTTTGTACGGTTATTCCGTATAGGTGTGTGTGTGTGTGTGTGCGCTCGCGCGCGCGCGCAGGGTGGAGGAGGCCTAGCAGCTGCAAAAAATGCACAAAAATATGCAAATATGTGCATTTATCAACACAGTTATACAATCTGCACGTTCCTGTACGTTTTATAACATTTTTGGATATTTCTGCACATTTTAATGTTGTAAAGCAAAAAAATGCAAGATTATAAAACTATGCAAATTTGTGCATTTACCTTCATTTTTACACAAACTGCACATTGTTGTACATTTCTGTATCGTTTCTTCATATTTTTGCACACTTCAGTATCACGAAACAAAATAAAGCAGGCCTGTGATTGGTTAGAAATTTGTATTAATATGTAACAAAACTTGAACATTTCCCATTGCACAAAATTGTATCACTTTTGCAGATTGGGTTACGACTTAAAAATTTTTCTCCCTTTTTACAGGGGGCTGGAACGTCCCGCTAACTTTGGAATCTTAAATGGAAAGGTATAATCTTACCCTTCATGCACACCATTGAGAAAGTGATTTACACCAAAATATGAATCCGTGAAAAATATTCAAAATTCGTTAGTTTTAGGGGGCAAGCGGCCTAGAAATGACCCAGGATCCACCCAGAATAGAAGTGCGATGACCTATCAAACGAACTATTGAATATGGGGTTTTTTTCTCGCTGATTTCGAATATTGCGTTAATTTTCCAATCCGACTAATCCAAGTGACAGAAAATTCAAAAATTTGAGGCAGCAGGGGTTATTTTTTTAGGTTATCCATTTTCACTGACGCAATATGTCCTTATGCACCTTGTTGGAAGACCTATTCTCCAAAAATTAGAATCCCAGAAAAAATTTCGAAATTCGTCAATCTTGGAGGGTAGCGGGCAGAAATTCATCCAGAATGGAAGTGTTATGGCCTAGCATACAAATTATCTAAAAGGGGATTTTCGACGCCGCTGAATCCGAATTTCACATTTTGTCTTTCACACTCAACCAGTTCTAAGGCTTCAAAGTCCAAAATTTGAAACAAAAAGTGGTGCCATTCTTAGATTTTTAACTTTCTAATAATTCAGATTAATAAAAATCGCATCATGGGCATTGTTGGAATAAACACATTTTCCGAAATACAAATCCGCGAAGAAAATATACAAATTCAATAATTTTTTGTGAGGGAGACTGTAAACACTGAACATAATTCATTTAAAATCAATTATGACCTAAAAACAATCCACTGAGGTTTTCAAAATCACGGTTTCCGAATATCACATTCATTTCCTAACTCAACCAGTTCTAGGGTTCTAAAATCTTAAATTTAGACCCAAAATGGGTGCCCTTTACAAATTTTCGGTTTTTCAGTTATGCGATTATCGAAGTGGCGTCATGCGCCTCGTTAGAAAAGTCAAACTTCCCCGAATTACAAACTGTCAAAAATATTCCAAATTAATTGGTTTTCCTAAGGAAGACCGACACACAGGAAAAATACTGACTCCATTCGTCGAACCATTGTGCCAAGAAATATATTTGAAATCTTCATCGCGGAAAAACAGGTCAAGTCCAATTTTTTCATGCGAGACTAGGTCAAGTCCACAGTTGTTTTTATCAAACCACATGTCGATGGTCGTGCATGTCTGTAGTTCTCGTAATATTTCGCTTGTGCCTGATTGTATCTTTGACTAATGAATTTCGTTTCATTATGGAGGAAAAATCTCTACAACCTATTTCTGCCAAACAGGCAAAACAGAGTCCGGTTAAAAAAAAGTTCAAGTATGATAGAATTCTTAATAAAGAAAAGTGAAACGTTTGCCGTAATGAATTTTGATTCGGTAATTCGTAAGATTTGAAAGAAAGTTTTGAATAAAATAAAAATTTTGATTTGTAATTTCGATTATTTTGTAAGATTTATAATAAAGCATGCAATTATCGTACATTATGATGTAAAAGAAGAGTTTTCCCCTAAATAGAAATAATTCTGGAAATTTTCATAGACAGGATTTTTTAGAACTTCGCGCTTGAAAACAGATTAAGTCCATTTTTCTTTTTGCAATATCTCGCTAGCGCTAACAGATACACGAAAATCGTGACCGGCAACATTTTTCTCATAAAAAATACCATATTTAGATCTAGTCATACCGAGCGTCAGTGTTACCACTTTGCCGTAAAACGTTTTTTTACTCTCCTGTAAAATTTCAAAAATGTGACTTAACCTGTTTTTGCATGCACCGATTCACTTATATCCAACAAAAACCTTTTATATAAAAGTCCCACTCTCTTCAAATGTAAACAGATACCCAGCACAAGAAATTGAACATAATTCCCTTGATTCGGTTGGTTAGAAATGCGCTACGTCCAATCTGAAATGAAGCATTTTAATGCTGTGAATAACTAAAAGTGGAGTCTTAATCAGTGTCGAGATAAATTTTTTCAAGTGGAGTACCTATTCTATATCAGGAGGAGGGCCGTCGTACGTCTGCGATCCGCATTTTTCAACAGGATTTACTTTTTCCAGATGGGGTGGATACCTGACCAGGGGGAAGAGGCTGAGCCCTCTCTATCGTCATTTGGCTGCAGGTTGATTGAACTACTGCAAGAAACATCAGGAATGATTGAATTTTCAAGATAAAATATGAAAATGAAAAAACCATAAAAAAGTAGTCAGATAATTTTGATCAAAAATTTTTACGGTGAAAAATACCAAAAAAATTATGTGATATTCCCGAAGAATCTAATATTCAAAGCTAAATGGACTCTTTTATTCTGTTCTGTTACAGCTGAAAAAATTTCTGAAACAACGCTGCTCGAGCTTAGAACTTGTAATGATGATCCACTCGATCTGCCGCTGGTGAATGAGATTCATGACGATAAGCAGATGTTAGAAGGTTCAACAAGCAAACTTAATTGTACTACTAATCCATTCTCAGAAAGTTGGGGAAGAAATCTGTGTGATTTGATAGGTGATGTACATACAAAATACGGTAGAACGTCGATTATCCGGAAGTCAATTATTCGGAATGGCCAAAAAGAAAAAAAAAAGATAATTAGGGTCCAGATTTTTAGGCAAACTCTCTTTTTCTCTCTTTCTAGTCTAGCCCATTCAGTCTATCATATTCTTCTGGACAAATCAGGAAATTCTGAAACCAGTGAATTAATTTTTTGGTCTATTTCCCTTCAAAATGTGTTTGCCTTTATAAAATAAGCAGATGTCTCGGTTATTCGGAAAAATCGTTATCCGGAAAGCCTCTGATCTCAATTAGTCCGGATAATCGACGTTCTACTATACAAATACTTTACATCTGGAATTTGGGAAGCAGAACCCTAAAGTTTCCTTAAAATGAAAATGAGTGCCTATGTTGTGTGGAGAGTTGTCTAGAGTTGTGAAAATAAGGTTTTGAAACATTCCCCTCCAAAATTCGGAAGTCCTGTAAATATGCTACGAAAGTCTTCCATTTTTGTATTTGTTTATAGCCAGACACAGTTTCCTTCTAATTAGTGACTAGCATAATCAAAAATTGCAGATGAAGACTTTGTATTTTACAGTCCTAGGACATCGACTCTTGTTCTACTGCTCATATTAAAAATATCCATGTTAACATTTACAGTTAACGAAAATCTAACTGCCGCCATTGGAACCAGTAATGGATATTTCGAATACTTTACTCAGGGCTGAGGTTTCAGAACAAAATATGTACTCCCAAATGATACTCAGTTTTGTTCATGTGACTGAAGATTCCATAAGCATTAATGGATGCGACATATATCTGGTTTTGATTTATTTTTTTACTCTTGGAATAATAACGACCATAAGCATTAAATGTCACCGTCGGCCGCGGTAACAACTTTTTCATGAATTAATTTCTATTATTTCATTTCTCGTACTTTTAATACAGATTCGAACTATTCGTTTGAAGATACGGCTGCTGAATTCCCCCAAAGTTGGGATAAAAAGGTGCGAGACCTGGTGGAAATGCACGTCAAAGAGATACTTCGAGACGAAGTAATTCTAAAAAAAATTGTGGGAGAAGTTATAACCGAGCTGACGTCTGTTATAAAAAATCACTGTATGCATAAAGTCATTCAATTTTTAAGCGTGTACTTTCTTTTCAGTTCATCGCAGATTTTAAAAACCACATGTGTGTACACCATTTATTTCAGTGTCTACAGTTGGTGAGTCGCAAAGGGCAAAATTCGGTAATACTCCAAAAAAAAAAGGTAGCACGACCGACTTCTCAGAATTCCACCCCGAAGAAGAGAAGAGAGATTGAACTAGGTAATTTCAAGTTACCTTTCCAAACTCTGGACGCTTTTCAAAAGTTCAGTGAGACACTGGAGGAGAACGTCGATGACAACGTCATTCGCAAGAATTATGTAAGTTTCTAATGAGTCTTCCCAAATTTTTGATTTGTTATACCGTCATGAACATTATCATTTCCATTATTCGTTTTACTTATAGGGATTATTCTTGAAGAAACATAAAAGTACTAAAAATGTTCGAACTACCACAAGAAACATATTACGGTGGACCATTTCTGATGAACTCATTTTAAAATTCAACTATAGGGGTACTAATAAGAAACACTGCTTCCGCAGTACCAATGTTTACTATGTTATTAAAGGTATGTAATGAACCACATAATATAAATAATTTATGCATACCTGCACAGCTCGTAATATTATGCATGTGAGCCATTAGCTCACTACAAATTTTTCAGATTTGAACTAATTGTTCTGATTCTTTAGCAAAGTGTAGTTATTCAGAGGCTCTAGACACTTCACATTTCGCCCCCTCCATCACTCTCTGAAGGGACTATGTAAAAAAAATTGTTGAATCTATAGTATGTCTTTTTGCAAATTGGCGGAGAGCTTAACACTACTTTGAGTACGAATTAGTAAAAAAAGAAATCAATGCTCTCAGTGGTGCCCAAAAATAGAAAACTGTTGCAAGATGAATTTTAATACAGGGAGCAAATTTACCACCGTATGAAATTTCGTCCAAAAATTATGTCAGAAAGTGCGTAAAAATACTGCATCCTGTAATATCATAAATGGAGGAATAGAAGAGGTTTCTCTTGAATGGGTTCGGCACAGACATTTTTAGGGTGGGCAAAACAGTACTTTCACTCCGCCAAATGTATCAGGGGAAGCAGTCCCTCTTGCCCTCCTTTGATAATCTATTAGATAAATCATCGGAATAGGGTTCTTCAGGTCGTTCATTCCAAGTATTGCATTGTCTTATCATTTGAGCTAATCGAAGAACCGCAAAATCTAAAAATCCAAGAGTGAAATGACTGCTAGGTTGCCCTTGATGAACACCGTCAAAAAATAATGTGAATTCGCGATCTAAAAAACCTTTATACCTACCCGGCCTGTTTGATATTCATTCTGTTTGCAATTTTCAGCTCCCCTAAGGCTTCTTTAGTACATTTATTTTTAATTTTTTTTTCTCATATTGATAATTTGGGAGAGTGATGAGATCACTCCATGTCCATAAATACATGCAAGGTGGCCAACATACATCACTCACTACTGTTTTATTTATTCATTTTTTTGAATGATTGTCAGATCTTACCGAAACTAATTAGCATTTCCCTTCGAAAACCTCTTTTTCTTGGTGCACAAAATGTTTTCTGTCCTGGTGGACTGCGGTTTGTACCACAAATCCATGGTATATCTTCATATACATATAATATCGTTGGAAAAGGCACTTCCACCAAAATATGAATAGGTGGAAATAAATTCCTAATTGGTCAAGTTTTGGGAAACGAAATTCTAAAACCGGCTACAATCCATTTAAAATCAAAGCGTTATGACCTAGTTCACAAACTATTGAAAAGTGGTTTATCGAGGTCATATATTACTTTAATGAAATATGAACGGAAAATGGCACATTTCTGCGAAATTTTAGGTTTCGAAAATCGTCCATTTTTGTACAGCTGGTTTTAGCAGACAATTTTGTTTTCCGTGAGCTATAACTGCTTTCGAAAATCGTGTCTCACATTTTTCGAAACTCGTCACGCATATTACCGGTCGAGTTCCTTCCAATTTTCTATCCTCGCACTTAATGCTGCTCCATTTCGTTCGTCTGCTCAATTTCGTTCATCGGGTACTTCTGAGCGGTCACCCATCCAAGTACTAACCACGTTCGATGTGTGCTTAACTTCATTCATTCTGTACGAACCTATGTATTCTGCATGCTACGGCGACTCACGACGGAGAAGGCGTTAATATATTCATATTATTACGTTTGTCGTTTATCATTTTTCTTTTTTACCGACTTTTCGAAGAATTCGAAAGGAGGTATTGTTTTTGTTCATAGGGTGGGGGTTTGAGGTCAGAGTGAATTTTCTTTACGTTTTGAGGTGTGAGGAGTTCGAAAATATCATTCATTCTATTTCAGGTATCCTTATATATATATAGGTATATAGGTATATATATGTACAAAATTTTGAAACTGGAATAGCTCGAAGAGTGTAGGATCGAATTTTATGAAAATCAGATATGTTATAGAACAGCACTTGAAGTTGTGCATGTGAAATTTTGGTGAGGATTCGCCGAAAGGGGGCTGTGGGGGAGAGGGTCAAACTTTTCTTTCGATTATTTCTCATCATCTCAGCTTGGGGACGAAAAAATGTACTGGAACTCATTTGAAGAAAATTTCATTTTACATATTTTTAGTTATTATCATTTTTCGCAGCACCCCAAAGGGGAGGGAGATAACCGGGGTAGAAAATTGGGATTTAGTGTTAAAAATGTGGTCAATTTTTCTACGTGTCGAAAATGTCGAGATATCGACCTTTCGATATAATGCGTTTATTCAGATTCATTCCCAACAATAGTTGTTTGTCGTCGGTACTGCTATTGTTAGCAAGATAAGCAGTTACTGGTATCAGTTCTTTTATTTGAACTCTGTCCATGTAAATTCGTGTTGCCTGCATTTGAACTACCACGCGTCTAAATTCGTGCTGTGTGTATTTGAACTATTTGTGTTTGTTTTGAAGTGCGTCGCTTGTTTTCCTTTAACGGTATCCCATTTTTGCTGTTTTGTTGAGTTTTTGTTTTATTTTTCGAGATCTCTGTTATGGTTGTTTTTATGGTTAAAAGTTCCTCTTAGTTATTTTTTTCGGTTTTTTCTTCTGTTTCTATTCTGTTGAATTTTTTGCATACAGCTTTCATTTTTCCTAGTCATCGCCTCCTTTTTTCTATTATTATTATTATTATTATTATTATTATTATTATTATTATTATTATTACTAATATTATTATTTTGCTGATTTGGAGTTTTTCTTTTATTTTTCAGGATTTCTTTTATGTAAGATACTAAATTTGAAAAGTCGGTATTGCTGTCGCTGCTGCGACAGCGTTTTTTTTTGTTATTATAAGAATTAAAAAGGATTAATTAATTTTTCCGTTCATATTTCATTAAAATATGGTACGTATCAGTGTTATAAAGTAACCGATTCCCTCGTACGATTGCGTCACTCGCTGAGCTCGCTCCGCAAGCCTCGTACTCGGAAATCGGTTACTTTCTGCCACTGATACGTAATATACTATTATCTACACAGTTCAGCCTGTCTGAGAGTTTTAAAATCCACAATTTTAACTTATACCCCTTCCCCATAAATTTCGGATTTCAAAGGCTTAGGCTGGGTTGCATTGGGATATTAATGTGACATCTGAAATCAGCGATCTCTGAAGCTCCCTTTCCAATAGTTTGGTTTGTTTGCTAAATCATAACATTTTGATTTTGGATGGATTTTAGCCTGTGATAGGCGCTATACTTTTACAATTAACGAATTTTTGATAATTTCTCATGGATTTCTATTATGCCTGAAGACACATGTATTTCAACATTTTCTCTACTGTGGTTGATACCAGCAGTTCTCCTTGAAGGGGGAGAAAAGATTTTGTGCATAAAAAACGCTAGACCTTGTTACAGAGATAGGCTATCCCAATTAGTCACACACAATGGAGTGAGGGGTTTTACATAGGCGTCAGGTTCAACGTTTTTCATTATAATATGGTCTCTGCCAGAGGTTCCCTGGAAAGAGGGGAAAATTGTTTTTTAATCCAGACGCACTTGACCCTGCTAAAAAATTATCATACATTGTTCAAAACGATCCGATCATTTGTTTGGAAAAAACTGAAAGGAGGGACTTTCAATGGCTCATCATTCTGTATGTGTGCTGAAAGTATTTCGCATATATTGTAAGACTAGATATTATACTCATATACATTTTATATCCTCTGTCAACAGGTCTCTACCCGGAGAGGGAGGGCACTGACTATAACTATCCCACTTTAACTATGCATAGGTTATTACGAAGGAAAGGTAGAACTTTAATATGAAAACACGTAAATTTAGAGTTGGACGTATCTTTCTTTCATGGCATTACATTTGTACAGAAATCTCATTCATTTTACTGACTGCTTTTGATTTTGAATGCGCCTAGTATTTTTCTATAACTTTCGTTAAAAAAAAATTGTATCACTCTGAAACTGGTTTATATGTAGGTATGTTTCGTGTATTATGGCGTTTCTTCTTTTACTCTCTTTGGCTTACTTACAAGCTCTTAACTTGGAAAAACCAGACTTCTTGATTTGAAAAATACCTACCTATTTCTTAAGGAAGATTTCAAACGGTATAAGTTAACCTTGAGTAGTATGTATGTTGAATTATTACCAAGAAGCAATGCTATATATTTATGCAAAATTGAAATTTCATTATATTTTTATCAGATTTTCTGCTGTCGGAATACCCGGCAGAAAATTGGGAATATATGGACAAAATTATCAGAATGTGGCTGAAAACGCGACAAGACCAGAATACTAAAAAAAATAAAACTCTGACAACATCGGCTGCATCGCAGGTGCAACCTGCAAAATCATCGATACCTGCTTCGACTGAATTGCCGGTCCCGCCAGAAAAATTATCGAGTCCGCCAGGAAAATCAATGAGCCCACCAGAAAAATCGCCGAGCCCACATGTACGAACGTTACAGTTTGAGGAAATTTAATATTTACCTACCTGTCTACTGTTTTTATTTTTGAGTACACTTTTGTTTCCTCTTTTTTCTGTGTTGATTTTGAATAGATAATTTTATTGTACACAACAACTGAGAGAAAAACAACCTCGGCAAACAGAAACGGGAAGCTAACATTTTCACTTCAAGGGGGCGAGGGGAGCCTGACAGAGGTGCGTCCGGAAATTAGAACTTTGCTAATTTCGCCACTCCTCTGCCTCTAGTACGCTACCTAAAGTTGCTGGTCATTAACCGCATCATCATTAACGCTACTCTATCAGGATGCGCAGTAACCCTAAGGGCTTCGCTACATAAGATGCGACATGCAACATGCAACGTCACGTGACTCTGGTGAACCAATGAGAGCGACGTTGTCGGACGGCTTAGCGACAACAACAAAATATTTTGAAGTGTTCGCATGTTTTCGCGGTTTATACATAATTATACGTCTTCATTTATTGTTTTGAGGCGTGAGAGGGTTGTGAGAGGTGCGAGGCGAGAGAGGAGAAAACAGGCAGACGAACGAGCAGCAGAATGTAACAATAAACAGTTTTTCGTTTGGCACGTAACGTGACGTTTCATTTATTTTCTCACGCAGTACAACCCACCGCCACAGTTTCTTGTTTCATTTACTTTCTTTATCAACTGAGCGCGAGAATTAAGTGTGTACTGTGTATTGTCTGATTCACCGATTTTCGCGGTTCGCGTTTACTTTTCATTTTCGTTTTGTCTTTTCGTCATCATGGAGCAAGAAATTTCACAAAAATCCAAATTAATTACCTTCAAAGGAATTCTTTATACAGAATGTACCCGTGAACAGAAAAATAACGAATGAATGAACTTGTAGAATACGCGACCTATCATATCAGTACCGGCCGACGAATTCCGAAACATTCACGAAATAGAAGTGGAAGAAGAAGACTTCATCCGTTATAACATTGAGAACGACATACGCCATTCAGTGAGCGCATTGATGCACACAGTGGCGCACAAAAGTGCATCAGAATGGTCTCATTTCACGTCACTCAGAACGCTGCTCCAAACAGCATCTTTTGATATGCGTTTTTTGCCATTAGGGTTTGTATTTTCTTGTTCTCATAGTACAATCTACATTTTGTGCAGCGCAATCCAGTTCGAATTCAGTATCAAAATATATATCACCTACAGAAATTAGTTCCAATTCGTCGCATACAAAACTTCCACCATCAAGCCAGAGTGAGACACCTCGCTGTTTAAGACTACGTAAAGAGTTGGGTTTGCCCCTAAGAACGAGAGAAGCATTGGATGTATTCGATGCGCGAATTGCAGAACATTCTCCAACATTTGATATTACAGTCAATTTTTCCATCACCCAGCACAGATGACAATAAGAGCAATAAAACAATTTGTCACGGGTATCTTGTACAAACGGAGACCTACACCATGTTTACAAGTAATTACTTCGGTCCGGTATTCTATTTACCATTCACATACATAACACAGAACAACATATTCTACTGATAACTTTTTAATATACTTGTTATAGAAGTACTCCTGACCTGGAAAAGTCTGCCTGTCATTGGGAAAGATAAAAAGAAATGGCTTGGAAAATCTCATCAAGAGAAAGTTTCCAAATTTCTCTCTTGTTGGCTGAAAACCAAGCGTCAAAAATGCAAAAGACAATTATTCGATGGTTCTACTAAAAAGTGAAGAGCCAGAAGAAGGACATGCCGATACAGAACATCCTCTATCCTCCAGAAATCGACCTTCCTCCAGAGAACCACCTTCCTACAAACGATCACCGACCTCCAGACCCAGTAACAGAAACCGGTAATTTCATAATCAACCCTGACACCATCGATGCTGATTTTTTAATTGAAGAAGATCCTGAATTACTAACAGCTCTAAATAATGTAGTCACCCACTCCTTGTTATAATAACTTTTAGAAATAAGTAACTCTAAAAACATTAGAAATATGCTTAAGTACATATTACTGTAGTATAAGTGTACTAGGGTGACACACCAAATCAAAGATATTTTTTGTTTGAGCGCTCCATCCCCTAAAGTTTTTCCAAATTATTATTTTTTTTAATCTTAAAAAAGCTTCAAGTCAATCAAAAACTTTTAACCCGTGCCGCTGGGGTCTTGGAGTTGGAATTAAAAAAAAAAAGTACCTAATGCAATGAAAAAAATCATTAGAAGTTGAAAAATTACCTGATTTCCTTGAAACTTGGTGAGATTATTTCTCCACATTAAGAGACTGTATAAAATTTGGGCTCTATACCATTACCAATGTTGCCACAACGGCGGTCTTTATGCTGAAAAACAGGGGTTTCTTCTGCTTGAAAAATCAAAAATTCTTCAAGTTTCAGTTTTGGAGTTTAATGGCTTACGGAGTGGTTAGATGAAAAATTTTTGTAGGCAGCATTTTTTCAGTAGGATATTAGCCTAAACATATACAAATAGAACCTAAAAATTGATAAGACTATTTTCAAAAATTTGTAAAAAAAAAATCAACAAATTTACCAATCTTACTGGTTTTAGTCATATAAGGTGACCAGGTCATCAATTCCAGTGGGAACCAAATGAGTTATTCTAGTGATTCAAATACTAAATAAAATAGATAATTAATATCATCATATAGAGGAAACATACACCACAATTCCTTCTTGTTACAAGCATTTTTTCACTACTGTCGCGTGAGGCTCGGTATAAGGACCAAAAGATATAAAAGTGAGATGAGTATTCAATAAAATTACTTTTTCAGAAATGGTATAAAATCAAGAAATTGACTTTTGCTCATTGAATTCAGTGATTTACTATTAGGTCTTAATAATGAGTCTCACCGAACAGTAGGGGAAAATGTGTGGAACAAGAAGTATGGTGCATGTTTTCTCTGCTTCATGATATTAAGTAACCTATTTTGTTCACCGTCTAAACCGCAGAAACTTACAAAAACATTTCAACCAGTAAAATAACACATTATTTGTTTCCTAATGGAGTCTCGATGTGGTGATCACACGAGCCAAACTACATGACTACAATTTTGATCGCGTCATTTGCAAATGTTAAGAAACAATTTCGCATACTTACAATAAAATAAGATTTGTAAATTTGTTGATTTTTCACCAATTTTAGAAAATAATTTTGTCAAATTTTTACTTTTGAGCCTCAATTTATTGACGCCCCCGGGGTCCCTTCCATTTCCCCCTCCCGGTGACAAAAATGCAACGAGAACATGAAAAACGACGGTTGATATTCTGATAACTGACTGCGTGAGTTTGCCGGTGTGAAGAGTGGAAGGAATGAATGCCTGATAAATCGAAGAACGTAAAGTTTTGGTGGATGGTGCATGTGTAATTTAATTTAACTTTTCTTCCGTGTTTAACTGCATTTAATGCAGCTATTTCGATTAGCTTACTCCATCAGTTGTACTTCAATCATTTGCTTGTGTAAGTTACACTGATTTGTCGAAGTTTTGGTGCACCTGTTATTTAAAACAATGTTATTCGTTCATTGTGTGTAACGGCATTTAACTACTTCAATTACTTCAACGTTCACATTTCATCTGTTTGTGATTGATTTATCCTCGATCTCTATCAACGCCAGAGTAAGTAATAGTATAATGAACCACTGATTTTTTTACTCAACATGGTTTTCTTACAGATCTGTTGACAATGAAAACATGAACCAGTTGATGAACCTTGCTCATGAGCTGTCTACATCTAACATTGACAAGTCCGCAAATAATAAGTGGGTTTATCATAGATGATTTCTACATATAGTTGAATAAGTATTCAAATACTAGAGAAGAATTTGATGTGTAATTTAATGGTTATATGTATTTCTTGTACAGAGTGTCCGGTAAACTCCGCACACGTAGGCCGAGAGAACGAAGAAGAATGTGTTAATTGCGCACATATGTATTTTGCACACAGTCAGGGTATGGGTAAACTCCGCACAGTGATCAATAGCGACGATTCTACTGTAGTGAAATAACTTGATGCACAAAACGAAGTCCATATTATTGTAATGAGCGATATTTACCTACTTATAATGTGTATCGTCATCCCTTATCTACCATTAACACGCGGTACGAACTAGAACGTGGACAAGAGGAAACTTGTACGTTACTCATTACTGATAGGTGTTCGTCGATTACTCTATACAATACTTGATAGACCACCTAAATATCTGCATACATGTACATTTAGTACCTATATCATACTGGTTAAACACACACGCTATTTCACATTAATTTACGAGTACAATGCGGCTAATGTTTGTTGACAGTTCGCAAGGTAGAAAGCTTTTGGTACATAACACGTTCAACTATTATAAATTTTGTACTGCCAAGGAACATGTGACGTATAGATGTATTCAAGAATCGTGTACGGCCTGTGTACACATTCAAGATGACGAAGTGTTGAAGGAGATCGGAGTTCACAGACACAGTGTGGATGTGGCAAAATGCAATCGTCAGGAAATCAGCTCATTGTGTAAACGGAAAGTTACTGATGATTTATACGAACGTCCATCAAAAATAATTTGACGCGGCCTGAAAGAGAACATCCCGCCTACATTCACACACCGAGACAGAGAATAGAGCAACGACCATTCAAACAACCAACATCTCTTCAAGAAGTACATTTGGTACTGGACAACATGAATATCAAAACTTGTTGAGAAGAACCCTTCCTCCTAATGAACGACTCGACAAATAATAATGTTGTCATTTTCTCCTGCCGATCGAATCTGGATGTTCTAAGCGACATGGAAGTTATTTTCATTGATGGTACATTCTCCTTTTGCACAAAGTTTTTCCTCCAGCTCTTCACAATACATGGGGTGAAGAATGGTAATTATGTGCAGCTCTGTTACGGTCTGTTGCCTGCAAAAACGACGCAAGTGTATGAGAAATTCTTGGAGTTGCTGCTCATGATGTGTCCCTTACTACCCCAATGTGTCGTCGTTGACTTCGAGTCCGCAATCCATAAAGCCATCCGAACGGCGTTTCCCCATGTAGATGTAGTGGGGTGCCGGTTTCACTTGCGCCAAGCTTGGCATTGCAAAGTGCAGAAGCTGGGTTTTTATACCGCCGGTTTGTCGTATTATTGCTGGTTCTTAGTAGGTACAACCGTTGTATGCGCGAAGAAATTTTGTCAGCGTATTCGCTCATTATGAAATACATCATTTTCTCCCAATGTATCTTAAATAATACCTGTGTGCGGAATTTACATACTCTCAAATCGTGCGGAAAATACCTATGTGCGCAATTTACACCAACGTGTGCGGAGTTTACGTTCTCCCGAACGGAAACGGTATTAAAAAAAGCCCTGTCGAAAAATTGGAATGCCAAGAATAATACGTGACGCTAAAAAAAAAAATAAAAGTACTTAATGTAAAATTTTTACAGTCTTTTCAAGTTTTCTTCATATATGCCACATGTCAAGAAATTACTGTATTTATATTATTCTAGTGATGGTCGAGAAATAACAAATAATGAGAACGCTGCTCTTTCTATATGCATCTATGAGCATATAACTTTGCAAAACAGTGAGTATAATTTTTCTTGCTGATATATTTTTGACCTGAAGGATTAATGAATAATTTGCTGTTAAACATGAACCGTTAAGAATCAAAAGTCTCAAAAGCTCTTGTGTGGGAGCTGCAGCCTGATTGGATCTTGCCTGTGATGATGTCACAAGGAGAAGGGCACAAACATTTTTTGATGTGGAAGAATGAATTTTTTTATTCATGTTTTTTAACAACGTTTCTGTTACGTTTTTTGTGTACCAAAAATTGGCAGAAAGCTCACGCGATGCTACTCTCCCAAAACATGTCCAGATCTGTTCCCTAAGGAAATGCAAAATATACAGTATGTATTCGTGAGTTCCATCTTGTGTATTCCTATTTTTTTTCTTTCTGATTAATTCTTTTCAGCACGTTTGCAGTTTGCATTATCGCTGAAGAAACTCCAGAGAATGCGTTTTCTTTTATTTCAAATTAATTTAAGTTTCCTATAGAAGGAGATATAAACTCCTGACTTTTAATCAGTTTTTATCGGAAAACGTGGACAAAGAAAAAGAATTTGTAAGTTAATATTTCTCTTTATAACAATTAAGAAAAGACGAGTCTTAAGGGAGGGGAATGATAAATTGGTGCACAAAATAGAAGTCCCTATTGATTGGTGCGTTACAGACTGATTAAAAAGAGATTTCTGTTCTTGATCAAATGGTGAAAAACAGTACAGTTGGTCTTCATAGCAAGTTTTTATGTATTGAGCTACAAATTGTTGTCTTTTGAAGCTATGATATTTTAATGTAAGGAATTTAGAGATCCTATCAATTCATATATGTTATGGTTCAAGAGGACAAGCGAGTCAGCCCCTCTCCTTCACTTTGATGTTCCCTTTTAAGAAACAATTGTCATTTTTATATTTCAAGCTGCTGTTGTCTAAGCGTTGTGTTACATGTTGAAAACATTTGATTCATGTTTTCATAATACCCTACATTCATGAAGTCAGTTTCAAACACATTGCTTGGTCTCTACTGCGCAAACATGCACTATAGAAAGCAAATGTTAATGTTTTTCGCAAAACGTACTACAAAAAATTGAAAATGGCCTTACATTTTCTTTCCACATAGGATTTTTATTATTTCAAAGTTTTTATCTTCAGCGCGTACTTACACAGCATTGTAAAAATCAACCAAAGTCATCAATTTACAGTTGTATGAAGACCATAGTTAACAACGAAATTTTCTTTTATTACCAGTGGCGCAGCACAAAAAAGGATACTCACAAAAAAGAATTTATAAATTCTAAGATTTATCAATGTTTGAATACTAAGTATGGTTTTGACATTTGTTAGCTTTAAATAGAGTATATTTTTTGTAGACTATAACAAGTGCTTCTAACTTCTTTCCTCACACATCAGAATTTTTCTTTGGATTTATTTTAGAATTCTCAGAGAGGACATAGGAAAAGAGAAAGATAGACAGAGAGGGAGGGAGAGAGACTGAGAAAAGTTTGCTGTGTTGTACATATGCGGCATCTAACATAAACTTTTAAAAAGACAGGCAGGGACAGATTGGGCAAATAGAAAAAAAATGAGCAAACAAATATTGACAAGGGAGTATAGATTGCACTAATTACTGATCAAAAGACCAGGAATGAGTAACTGTTATTGCAATGGATGAGGAAAGTACAAAAAACTTTGAAATAAATGCCACCGGGGAAGTGAATCCAAATATTAGCTGTTCAGCTCATTCATGCTTTGTTAGGAGGTTAAGGGCTTATCATGCGCAGGAAGATGAAATTGGTCTCCTAACTTTGTGCTTATTCTACCAACCTCTTTGGATGTACTACACGCCACTTTTTGCTATTTATCCATACTTTAGTATCAGAATTAATAATCTCATTCTGTCAATCATCAATTGATGTCAGTAATAACTTGTGAAAATAAAAAGTGTGCTGAAAATTCATGTTTATCAAACATATTCGGATATTTCCAAGTGTAACTTTTATGGTTTTCTATCTTACAGCGGCTTGTTGGAATGTCTTCTTTGGGTCTCATAATCCAGAAGGAAGAATGGAGGCCCAGAAAGCCATCCATGAATGGTTCAAGTCGAGGAACCAAGTTCGCACTAGATATTTGAAACAAAAGACACCAGCAAAACTTACCGTTAATGCCAGTAATACATAGTGTAAAGCAGCGTATTTTGTGCTGTATTCCTTTTCTGTAAATGCTGATCTATTAGTTTTAACCCTTTAGCGCGCAGACTTTCGTCAAATTTTGTTGGCTGGGGCCATGATGTGGTAAGGCCTTGTAAGCGGACATTATGCCGCATTGCACT
Organism: Acanthococcus lagerstroemiae; assembly: GCA_031841125.1. Classification (NCBI taxonomy): domain Eukaryota; kingdom Metazoa; phylum Arthropoda; class Insecta; order Hemiptera; family Eriococcidae; genus Acanthococcus; species Acanthococcus lagerstroemiae. The sequence goes on along the minus strand of JAJSSI010000010.1, from coordinate 417,309 downwards.
CAAGGAATACTGCAGCGACCTTTGCATTGCACGCAGTTCTTATCACATCCATCCAGTCACTGACGCGATGCTCGAAAGGGTAGTTCCTGTGGCCGGTGGTGCGGTGTCATAGGGGCCACTTTGGCATGCGTGCATCGCCATACGTCCCACCACACCATTCCCAGTCACCACATTCTTCTATTCCTCATATAGTGCTATCTTCAATGCTTCGGAAATAGCAAAAAAATATTTTTTGGGAGAGTTGCAGAGTTACCAAAAATTCATAGCGCACAGACTTTTGTCGAATTTTGTTGGCTGGGGCCATGGTGTGGTAGGCCTTGTAAGCGGACATTATGCCGCATTGCACTCAAGGAATACTGCAGTGACCTTCGCATTGCACGCAGTTCTTATCACAGCCATGTTCCCAGCCACCACATTCTTCTATTCCTCATACAATGCTATATTTTCAATGCCTCAGATATAGCGAAAAATTTTTTGGGAGAGTTGCAGGGTTACCAAAAATTCAGACACTTACTACTCTTGTAGTATAATACATTAAATCTCATTCATATGATATTTTACATGTTTCATGTGGTAAAACTATAGACATATCATATACATATGGTATGTTGCGCGTTAAAGGGTTAACTTAACTGTCCATATTTCCCTCATATTCTTTAGAATGTATTCCTCTTCAAGTATGTCATCCCAGTTTTTGTTTTCTGCCACTTTTTTTTTCGTACCTTTTTTTCAAAAATAATTTTGGCTCCACCATCAGTGGAGTAGACCTAATGTATGGAATATTCCAGCTACATCTTTTTTAATTGTATGTTTATAAGATTTTTACTGTGTACACAAATAAAATACATGTTTATGTATTTAACTATAAATAAATGTTAATTTTGCATTTCCTAAGCTCAGATGATTTATTTTTAGTGCAGCTGCAGGGGGATGCTTTTAATTGATGGCAGGAAGGGGAGGGGCTGTAATGATGAGAGAAGTAAGAAAATAAGCATGTACTATAGCGCTGTTATAAGCGCTACCATAAGCGCTATTGTAAGCGCTACCATAAGCGCTACTGTAAGCGCTACCATAAACAATAAGAAGAAGTGCTATAGCAGCACGTACATCAGCATACAAGAGTAGCACTTCTTTAAGAATAAAGGTAGCACTACTGTAGCACTACTGCAGTACTGCCGCAGCACAAAAATAAGCACAAACAGTAGCAACTTGTCGTTCTAGTCCCACCCCTCTTTTCTATGCTACCGGTAGCGCAGAACAGAAGCATGTCTTCAAAAACAGTAGTACTTTGCTGGTTGGGTCGTTTACGTAATGAGGGTATCAAAATACATGGTGTGACATATCGTTTCCTGTTATATAATATGGTAATGGATGCACCCGCTCGAGCTTATATTCTTGGTGTTAAAGGACACAATTCTAAAAGTACATGTAATAAATGTCATGTTGTTGGTGTATCCGTTCAAAAAACTGGATTGGCAACTCCTGCAGCACGACGTAAGGTCAAGAGAAAGGGGCTCTGTATCGTAGACATGAATGCTCCTAAACGGACTTCAGCAGAATTTGCCAGACCTGATACTTAAGTGCCCAACTGTGATCCGCAGGTTGAATGTTACTGTAGCGATAGCTGCTGGAACAGCATTGAAAATGATAACAACGATAGTTCAAATAATGAAAGCTCAGACTACGAGAGTAATGACAAAGAGATGATAGAAACAAAATATGTTGATGAAGGCTATATTCGCCATCGAATAATACTTTCAACAATTCAAGGTTTTGACATATGTAGTACAAGATGTCCCCTTGGACCCAATGCATTTAGTGTGCGAAGGGGTCATGAAAAAGTTGACTGGAATATGGATAAGAGAAAGTTGCATTCTACCAGACACTGGTAAAAGCATTGTTTCAAAACTGCTGGGTACAGCAACGAAATAGTATCTAGTTGAATTTCAACGAGGACCTGGATCATTGGACAAGAAACTGGAAAGCCACCCAGTACCGTATATTTCTATTATATGTTGGTGTACCAGTATTGCAGACTTGTGGGATGGATTATGCATACCTCCGGAATTTTATTCATCTGGTAGCAGAGCATGCGGGTAAATCCAGTGTACTGAAATATATAGCTGAGAGTGCCCGTCAGTGTCTACGCCGCTTTGTATTAAGTGGTATTCAGTGTATGGCCTTGAATTTGTGGAACATAATAGGCACTGTTTACTTCATTTACCCGATGACTCCGAAACATTTGGATCAATTGAATTATTCAGCGCATTCCTCTTTAAAAACTTTCTTGGTCATTTAAAAGATTATGTGCATGGTTCAAAAAATCCTTTACAACAAGTGGTCAACATATTTTCGGATCTTCTGGGGCTTGGTCAGTTTGGTGTTGATAAGGAATCATGGAACTACATAACAGAGTTTTATGAAGAACCACAGTTGACTCATCAATTCTCAGTTCATGATGATAATGATGATGATGACGATACAGAAGATCAGAGGACAGTATATGATGATCGACATTATAAACGGTATTCACATATGAAATTTCGAAACTTTCTGCTTAGAACTGATAATAGGAGAGATCGTTTATGTGCAGTATGTTCTCTGAAGAAGGTGTTCGGTACGTGTATGTAAAGAAAATCTTACTCTAAACTCGCACTAGTGAAATTTTCATTGCTGGGAAATATTTTCAGAGTATTCATTCTTTCTTCACCTTGCCATGTTATTCACAAGAAGTAGAAACTCTGCAGGTGAAATTTTAGCAGTGGCGAAGCTAGCGTGTAAGCTTGTAAGCTGAGCTTACACTAAAATTTTCAAAAAAAAACTTTTTTAATACTATTTAAATAATACTTATGTAAACTGCAAAAATTAACGCGTATCAAAAAAAAAAAAAAAACAGAAACTATACATTACTTCGGGCAAGGCGCCCGGATGAAGCTGTCTCAGTTCAGCTTCAGATGTAGCCTGTTCTACTATATTGGCGCATGTGCACATAGGACCTGCACAGTTGAAGGGTAAGGGGAAGTTCGCGTTCGTAACGGGCTGTTGTAAGCCAGCTTCAAGACGAACGTGTCGTCTTGACTCACCCTGCGTCAACTCATATAATCATTGGTCAGTGTTATTGCAATAAGTTAGAACGTGTTTCTGCGTTTCGTTTCTATTTCGCTATATTATAAACGTAAAGTGATACTGGTGTTTTTTTTTTGTTTTTTTTTTGTTTTTTTTTAAATAAATTACTACTTATATTCAAAACAGGGGACTCACTACTAATTTTTCAGCTTACACGTCGATTTCCTGTAGCTTCGCCACTGAATTTTAGAAGGCTATGCTGATGCCGACTTTGCAAATGACGTGAACAATCGTAAGAGTTACTCTGGAATAGTTTTTAAAGCTTTTGGAAATGTTGTACTTTGGAGTTCTAGGAAACAGACGGTTGTCGCACTGTCAACTACCGAAGCAGAGATAATTGCTCTGTGTTCAGCCGCCTGCGAGCTGATTCACTTGAAGAAGGTGCTTGAAGATCTTGGTGAAGAATTCGGACAACCAATCCGCATATTAGAAGATAATCAATCGGCAATAAAAATGATCAGAAATTTCCAAAACAACAGTCGCTGTAAACATCTACAGGTAAAACGTTCTTTTCTCATTGACATGTGTGAGGAAAAGGTGTGTGAATTGCGATATGTTGGGACGAATGATCAGTTGGCTGATGTACTGACTAAATAAAGCTTTCCAGGTGTTGTGTTTCAACATTTTTTGAGGCCACTGTGCTTAACAGGTGATGGGTAAGAAGCAAGCTATTTTTGGAATATTCGGTTTATCTTCATTTTTCTCATCAGTTCTAATTATAATGTAACATTGTACTTGTCATGAAAGTTATAATTATTATGTATGATTTCTGTTTTGATGCATTATTCGTTTAAGCTAGCAGTATTTCATTGTTGACTGAAATCCTATTGGAAAAATATGTTAATTTACAGTTTTGTATCGTGTGTTCATTATTGTAAGCAAAATTATTATGTAAAAGTTTACTTTGGATTGTGGGTTACCAGATTAGGGGAGGATGTTGGTATAAATGACGGGAATTAGTAATCTGGTAACACTGTAATGTTCTGGAAAATAAGACTTGTCATATTCATCGTTGAAAAAACGATCGCCGATCGCATGTTCCAATTTTACTGCGGAGACGTAATGTTATAAAGAAAGATGTAAAATTGAATAAAATGTAAATATGTTTGTGTTATTGGTACTTTGTGTGTGAATTTACTTCGGCTCGAGATCTAAAGCAAATTATAAGACTGCTAACCCCATATAATACGGCCAAGACGTCAGGAAAAAATATTAGCGTCTGTTGAAACAAAATAGGTATGTTCGGGCAGCATACAGAAACTACCAAAATTGACAAAATATACAGAAAGTGCGCTTGGGCAACTTTTCTGCACTTTCTGTAACTGCAGAGAGAATGTTCGAGCACTGACTTTCTGGAGTTTCTGTAAGTTTCTGTACTTGCAGAACTACAGTACTTCTGGAGATACTGTAAGTTTCTATAACTTTTTTGTGAACAGTTGGAACGGGAAAAAACTTTGGTTATTCCTTATAAAAAATTTGCTAACAATTAATTAAATAATTTCATAAGAGAACGTTGAAGGTGATTTGCAATTGTTCAATTTTATTTTATGTGGAGATTTATCAATGAAATCCTTATAAAAAATTTGATGACAATTAAATAATTTCAAGAGAGAACGTTGAAGGTGATTTGCAATTGTTCAATTTTATTTTATGTGGAGATTTATCCATGAAAATGAACGTTGATCGGAAATTTCAACAGAAAGTGCAGAAAAAAAGTTTCAGCATACGCTAAAACGCTTACACAACAGCACTACAGAAACTTACAGAAACGAACAGAGACGTTTGTACAGAATTTACAGAAAAAATCATCAAGATTAATTTCTGTACACTGCCTGAACAGACGTAATAATCACCATATTGATTCCCTCTATGAAAATGTACACGCAGCCAAAGAAATACTCTGAACCAGGAACTTTAAGATCAGATTGATTTTCACGATGTCGAATTCGGAATTCACCCTTTCTAACACTACTGTACGGGAAATTTCACATGAAGGGAAAAACACCCGCCCACTGACTTCAGAAACCGCAATGAGTTCAACAAAATCCTATCAAGGACGAACTATTTGCGCTACCAAAGATAAATACTAGAGGTTCGTTCATTCAGCCACCGATTTCATTTGTATTAGTTTCACATTATTTGATTCGCGAGGTTAGAGTTCTGATATTTTCGGATTTATTTCGTTTCCAGAAAGAAATATGAACACAAAGTACGTACAAACTGTGAAACAATCTTGAGACACAGCTATTTCACAAAATTTCTTCACAACGCTCACCTGGATAACTGATAGCAATTGTCCATGAACTAGTCAATTGTACCATCCCGACGAACTTTTTCTTGTCGGTAATTTAGCAGTACGAGTAATAACTTACGAACATTACACATACAAAGACAAATCTCTTGTATTCACACAGTGTATGTGCGCAAAGTTAGCAGTATTTGTGATATTCCTATCACTGAAAACACTAATGAAAATTAGCAGTAAATATAATAAATTACGCATAACACTTAGCTGTTATTTATTCCATTTCAAGCTGAATAAGCATCATATACGTCGAACTTTATCCTTCAGACTGATAAAAAACGCATAACCTAAAATGCCGCGGAGTGAGGGCCGTTATTCCTGTGTGTGTTTTGTTCGAGTTTGAATTGGAATTTTCGGTTGTTTCTTGAATGCAGACAGTTCAGTTTTGTTACGTGATAACGCTCTGTTATATTTTCGGCTGTGAAGTTACTTTAATTGTGCTGTATTTATTTTGTGAATGTAAATTGTGTCCTTAATATTTTGAATTTGCCATCCGGTGAGCCGCGTCATCATTTTTTACGAGTACTATTCTACAGCAATTATGGCCGACAAACCGAAAAAATCCCGAAAATACTGGTTGCCCACACACGGCGAAGTGTCACGTAGTTTCTACTATGGACAGATAAAGAAGAAACCTGAAGAATGTGAGGTGAGCTTTTTACTTCAATGTAAATCTCATTTATATCTAGAAGACTGAACGAAATACTTGTATGCATTGCAACTGTATAATCGACTGGCTAATTCAAATACCTCGTAAACCACAAAAACTAAATTTTACAGGAGATGAAAAAAAAAAAATTCATGATGGACTAAATCAACCTGCGACGTTCATTCAGGGACTGTTTATTCAATTTTAACAGTAGAATACTGAATAAGGTATATTGTGAATATACTCTTAGGATTGAATTATGTGGGTTACAAGGTATTCTGTGCACAGTTTCGTGGGTTACGAGGTATTCTCTTCAGTGCTTTGTGGGTTACGAGGTAGTCCTTCTATATTTTTTTGGGGTTACGAGGTATTCTTTATACATTTTTTGGAAACTGGGGTTACGAGATATTTTTCAATGCCTGTATTCAGTCATAATTTCAGTCAATGTTTTTGTTTGCAGAAAGTTTGAAAAAAAAATTGATGGAATCCAAAGAAACGTTGCCGCAATGACCTACAACATTGCTCAACTGTTAACGAACACCACCAATCAACAGGAACTACTCCTCAGAATAGTCCCGCCGAAGGGGATGAGATCGATGGGCTATTTCCGATAGAAGTGAAAACCGTTTTCGACCTTGTCAATGAAAAACTAAAAAGAAATGCAGCATTCCGGGCCAGTTTTGTAAGTTGGTAATTTTTTGCCTAAAATCAGGGCCTTATTACTGAACCAATTTTCATTACATTTGAGGCGAGAATAGTAATTTTTCCTCGCGGAACATGAATTTATTGACGTCTTATGGAAAATTCTGGATACATTTGACATACCATGTAGTTGGACTTGATTTTTCCTCAAACCTATTTGTTTACTGTCTATATTCTAATTAATACTATATTTCAGCTTAAATATCTACAGAAATGGTCACTCTGGACTGCGAAGAAGACTCCGAAACAGAGGGCGCAACGAACCTTGGCCGCCATCATTCGTGAAAACGTTACCTCTTTTAGGAATTGGAGTGGACAGGTGCGAGCTGCACATAAAAAAAAATGTAAACATGGATGCACTGGGGAAAACCGAAATTTTTAAAATACTAATAGCAGGCATGCCACTTGGTCACTTTTTAGTGACTTGGTCACTTTTTTCATGACTGGTCACTAAAAGTCACTTTTTCTCTGAAAGTTACTAAAAAGTCACTTTTTGCGTATTAAAAAAATCGTATGTGAAAAAGAAATTCTAATAAAAGAGAGAAAGAATCAAAGAAACGAGAAAAAGAGCGAACGAGAAGCCAAAAGCGAGCGAAACAGCAGAAAGCAAACGAAACCAATAGATAGCGTTCAGGTTCTGTTTGTATTTTTGTTTCATTAGCCTTTGTGCTCGCGTCTTTCCGAACTCAGAGTCTATATCTGTGTATAGTTCAATGAAAAATCTTGAATGATGATACTACTGATAGCAATGATACATTGATATCGGATGCCGATCTGGCGATCTACTCAGATTCTCAGATTTACTCGAAACTCGCGATCTCGTTTTTGTTCCTTGTACAGTATTATTTTTTATATTGATGCGTTGATCTTTTTAATTTTCTTCATTCCTATTTCAATCCCTCTTTCCGCGTTGTGTTCATCGTAATTAAATTTAATGATATCTATCCTATCATTAGACTGAGTATCATGGGCAAGTGTAATTTTCAAAATTCATGGTTATCACGATTTGATCAAAACGGACGAAAATACTTGGAATGGTTAAAAGAAGATAAACAATCTTGTTCGAATGGGTTTTGTATGGTTTGTAATAAGCCGTTCAGCATAACGAAAGGATTCCAAGCTGTCACACAACATGCCGAAGGTTCGAAACATATTTCGAATCTAGTGACCAAGCGTTCGTCCAGTCAGCTAGTTTTCGAACTTCCGCATAAACCGGATAAACAAAATGCAGAACCTAATCAAGTACGTAGTTTATTATTCAGTACCTATATGTGTATTGTTGTTATAAGATTCATCTCTAACTGAGTTTTATTTTATTTTTTTCTTAAGAACGTTTCTTCTGTCAAGATCAAGATGGTGAGCACGCTATCTCCTGCAAGGAAAGCTGAACTTATTTGGGTTCTAAAATGTGTGGTCAGCAATTTCTCGGCGAATTCGTGTACTGGAATAGCGGATATTTTTGCATCCATGTTTCCCGGAGCCCTTCCGGATCAGTTTTCTCTCGGAAGAACCAAATTTGCATATTTACTTCAGTTTGCTTTGGGTCCATATTTTCACGATCAAATTGTAAGTGATATGGAAATACCATACTTTTCAATACAGTACGATGAAACAACAAATAATGAGAATATCAAAGAATTACAAGTTTTGGTGAGGTTTTGGTCTCGATTGTCCAACTGCGTGGTTTTTCGTCACCTGGAAACGTTCTTCATTGGGAAAGCAACTTCCGACATCTTGAAGAATAATATACTTAGTTCTAGCCATCAGCAACGCCAATCTATCGCTAGCAAATATTGTAATGCTTGGCAGTGATGGCCCTAATGTGAATAAGGCAGTTTATACGGCAATGAAAGCGGATGTGTTGAAAACTCGAGATAAAAGTTTACTCAACGTTGGTTTCTGCAATATACACACTGTGCATAATGCTTTCGCAAAAGGATTACAAAAATTAGGTTTAGACATATCTGATTTTCTTGTTTTGGCCCATTCATTCATCTACAATTTTCCCAAACGTCGCGAGGATTTTGAAAATATTCAAGCTACATTGAATTTGCCCCAACATAAACTGCAGAAGCATGTCCAGTCCCGCTGGTTGACCCTAGAAAAGGGATGTGTCATTGCAATTGAACAATTGCCAGCAATCAAGGAGTATTTATTGAGTTTCCTTCCGAATGACAAGAGCCAGAAACGGCTACTGCTGCTCAAGTCCTACAAGGCTCTTTGTAACTATTTGAACAACTCTACTTTTGACGCGGAGCTCCATTTTGTGGCAAACTCGGCCAAATTATTTTCATCTTTTACTGAATTTTTTCAGAAGAACGAACCACTTGTCCATTTACTTTTTTCAGAACTCGAGCGTTTAGTTACAAAAATTATCAATCGTATCTGTAAGGAATTACGTAACCCAAGTTCAGTCTTCAATCCTGACAATCTATTACCGTATGATGACATTATTTTATCCGAGGAAGTAAGAGAAAAATTAGCTCCACTGCGCCCTAGAGATGCGGTTGAATTTCGAAAAAATGTTCAACAACATTATATAGCTAGTTGTCAACACTTGCTGGAGAAAACTGCTCTCAACTCAGAGAAACCTGAATGCATACTCAAGAATTTCAGATTTTTGTTGCCAGTTGAAATCAGAAACCATAAAAAGAGAAACATACAAGATATGTTGAAAATCCTCGATAAATTACCATTATCGATTCCTTCGGATGAGGTTGTAGATGAGTTGAAAATACTCCAGTCTGAAGTAAACGAGGAAGACCTGAATATATCTGTGCATGAATTTTGGGGAAAAAAAGTGTTCCAATCAAAGATACCTTCTGGTGGATACAAGTTTCCTAATTTGTCCATAGTGGCAAAAGTGTCATTCCTTGTATATCATGGAAGTGCTGATATTGAACGTTCTTTTTCGGAATCTAAGAATATGCTCACTGAAAATCAAACTCGTATGTCAGTTGAAGTACTGAATGCAAAGCATAACGTTCGAAGTGCCTTAAAGCAGTATGATGATAAAGTTGACATGGTTCCGATCACGCCAGAACTAATAAAGAAAGCGAATGCCGCAAATTCCGCCTACAAAACTTTTCTTCAAGACAAGAAGGTAAAAGAAGAGAGAGATAAGAAAGCATCAGAAGAATTGAAACGTGCGCAAGAAGAAGAAGTGAAACAAAAAGAAGAAATAATGAAGACTAGAAAAACTCTTCAAGATTTGGAGGAAGAATTGAACGTGAAAAAAGTCAACCTGGCTGAAAAGCGAAAATCGTATTCCGAGACTATGACGTTGGGCAACAAAAAATTGAAGAAAGCTTTGGAAAAGAAAGATATGGTAGCTGCGTGCACTGCACAGGCTATCATCGAAGGTGCGGGAAATCTAAAAAATGAAGAGAAGATACTGTTGGAAAGCACGTCATGCTTAGAACAGAAGATTTCCAAGATTAAAGATCAGTTGATTAATAAGACTTTAATCTAAAAAAATATTTATTTGTTTGTTTGGAGTTACTACAATGTTGATTATAACCAATTTATTGACTTTTCGTTATTTTTGACATATACCTATCATTATTTTATAATTTTAAGTTGTGAGTCATAATAATTGAATTTGGTGCCGTTATTGTATTATTACTTTTTTTTTATACTTAGTAGGTAGTAACTTTCCAAAGAATTATTAACTTTATTGTGATTTTTTTGTGATTAAATTTTTTTGTGTTTTGCATTTCTTCATTACATGATGATTTTTGATTATTATTATTATTATTATTATTATTCATAATTTTCATGAGTTTTCATTTCAATTTATTATAATTATGTAGACTCTATTATTTGCCTCAGCTGAATAATATTTGAGAGAAATCTAGTGCGAGAAACATACCAATACAAGTACAACTACGTATGTACTCAGATAATAATGATCGGCTCAGTGTGCAAAGGTTATTACTTCTTCTGGTTTCTGTTTTGGTCACTTTGGTCGGTAATTTGATTTTATTTTGGTCACTTTTTGGTCACTTTGATTTATTTTGGTCACTTTTTGGTCACTTTTTTGATTTTTTTTGGTCACTATTTAACTATTTTAAAAAGCAGAGCTTGGTGGCATGCCTGTAATAGGTATGTTAAACGCCAACACGCCCTGGTAGCTATGTTATTTTTCTTTAGTCAATATACAGGATGTAACATGCATTGGGCGCCCCCCCCCCAATCTTTTCTCGAACGAATGATCGGATCCAGATCGGACCAAATGATATCTTCATGAGATAATGTTTATAGTTTCTTATGGGATGCAAAAAAATTGTCTATCCCCTTTTGGGTGGCTGGAACGTACCACCAACTTTGAAATTTTAAATAGGAAGGTATGTCTTCATACACATTGCTGGAAATGCCGTTTCTCCCCAAATACGAATCCGTGGAAAATTTCTACATTCATGAATATCAGGGGGCCGGCTGCCAGAAATCGGCCAAATTCCATCAAAAATGAAAGTGTTATGACATCACAAACAAATGATTGAAATTGAGGTTTCTGAGGTTGCTGATTTCGACCATCTTAATTTCCCCTCGATTCAAACCCTACTACGGCTTTTATCTCTCTCTCTCTCTTTCTCTCTTTCCACTTTCTCACGTTTTCTCATCCTTTAACTCTAGGACAAGTTACCTCCTGCTCAATTTCAGACATTCACTTTTCTCTCCTTCTTACTTGTCCTCCTCTGCTTCTCCTTCCACTCACTCTCCCTTCTCTCTCACACCCTCTCATTCTCTCGCCTCTTCTCTCTCTCTATCCCTCTGGATCAACTGTCTTTCTCTCGTACTCATGGATTGGTGAGTTTCAAGGAAAAAATTTGATGTTAGTTTTTCATTAATTATGCTGGAGAGGCATCGGGAATGAAGGACAGCGCGCGAAGGGGAAATGAGAATTGAGGGACAGGGGGGAGAGAGAGAGAGAGAGAGAGAGAGAGAGAGAGAGAGAGAGAGAGAGAGAGAGAGAGAGAGAGAGAGAGAGAGAGAGAGAGAGAGAGAGAGAGAGAGAGAGAGAGAGAGAGAGAGAGAGAGAGAGAGAGAGAGAGAGAGAGAGAGAGAGAGAGAGAGAGAGAGAGAGAGAGAGAGAGAGAGAGAGAGAGAGAGAGAGAGAGAGAGAGAGAGAGAGAGAGAGAGAGAGAGAGAGAGAGAGAGAGAGAGAGAGAGAGAGAGAGAGAGAGAGAGAGAGAGAGAGAGAGAGAGAGAGAGAGAGAGAGAGAGTGAGAGAGAGTGAGAGAGAGTGAGAGAGAGAGAGTGAGAGAGAGTGAGAGAGAGTGAGAGAGAGTGAGAGAGAGTGAGAGAGAGAGAGAGAGAGAGAGAGATATTAGGTGCATATTCTCGAATTGCAATAAAACAGGACATTTTTCGCTGAAAGAAAGACAAACTTGAAAAATTATCACATTATCAGTATCACTGGAGTACTATAGACCCGAGCACGCTCATACGCCATTTTGAATCCAACCACCATAGTCAATTTGGCATCGACAAGCGCAGTTGGATTCAAAATGGCGTATGAGCGTACTCGGGTCTCTAGAGCTCTAGTATCGCTAAATTTTCTGTTTATTTTTTTTGAACAAATGCTACGGTATTTAGTATTTTTATTTTCGTGGCTCGTGTATGGTGCATCGTGGTATTTCCGCTATTTTGTAACCGAAATTACCTGTGTTTCAAGTTACCTTTCCTAGTCATCTCTGTGATACTTCAAAATGCCAAAGATTAAGCCATCACAATCCTCGAAAATAGCAGCTGCCACGGCAGAATACAAACACGAATCATTCGTCGCTGATAGTGGTGGTAAGCTTATTTGCCGGTCTTGTGTTCAGGAAATTTCTCTGAACACATTTCAAATGAAGCAGCACATTTCGACCGCAAAACATCAACGAAATCGAACGTTGAAAACTAAGCAGAAATTGATAAACGAAAGTGTGAACGAAAACAATTTCTACGCCGATTTATGCAAAGTACGATATCATTTCATCATCAAGTCATCATGTTTTCTTAAAATTGTTTCATTTTGGAAAATGTCTTCCGTAACTAAAATTTTTGATATTCTTTCCATAGGCACTAGTTAAAGCTGATATTCCTATAGCAAAAATATCGAATTCAGATTTTGCCAATTTTCTTGAAAAGTATACCGGCCGTCATATACCTGTTCAGTCGACATTACGAGAAACTTACCTACCATCATCTTACAGTGCAACGATCTCAGGTATACGCGAATCTATTGGCGAGGCTCCAATTTGGGTTTCCATTGATGAAACTACTGATGAATGTTCTCGGTTAGTAAAATTGGTTTTGTTATAAAAATATTGTTCTGTTAAGTATTCTGATTTTAAATTCTGCAATTTAGGTATGTGGCAAATGTTGTTATCGGTGCTTTGAAGCCAGATTCACCAGAGCCCGCATTCCTTTTACACACCGAACATTTGGAGAAGACAAACCATCAAACAATCGCCCGATTGCTTAACGACGCGTTGATGATCCTCTGGCCCAGTGGAATTGAGTATGGAAAGGTTCTAATTTTCGTCTCAGACGCTGCTGCGTACATGAAAAGGGCTGCTGCTGATTTGCGAATACTTTTCACGAAAATGACGCATGTTACTTGTTTGGCCCATGCTCTACATAACGTAGCAGAAGTTATTCGTTTAACACATCCATTAGCAAATGAATTTATCAGCGAATGTAACAAAAGTTTTTAGAAAATCGCCAAAAAGATTGGAAATTTTTAAGGAAGTTAATCCTGCTATTCCTTTACCGCCATCACCTATATGTACCCGGTGGGGTACATGGATAGAGGCCGCTAATTATTATGCCGACCACCTGAGAAATATTGAACATGTGTTTGAAAAACTCGAAAATGATTCTGAAGCAATTAGGAAAGTAAAGAGCATGCTGCAGAAGCCTGATTTAACTCTTCAATTCGCTAAAATTCGAGCACATTATACTTTCATTGCGTCAGAAATTACGAACTTGGAGAAGAGAGGAACACCTGTTGCTGAGAATTTGAAAATCTTACAGAATGTCGTAGAAAAATTGAAAACCGTACCGGATCAGGAGGTAAAAGATAAACTGGCATATGTATTGTCAAAAAATGAAGGTCTGAAAGCGTTGTCTGCCGCTGTCGAGCTAAATGCTGAAAAGATGAAGAAATATCTGCAGTTTACTGAAATGTCGCCATCTGAAATCGCATCGCTGAAATTTGGGCCAGTTGTTTCCTGTGAGGTAGAACGTTCATTCAGTAGATATAAATCTATTTTGCGTGATAATAGACAGTCATTTAATTTTTGTAATTTACGTATGCATCTGATAATGAATACCCATATTGTTAGGACATATTTTTGCATATTTCCAGTTTTACGGGAATATTTTAGCATATTTTGAAAAAATAAACGCATATAATATGCGCATATTTGGCTATTTTTTAGAGCATGAAATCGGCAGCCCTAGTTATCAGTAATACTGCTAACTTGATCTATGGTAATGCTAAAGTTATCCAGAATAAGGATAAAATACAGAATTTTTGGCAGCAGGAATACTAACGTTATCAAAAATACTACCAATCCAGTCATCAATCCTGCTAACGTTATCCAGAATACTGATAACTTTATCCTTATTCATGATAATTGCGAAACGACGTTGTTCGGAAATTAGAAGTACTTTAGGAGTAAAACCAGTCACTGGGAGAACTCGCTGTACATTTCTTATGGACAAATACTGCTAACCAGCTTAATATACTGCTAAAAATTATCATAATTACTGACAAATTTTCGCAGATTTAGTAGTAAAAGTTCGTCGGGATGTACCACATTTCAGAACTTGAGACTGGCTTCAGTTTTTTTGTTAATCAAAACCGATGCCGAAATGAGAATCTAATTTGAATTTGACAAAACGGTACGCTGCATCTTGCAGTAGCGACATCTCATTTCTGAATACCGTTGAATACGTTCAGAACGAACGTATTCAACGGTACTGTACATTGATTAAATGCGGATACGTTAAAGAAATTTGTTGCGTGACATTCGTTAGTGCACGCTCGTCATACGAGTGCGATTTTGCCAAAATAGTCGTCAAGCAGAAAGTTCCTGCACCATGCTCGAGCCTTTGAACGTGCATATTGAAACATGAATACTGTACTTACGAGTGAACAGACGACTTGGATCGCTGAATAGTGGACAATGGGCACGTTGGAACTGCGATTACATTCGTCATAAATCTGTGTTCATGCAAATACACAAATGTCAGTGCAATATGAAACCGATGTCAGATAGTACTACCAGCTACCCGTAATGTAAATACTTACCAAGTTCATCAAATAAATTGATCACTTGTTCCTCTCTTCATTAGCGAATAACTGACATTAGGAAACGACCTTGTGAAAAAATCTTCCCATGAACGACAGTAATGGCAACAATTTTAACGCTTTAATTTCATAAGTTTGCACCACATTCAGATCGGAAATTGCACAAAACTTTCGTTTATCATTATTTCGAATAACCCAGCGGGCAGGGATTTAGATTCGAATTCGAATTCGATTAAAAAATTCGATTCTTCCGAATTCTTTCCGAATTCGATTCTTTCGAATCCGATTCTTCCGAATTCTTTCCGAATTCGATTCTTTCGAATCCGATTCTTCCGAATTCTTTTCGAATTCGATTCTTTTTGAATCCGATTCACCCGAATTCGATTGCGAATTCGATTCAAGCGCTTGCGAATTCGAATTCTTGATGCTTTGGAATTCGAATTCTTGGGAGAATTTGAAGCGGTTGGAAGATAGATGCTCGATTCTCGTTTGAAATTATAGAGTTTGTAAATTGTAAAATTTGTAATTTCTTATTTCTATTTAGCACTTGAATAATTGAAGACCTTACTGGACAAAATGTTTATTTTTTTCTTCTATTCTCTAGTGTTTGATGTTACTTATAAAACTAATTAAATGCGGCAGCAGTATTTTCGTGATGAAAGTAATAATAGTTGAGCAGTCATTTTTCTTCGCATGAAATACATTTGATGGTGATGAATAATGAATGTATTACAAAAGGTGCAGTATACATTGAAAATTTCAAGTAAAAAACTAGTTATAAATCAAAGACGAATGTCGCCATTGATACTATTTCATAATTACTTATTACAAATTCCATTTTCAACAGAATTTCAAACGAAATTCAAGTAATGACTGCACTTGGAAGAAAAAGATAATCAAAAGACTCGACGGCCCACAAGAAAGTTCTTCCAGAATGATTTACTGTAC
Source organism: Acanthococcus lagerstroemiae (assembly GCA_031841125.1). Lineage (NCBI taxonomy): Eukaryota > Metazoa > Arthropoda > Insecta > Hemiptera > Eriococcidae > Acanthococcus > Acanthococcus lagerstroemiae. Next base: position 401,274 of record JAJSSI010000010.1, on the reverse strand, counting down.
AAGCCCAGGATTTGAACTTGCTAATTAATGGACTAATAAAATCAGAGCAATCACTCATGCTACTTACATCGCGAAAACTTTGTATATTAATGGTATTTAAGACTGATTCATTTTATGTTTTTTGCATAATATAATTTTCCGTGCTCTTCACTCCATTTCTTGGGGAGAAACATTAACCCAAGTTTTTCAATTCCTAATAATGATCTTACTAGATAATGTTACATTGTAATGGTCTTTTCCTACTAATCTCGAATTTCCACTAACACATCGATGGTATACTCGTATGTACATTTACTTCATCACTGCTACACAAAAAATTTATAAGACTGCATTTTAGCGTATCTGGTAGCATTACCCCTATAAATGGAATGTGAAGTCTTGACTGTGATTCTTCAACAATTTTTTTAGTCCATAAATAGAAAATAGACAGCTCTTCATGTATGTGACAAAAAAAATGTACGATCGAATGAATGGACAGATAACTGATGCGAACGTATATGACGTTTTCGTTGGAGACGAATTTAAGAATCAAGATGAAGCTAAATTAACCAGCCTTGTATGATCATTATCAAACAGATGAACCCATCAAAGCTTTTATCATAATTATGCTATATTAAATTATAGCAGTAAGTTATAATCCTGTCCAAATGGCATGAAACAGGAGAAAACTAAAAATCCAACTTACCTACAGTTACAACTCCGCCGATCTAGTCCTCGAAACCATTTTTTTTTTGTGACATTTCCACTTACGTTTGGCAAACGAAATTCGCAGTGTCATGGGTAGGTATTTTTACATTTTGTATTTAAATATTGTAGGACAGCGATTCTCAAACTTTTTTGGTGACAGACCCCTTTTCAACAGCACAATGTACGTTATGGAACCCTTTACTAAATTAATAAAAAACCTTTTACTTTTTACTCGCTATATAATACACGGCCACAATTTTGGATTTTGGATGCCCTGGTGCGGCGGACAGCAGAGCCTTTGCGGAGCCCGGGGTTCCGCGGAGCATACTTTGAGTAAGGCTGCTGTAGGAAAATATCTCGAAACAGCCAAGTTGGTAAAGTTGTATACCCGATCATCCTGATTTGAAATACTAAAATTCGGCTATTCTCCTCCAGTAACGATGGGTTGATACATTCACCATCGAAAGAATCACATTCATTCTTATTCAGAATTGGACCATTTTTGAATTTTTTATTCGCAATTAGAAGAGAATGACTGAATGAATACAGGCATTATTTTCTATTTATTCGACACCTCTGCAAACCATAACACACACAACACTCACTTGTAATTAAATACGCAACAATCTTTCTGTAAGCGGTATAATAATTTTCATTAAAGGAATAAATGGACTTCGTACAATTATTTTATCTTATTAACCTGCCGGGTAATAAGTACAAACTGAATTGCCGAAGTAATCACGCAATATCGAGTTGTCAATGCTGCATACACTTGATAATACCCATAATATATTCTCCTAATTCGAAATTTCTGAAAAAGATGGCAAGAAAGGAGACAAGAGAGCCTAATTTAAAACCATTTCGCCACACAATGATATTAGTTATCAGTGGTCATCAACCCATCTGCCGTACAAAAAAAAATTGACGTATGTTCCACATGGCCCATATGGAACATATACGTTAATTATTTGTACGGCAGCCATGCATACGCATCAGTGTTCTCTTCGATTATACCGCACATAATTTCAACGTAAATCCATTCAGATGCGTCTTCCAAAAGGGATGAAATGACAAGATACTTTTAGGTCCCGTTATCCGAACTGCTGAATGCACGTACGCATCCATATTAACTGTCGCAAATCCTGCAACATCATCGACCCGCGTAAACACATTTTCCCGCTAGTTTTTCATGCCCACATACATAATTATCACGAAGACGAACGTACTTGGGTTAGAAAAACGACGTGACAAATTTCAGCTTCAGCGTACGACTCAAAACGATTTACAAGATATATGTACAATGGCACCGAGAAAAACCGACAAGATCCGCGATTTCTTCGCTGTAAAACCCGACGGAATTTTCATGAAATGCATACACTGCGAGTACACCCCGAAACAGGTACTTATGCCGGAATTATTACATTGCACATACGAATATATTCATTTGAAGCGTCGTTTTCAATACAAATGTATGCTTGACGCGCCGTTTTTAACACATGTGTGTGTTATGTGGTATACATTACCGTATAAAACATCTTACGGACGTATACATTATTGTTACAGCCATCATCATGCTCTCCGACAAATTGGATTTACAATCAGTTTTTACTGCTTGGTGTACCTACTGTTCAGCCCTGTATACAACTTATTACACAAATAATAAAACAAAATATCGACGATGATAGCGCCGGTCGCACCAAAAATACGCTTTGCAAACGGGGTCGTGCTAGGAACTGATGCGAGAGAAATACCAGATCTATTCATTGCATGCAGAGTTCCATGGTACGTCGCTATGACTAGTAATTCATCTGTAACATCACACCGGCACTCTTATTGAACAAGAACTGTAATTGAAATAAATAGATGCTCTTAGCATACAGTATTACTCACTTATTCTCACATTTGCGAACAGATATGAAGAATATTCCGACAATAGCTCATTCTAAACGTCTGAACAAAGTCAAGATTCTGTCAGCAGGAATACAACAATGTTCCACCGTAATGAAACGTTCATATGACATGTTAATCGTTATTTATGGTTACGAGCTGCTTGTTGATCTGAATAATACACGCAATAGTTAATATCAGAGTAAAAATACAAAAAGAAGTAGGCAGGGACTAAAGGAAGACCAAAAAAATACTAAAATACGTAATGCGGTCAGAACATACATATTTCATGGATATGATGAATTGAAAGAGCGAGGTTTAATTTTAAAGGGTTAGTTAATATTTTTCACCTAATCATATTCTTGCTGGCATACCATTCTGCTTATTGTAGAAGGTAGGTATAATGGAACCGTGAGCGAATACTTGATCGAAATTCTTCAACGGGGAAATAAATTTCGTCATGTTAAAACGCATGATTCATGGAATAATTATCAACGGTTCGAAGCTACACAGCATTTCTGGCAGATTGTTGAAATCTACTCTCCTCTTGCCCTTTGCAAAAAGTAAATTATTCACTTTCCATCCGGGCTACTTCTTGCCTCACTAAAACCAAATTACTAACGAAATTCAGGAGAAGTGTTAAGTCTATGACAATGAGAGCGCTTAGAAGTAGGACGTTAACATAGTAACTGGGAAAGTAACATACGTGAAAGCATTTTAATGTCACAAGACCAGGGAAAAGCGCGAGATAACTGAAGAAGCCTTATAATGAAGTTCTACTACTTGCCAATACCAACTACTGAACCGTAAATATATATTAACAAATATATGCTAGCACACATGTATGTAACATACATATATCCAGATCAATCACGAGTAAGTGAACAGATCAGATAGTTTTACCTTTTTGTATCATCCAACAACTGGACTCATCCCATTGGGTATGAGAGCAAGCAGATGAAGGCCGCTGATGAATACATCGCGTAACTTTGCTCAAGTCACATTTCCAACAAAGCAAAACCAACACGCAACATTAGTAGGTACATAACTCGCGTAGTTCTCAGGGCCATTGGCATTCAAAAGGATGTGCAGCTTCTAATTCGAATAGTTGTTGGTAACGTGGTAGGCAATGGTAGTAACCTGAAACCAGTTTCATAGTTGTAATACAAACGCGGTTGACTTCACCTTTGCAGCATTCAAGCGACAGATGGAGATAATTTGTCAATTAACCAGTACATACCAAATGTTTCGGCATACATGCAAATACAAAACATGACTCGGGTTATGAATAGACTGGCATCGATTTTACAAACGTTGATATCAGACTGTACACAACGATAGATACTTATTTCTTCATGATGTCACCATGTGAGGCAAGAACGTGTCAATCAAACGCATATAATCTGAAAATTTCAAAATGTCCAATTCAGAGCAGTCTAATCTGAAGAAACTGATATCCGATCACAAATACGCAATAGTATCTATCAGAACGATCCAGCGCATAATTACACTGTAATATAATAGCTGAAAGGAAGTTCATGATTGACACAACAGCAAATTATCATTGCTTCAATCGTGAGCAAATGGTAATGAGATATGATATTTGGTAATACGGCGGTCGTATTCTCAAGCATTTATGGAAATTAACTTACACATGAAAAATAAAAAACCAAAGCTTCGAAGAACACAAGAACCAACCACGATTTTCACACGAATATAATCATTGAACATTTCTATTATTGCAGGCCAGGATGATACTGAAACTGACTGATCATCTCCAGCCAGATACTCGTTTACCTGTGAAAACTGCAGAAACATGATGAATACTACCGATAATACACTTTACAATATTTTAATAGTACCTACCAGTCAATCAATACTAACCTGCTCTTCATAATAATACGTCCGTGAAACCAAAAAACGCCATTCCGTATCAACATTCGAATGTTTAATAAATTTTTCATTCAATAATATACAATTACTACAATGCGAAATTTAACATAAAATGCCTCTTCTCATAATACACAGGATAAAAACCGTAATATTTTCACAATAATTTTCATTTCGCACGTCAGTTCACCGAATTCAGGAAATAAGACGATAATTTCAACATTACTACAAACCACAACAATATTATCCAATAATCTATCAAAGTATTCTAAAAGAATCCGATTCGCAACGAATTCGAATTCAAGAATTCGATTCGAAAAAATTCGCAAAGAGAATCGAATTCAAGAATCGGATTCGAAAGAATTCTCAACGCGAATCGAATTCTCCGAATCGAATTCGAATTCGAATCGGAAAAAGAATCGAATTCTAAACCCCTGCCAGCGGGACAGCGGCCGACACCAACATCACACGACGACTTAGCCTTCGGCGACGCTAAGTGACCGGCAGCTATGCAGCCTGCAGTATTGGAAAATAGTAAAGAAAGAAAGACATATAACGTTCCTATGTTAAGGGCCTTTCTCTAAGTTCAAAAAATTTTCTGTTCGATCTGGTCACACCGGGTTTGACTAGGTCTGACATACACTTTCAATTCCGACGTTAATTTTTGTCAACATTTTCGATTTTCATAATGTCTTATTGTATCGGTCTTGGATGACTTTTTCCGTTCAGTTATCAAATATTTGATAATTTGACGACACCTCACTGCCATAAGTAAAATAAAATGAATTGCGAATGGTCGTTTGACAGTTATTTCGTTCCAATTTATACACATTCAAATTATCGAATGGGTTACGGATGCTCGAGTTGGTGAAAATAGGTATTTATACTCAGGTTTTCAAATTTCTAATGTTCGCACTTGACAACAGGGTGCCTCGGACAAATATGTCTACTTTTAGGGACAGACTAGGGGGAAGAGGACACAGATGGAAAATTACATGAAATGCTAGGAAAATTTTTGCTATACTGTTACCTACGATTTTTTCTGTCTGTCATCAACTTATGGGGCTGCGGAATTCTCCCCCCTATAACTGCATTATTCATACGGGGACTACATAGGGAAACCAAATCATCGCGCACTGCGCTACATTTACATTCGTACATGAAAGGTGAAACTGGTGAAACGTGGTCTGTCAAAAAATCGATTTTCCGTTATTTTTGTGGTTTTGGGTAGTTTAATATAATATCTCCTCTTGCGCAACTTCAAGGCAACCACAATGAAACTGTTCATCGGGATATTCGTCGTATTATTGGAAAGGCTCCGAAAGTGCAGGGATGTACCGTTTCTCCTGGAGGCAACTTACGCGAATTACACATGGTCAATCATTTCGAGCGCTGCGTCAATAATAAAGAACGTGTACACAGAACAACGTCATTACAATGATCAGAGACCATAAAAATGATCCGAGCGTCAATAAAAAATTCAAAACGATTTGAATTTTTTGAGACACAAGAAAAAAATTTGTTCTACAGATATGTTTTCTTGGTGACAATGCGGATGGAAGGGAGGTTTAGGGAGGTTTAAAGGGAGGATTATTACTACAGATCCTTTATTGTTTATTATTGAATTTTGCGGTACCTTTAGCCTATATTAAGAAAAATTCTGTGCAGCAGATTGAATAGGACACAGTCACAATGGAGCACTTCCAATATTGAAGTCCGCATCAGCCACTGCTTTGTATTTGCAGCTTCTGAACGCTACTGGCCAAAAAATTCTGGATCAGCAGCAGTTATTAGGATCGCAGTAGAACGTGTCGATTTTCATATTTCGCACTAATCGTTACTGCCGCGGAATGTGGAATAGTCGCGGTAGAACGCCTCAACTTTTATTCTGCGTCAGTCACTTCTGATGCGGAACAAATAAAGTCGCCGCAGAACATTTTATTCTGCGTCAGCCACTATTGATGCGGAACAGATAAAGTCGCGGCAGAACAGAAATTCCACGTTCATTATTCGTAGCTGAACGCCTCAATATTTAAATTACGCATCAGTTGCGGCTTTATTTTAAGCTGCTGAATGTAGCGTAATTGTAAAATCCGCGCCCGCCGCGGGTTAGATAATCGCAGCGTAACGCAACGTAATGGACAGGAATTCTGGAGACGCTGCAGATACTGCAGCGGAAAAATTAGAAAAATCGCTACGTTCTGCTCCCGAATTCGGCATCTGCCTCGAATTTTTTGCGGAAATTTGAAATTTCCGCAACTGAGTAAGCGAAATTTCAGTAGATTTGGTCAATAGGGATGTGGCTGGGGAAAGGGATAGGACTCACAAATATCCCTTCAAAATCGAAGTGTTAAAACCTGGCAAGCAGTATTGGAAATGGTAATTTTGTACAGCCCATCTTAGCAAGGGCCTCGCGAACGAAGGGATGCGAGGGTGTCTACCCCCCCCCCCCCAGAAAATTTTTGAGTCAGGAAGAAAATTTTAACTATGTCTACGTCAACAATTTTGTTTTTCTATACGTTTGAAGTTTATAAACGCCAGCTAAGTTTCTTAAAATTGAGTTTTTCTTGTTTGTCAAATTAAAAAAATTGTCCAAATTACATTGAATTTTGTGACCTAAGTCTAATTCATTACTGAGACAGACTGTACTGCTATTTAAAAACGAGCAACGGGAGCTTTATTTCTACCTTAACTGACATATGTCCCGTTCCTCATTTCAGAACCTAAAATTGGAAATTAAAGAGAAAATATGGTGTCGCTAATCAATTACTGGACGAACTATTGAAGCATACACCAGAACTGCTTTGAGAATCAGACGGCCCGAGTATTCTTAATTTTGAATCTGCTGTAGTGGATCTTTGGGTTTACAGAGGAAGAATAGAAATGAAGGATCTCTCCTACACGAGTAACAATCCTAATCATTTTTGGAGAAAGAAATGGTCAACAGTTTTCTTAATAGGAAGATGAATTAGTGCACACCTTTGCAGAAAAGAAGAAACAAGAGAGTGTTCTGCAGAAGGAAGAGTATGTCCGATTCTCTCCCCCTCTCCCTCTCCTCCCACAATCTCGTTTTCCCTTATTTCGCTAGCTAGGCCATAAATAGTTCATTTCGGTTGAATGTATGGCCAATTTTAAAAGCCCTACTTACCCACTAAAACTGCTTCATTTAGAAATTTTCCCACGGGTTCGTATTTTAGAGAGGTTCTGTTTCCAACCATATGCATGAAGCCGTTAGAGTCAAAAATTTGTAAATGAACCACCTTTTGGATACAGATTTTGGATTTTCAAGCCTGAAAACTGGTTGAATTGGGACATATGTCATGTTCAGAATCAGCGACTTGGAAAACTCTCTTTTGAATAGTGTATTTGCTAGTTCAGAACACTTCGATTTTGGATGGATTTATATTGGTTTCAGGATCGAAACTTTAATTCACGGGTTTTTATTTCGGAAGGTATTCCTTTTCCGATAATATGCGCATAAAGACATACATTTCCATCTAAGTTTCTGAAGTTAATGGTATACTCGTATTCCTACTCTCCCCTCCCCCTCATAATGGAGGGTGACATTTTCTGGGTCCTTGTCCAGTAGACCTTGCTGAAGGAAGGTTACAAGTCGTGCGAGGAAAATGAGGTCATTAGGTCAGAAAAAAGTAGGGGGCTAACTTTTGTGGAAGACTATATTTTGATTCTACAAAAAAAAATGTACTTTACTTCACAGACAAAAATATGGTAAACGAAGGACCAAAAGATGTCGTCAGCAGAAAGCTATCATTTGGAGAACATGATAAGAAATTTGCATGTATTAGCATTTTAAACAAAACATTACTGTAGGCTCACATTTGATTATTCTACAAAAATGTTTTTGTGCAGATACCGTCAATAATGATCCAGAGGTAGGCCTTCTAGACAACGTCGATCGTTCCACCATAGAAAACCATTTATTATAGAAGGAAGAATTTGGAAAAATACAATATTTCGTTTTACTGAGTGTTAATTAGTGTTATTGTACTGTGAAGAATCTGAGCGGGGACTTGGAAATTGCTGCTGCCCTCTTTAGAGCCAAGGTAACTTTTCTAACAATTCCCGAAGAAGCCTCTAGTGTTCAAGAAAGTTACGATAAAATGGAGAAGGTAATTAAAGCAGTTACTGGAAAATTTAGCGAAACAACAACTTTGAACTCTACCAAAACCAAAATTTCTGAAAAAACTAGAATACTCTGTAAAAGGAGGAACTCGCTGGCAAATAAAATTCATAAAAATTTAAAAGAAAAAATTGAATTAACTGAACTGAGGAAAACTGTTAAAAAAGCAATTAAAAACGATATTTATACTTACGATACGAATACGATGCTTGAAATCATAAAGCAGACAGGATCAGTGAAAAAAGCAAAACGTGAAATTTTTCAGGATCAAACTATTATTCCAAAAATTAAAAATAACGAAGACAGATTTGTTTACGACAGGAATAAAATCGTCCAAGTGGCAACAGACTTTTATAGTAAGTTATACAGTAAAAATCAAAACGAACAAACTGTAGAGGTTACTATAGGACTGAACAACAAGGAGGAAGTTCCCTCTTTCATGGACAGCGAGATTTTGTCCGTCCTGGGAAAGTTGAAACCTGGTAAAGCAGTAAGCCCGGACAAAATAGGCAATTATGAGCTGAGGCTATTTGCGGATGAATTAACGCCAAATTTGACAAACATTTTTAATCGTATTCTAAAAGAAGAAACGATCCCATCCCAATGGAGCTATTCAGAAATAATACTTCTCTTCAAAAAAGGAGATATACATGACATAAACAACTACAGACCTATAAGCTTGAGTTCTAATTTGGGAAAAGTTTTTGGCAAATTAATAAAAGAACGGATCTATCCACAATTAGACCAATGCCAAGGACCTGAACAAGCAGGTTTCCGCAAAAATCGTTCCACCATCGACCAACTATTTATAATCAATCAATTAATAGAGAAAACGGAAGAATATAACCAACCGTTATACTTACTATTCATTGATTTCCAAAAAAGCCTTCGATTCCATTTACCTATCCGAACTTTGGAGAGCCTTAAGCCGTCAAGGTATCCCCGAGAAAATGATAAAAATCATAAGAGAAATGTACAAAAACAACAGCGGAAAAATCCGTCTGGACAAAACAGGCAAAAATTTTAAAATCGAAAGGGGAGTGAAACAAGGGGACCCCCTATCTCCCAACTTATTTAATTGTCTACTGGAAGATATATTTCAAAACTTAAACTGGGAACAAAAAGGTATAATAATAAATGGGGAAAGGCTCAACAACTTAAGATTTGCGGACGATGTGGCTTTAATTTCTCAGGACAGACAAGAAATGCAAACCATGGCAAACGAATTAGCCGAACAATGTAACAAAGCAGGCCTGATTATAAATACCAGTAAAACAGTGTTATTATCAAACAGTAAGTCTAACAAAGAAATAGTTATCGGTAACAATCAAATTATAGCAGAAGATAACACGATATATTTAGGTCAAATTATTTCATTTAAAAATAAATCAGAAAAGGAAATTTCAAGAAGAAGATCACAGGCATGGAAAAGTTTCTGGTCCCTAAAAAATATCTACAAAAGTGAAATGCCTTTGGCAATGAAAAAGAAAATATGGGAGTCATGCACACTACCGGTGCTAATGTACGGCGCACAGACATGGGCCGCCACACAAGGCCAAACTCTGAAGCTAGCTAGGACCCAGATTGCAATGGAGAGGGCTATAATCGGAGTAAAAAGAAAAGACAGACTAACCAATAGACGGGTAAGGGATACATCAAAAGTCAAGGACTGTAGATTTGTCATGAAAAAACTGAAATTTGATTACGCGGGTCATGTTGCAAGAGGGGGGGCAGACAGGTGGGAAAGAAAAATTTTGGAATGGGTACCCTGGGGAACACAAAGAAATGTAGGGAGACCTACTACCCGATGGGCTGATGAAATCAGGCAACATGCCGGGGTCGCCTGGGGAAGAGACGCCAGGGAAAGGGGCCGATGGAAAAGAGTGGGGGAGGCCTATGCCCGTCAATGGGCGCACTAAGCTAGAAAATTTTATTTTAAGCTAATATTTTAAGATGTAAAAATGGGCTGCAAAATAAATAATAAATAATAATAATACTCAGTCAGGAATCGTTTTATGATTAGCACTGTATTTTAGGAGGTGCAGTAGTGATGCCTTATCAGTTATCAGTGATACCTCTTTATCGTCGATACCAAATCACGAAAACGACTACCTGTCGCTACAATACCAAGTATATATATACTCGGTATCGGCTGATACTATTTGGTATCGTTTTAAGCGATACAATACCGAATACCACATGAGTATATACTCGTATCGTGCACTGCTCTGATAGACACCATGTTTATCAAATATTTTCAGAATACTTAGCCGCACAGATAAGTATCATGTGCTGTGTGTACAAAGAGACTCCTCCTAATATCATTATGCACACAATATAATTAGAACGTCAACAATAATACACAATAACATGATTATAAATCTTACCTGATCAATCAACAAATAACGAACTAATAATTTCAAAATTCAAATCAAAACCACATTGATAATGCGAAGTGCGGTAAGGTACAACGAGCGAAGGAGCAAACGAGCTGAAGCCAGTCACAAAGCAGTATACCAGTTGACGCCGACGCGCAGATTTACCACTACGACATTGTCGCCACCTGTAGTCGGATGTACATTGTGAAGTGTACTATGAACGAACATACACACCTACACACCTACACAGTCTTATCTGTGATTATTCGTGTGGAGCTCACTACTACAACACTGGTTTCTGCAACGCAGCAAAACGCTGCATTTTATAATAAAGCGCTCGGCCGCAGCCAAGTTTGGCTTTTGCAACGCAGCAAAACGCTGCGGTCTGTGACAAGGCGCCTTTCACCGCAGCGAAGTTAAGTTCTCGCAACGCAGCAAAACGCTGCATTTTATAATAAAGCGCTCGGCCGCAGCCAAGTTTGGCTTTTGCAACGCAGCAAAACGCTGCGGTCTGTGACAAGGCGCCTTTCACCGCAGCGAAGTTAAGTTCTCGCAACGCAGCAAAACGCTGCATTTTATAATAAAGCGCTCGGCCGCAGCCAAGTTTGGCTTTTGCAACGCAGCAAAACGCTGCGGTCTGTGACAAGGCGCCTTTTGCCGCAGCGAAGTTAAGTTCTTGCAACGCAGCAAAACGCTGCATTTTATAATAAAGCGTTCGGCTGCAGCCAAGTTTGGCTTCTGCAACGCAGCAAAACGCTGCGTTTTATCACAAATGGCCTTTTGCCGCAGCGAAGTTTAGTTCCCATCACGCAGCGAGACGCCGCTAATGCCTTTGTCTGCAGCGAATAATTCTCAACGCTGCAACATAACGCAGCGCGTCGCAGCTAAAATCATTGTTTTTTGCCATAAGGGATAAATACAAAGTGTTGTATTACTTTTGCCTAAAAATCTTAGGGACTAAGATTAAGATTTAGCAATCAATTTAAAAAAGTTGATGAATGAGATCGAAATTGAGCGATTGATAAAATCAACCAATCTAACAGCCCTACTAATAAGTTGATTCTGTTTGTCTTAAAGGAAGTAGATGTTGGCGTTCTGACTACCACTGATGATGGGAGAGATGTAATGGAAGATGATAGCGAAAACTGGGAATCAAACACACCGTCCACTGCATCCTCAAGGTCAAGTCACAAAAAGAGAAATCCTATAAAAGGTACTGATATCAGTATTCCTACGCAGAAATATGATGAGGCATTTCAAAAACTGGATAAATTGGAGGAAGACATTGGAAAACGCGATGAAAACGATGCTTTCGGTGATTATGTAGCACAAGAACTAAAAAAGTTCGCACCAGTGGAACAATGTCTACTCAAACGTGACATTTTCCAATCTCATAAGTAATTACAAGTTACAGACTTTGGCCAATGACAATCCTCAAATAATAATTGAACAAACAGATAACTAATATGTATTGTACAAATAAAATTACTAATAACTTACTTGTATATATGATGTCAGTACTTGAGTAATACTTGTCAGAACTTCCGGTAAAAACAGACTAATGGCCCGATAAATAATTTGAATACGGTTGCCCTGTAGTTGCCTTGTAGAATAGGGTAACTGTTGCCGTTTTAGGGCAACTACAGGGTAACCACGTTGAAGGACCGCCCACTTCTAGAAGTTGCCTCATATTCTCCAGCAAACTTCACTGTTGCCCGTTGGTTGCCCGTTTGTTGCCCGTTGGTTGCCCTTTGGTTGCTCTTGGTTGCTCATTGGTTGCCTTTTGATTAAACAGTTTTTATTGTACAACTTTGTCCAGTATTTCCGAGATACGAGTGTTGCGTGAAAGATTGCTGAAATTGTATTTCATACGTTATTAAAAGTGTAAAAGCGAAGCAATTTGAAGTATAGTCAGATTCTACACCGTTGCCGTTTGAAGAGGTGAGTACAAGTACGACGTACATGCTAAACGTAATACGTTTTCCGTATATATTTCTGTGTACCTACAAAACGTGTAACAGCATAGCATTATAGAGTGACAGGTATCAGAGGATTGTGCATGGTGCATTCATGCCGGACTGAATCAGAAAATTCCGCTAACTTTTTTAGTCGTGGATCATACGGAATTTGCACCAGATATCGCATATTTGGCTCGATCAAATTGCAATGCTTCGTTGCAGATATTCAAAAACGGCAGAAGTCATTAAAGCAGCAGAGGTTAGAATCAAAAGTGACATTATTCGCCAGAAAATGTTTTCAGAAACTGAGAAAAACTGATGGGATTTACTGCGCGTGGCCTGGGGCGGTTTCTCCTACTAATATGGTAGGCAGGCAACTCACAAAACGTACGTGACAAACATTTTCATGTTCCGTTACCGTCAGGAACGCTCACTAACCCATTTCAAATGAAAATTGGATAAAGTCACTTTTGATTCTCATGTCCTCAATTACTCAACAACGACACAACGAACCGTACGCTCATTACTCGTATTTTTGCAATGATATGGTGTAATCAATGCCCCTCTACCATCGCCGAGAATGCATATCTTGCTATTTCGCACACGATAATGTGTGAAAGAGGAGGGTTCGAAAGTTCAGAAACCATTCACATTTCAGAATCAATAATTTAGCCATAAGGTCTACTCCTTCAGAACCGGTCACACATTATTCTTTATATTTCAAATGTCAATTCTATTCAATAATATGTAACTGTATAGCTGTATGCTGACGTAGCCATTCATTATCCTATTTTTAATAATGTATACGGGTCATTCTACCGAAACCTTGTTACTTTTGTCCCAGATAGATATCTGGCCATGTATAAACAATAGGGTCCTCTAATACTGTATAAACTCAGAGGATAAATTATTGTATCTTTTTTATTAATTCGAAGTATCGTGCCCCTACCCCTATTGGAAATCTCATTTAAATGCTCAAAAATCCCTTCGACATAATTGTCCTTCGCCATGGATTGGACTTCAAAAATTTTTTTGTAAATATTATCTCTGTGTGTTTGGATAAACTGATGCGTGTGTACAGTGAACAAGTTGGTAATGCAGTACGTGTTTTAGACTCGATCAGAATCAATGCAGCCATATTTGAAAACGTGTCTCTCGCTTTTTTGTCCTTCACCGTGGTCAAATTTGAACCAGTCAGAAAACAGACACAGAGCAAATATTTCTGAAAAAGGATGCTGTGTGTGGAAGGAAAACTGAGTAATTATTAAGGTAAGAAAGTGAGAAAACATTTTTTCTAGTCCAGTTTAGTGCAGTGAAAATGCAGTCAGCCATAGAAAAATATTTTAAACTAATCAGAAGTTTAATAAACCACAAAACGAGAAAAAACAACGAAAATCCGGATTTTTCCCAAACTTTCCGGACATTATTCAAAAATTCAGATATTTTTTGCCGAAGGTCGATCAATCCGGAGATTGACTAGAAAATCCGGAGCACCTGGCAGCACTGATACGAGTTCATTGATGTGCGTGTGGAAGAGTACGTGCGTATTCACAGTACACGGGCACGCGTGCGCGTAGGAACTTCTTTCTATAGCCAACAGTTCCTTCAACGTGGGCTGCCATTCCTTCAGCGTAGTGGTCTTATCATTTTGAGCCCCCTCTGTCTCCTCCCTTGGAAGTATGCTATTGGTTTAACCTCATAAATACGTTCTATTATATGCATATAAATGATTTCGATGAAAAAACAAGTAATAATGTTTTGTCTTTATTTTTTTTTTAACAAAAAAAGCATGAATTATCAAGGTTTCGGTAGAATGACCCATATATAAGAGATAGGTACCTCATTTTCATTTCCTTTGAGGATTTTTATTGGATTACATCCTCATTCCCTTCTTTTACATAATATGTATATATTCAATCTTGTTTTCCAGTTAATATAGCCTTTGACTTTTACACTTTTATTCCATTTTGTCACCTGTGATATAAGTGAGTGTGTCTTCATGGGGGAGTAGTACTGAATTAAGAACATCCTGGAAACCATAGGGCAACAAGAGGGCAATTTAGAAGGGCAACTGAGAAGGCAACCATGGAGCAATAAGAGGGCAATCTGGAAGGGCAACTACTGGGCAACAAGAGAGCAATCCAGAAGGGCAACCACGGGGCAACCACGGGGCAACCAGAGGGCAACAAGAGGGCAACCAGAGGGCAATCCAGAAGGGCAACTGAGAGAGCAATCATGAGGCAACAAGAGGGCAACCAGAGGGCAATCCAGAAGGGCAACTGAGAGAGCAACCATGGGGCAACAAGAGGGCAATCCAGAAGGGCAACTGAGAGAGCAACCATGGGGCAACAAGAGGGCAATCCAGAAGGGCAACCGATAGGGCAACCATGGGGCAATCTGAAAAGGCAACTCAAATGGCAACTTGAGGGCAACATATTGCCTTTTTACGCAATGGTAAAATGGTGCGTTCTGATTGGTCGGCGCTGGAGTGCTGGAGGGCAATTACAGGGCAACCAGTTGCCTCTTGCAGGGCAATAAGTCCGGGGCAATTTCAGGGCAACCAAGTTCTTTATCGGGGGATAGTACTCCAACACGAAAACACTTCGAGAGAAATCTGAAACTTTCACCGCCAGCGAGGAATCGTAAAGTTATTTCAAGTTTCAATTTTGCAGGTAGAGCTTCTCGCATTTTCGTATCATTTCGCTGAATTAAAGGACCAACAAGCTGAAGGAGTTCATTAAATTGTTCTTCAGTCATTCTTACAATATTTTTAAAGTCGTCTGGTTCCTCCTGTGCTAATTCTCTCATCAAATTCGACAAGCCTAAAGTATTTCTGCGCTGAATCCACTTTTTTGTCCATTTTTTTCCGCTTTCTTTGGCGTTGGTTTTCTGCATTTTGTTGTCTCTGTAGATCTTCCATCATTGCTGCGCGCAAAATGGTAATTCGTACTTTTAATATTTCACGACGAATATTCATAATCACTTTCCTCAGCTACACATAAAGTACAAACGCAAATCTTCAATAAAAATGCCAGCAGTCTTTCCCCGAGAGGAAAAGATCGATAGTGATAAGACAGAAGCAAGATTTCAGCTTCTTGGGTGTTCACACTTCGCTACTTTGTTAGCAGCTTGTAAAAAAGCTAGCTTGCACAAGCCAAGAGTTAATGGCTCGTTAACACGAGCGAGTAAATAGCGCGCTAGTAACTGGCAAGCGAGGAAGCGTGTGTGAACGACCACTAGCAGGACATCGGCCACTCGCTAGCGAGTGATGAAGCTACAGGCGCCCAATTACGACCACTCGACTAACGTGATAAAGTTGTGACCTTGGAATATATCGAGGTGACATAGCCAATTTTGCCGATTCTTTGTCACTGCTTTATCGAGTGCTCCGGAGCAGTCGACAAGGATGATAAGGATGATATAGTAGTGTAGTGATTTTATTTCTTATCATTGTAACCTAAAATTCCCAACTGTGCTTATCAATTATTCATCGTTCCCCGAATTGAATTCCCTCCATTATCAACACCGGCAAAATGAATAGGTAAGTTTGCTTGTGACATTTATATTTAAGAATACATTCCACATGATAATTTATCTTTTTGGTAGTGTTTCGAAGAAAAGAACCGTGGCTGTGAAAAAGCGGATGACTGCTCGTCAGAAGGAGGGTCTAGTTTATTTCATGGAACAGCACCCACAGCTTGTGTCCGGAAAATTTTCCTCATCCTTCTCCTACAGTAAAGCACAGGAGTTATGGGAAGAGTGTGCAACCCAACTGAATGCACATGGCCCATCTAAAACTGCCCTAGAATGGAAAAAAGTATGTGTAATAAAAACGAAACCTGGATATTTTGCGGATAGTATTCATACCTTTCAGTTACTTATTTCAGAATATGTTGTCATATTTCTTCACAGAGTTGGCAAGATTTAAGACTGAAAGCGAAGAGTGCTACAGCTGAAAATGCACGTAGCATTTTAAAGACTGGTGGTGGTGAACCTGATACAGAGGAGCTTACACCAACAAAAGAAAGGATCATGGCCATTACCGGAGGTGACTTAATTGTAAATGGAAATGATAAAATCCCTGTGTTTGGTTTAAAAGAACCGGTCACTGATGATGATGATATAGAAGTACTTGGAATTGAAAGTAAGAGTTGAAACAATGGTAAAATGTAGTTCCAATGGTCTAATACCAAAATTCACCATTTGTCAATAAACTGTTTCATTATGCTACCTATAGGTGTGTTATCCGAAGATGACTGTTGGTTACTAGGTAATGCTGTTCAAGCAACATCACCTGTAGTATTTACCGGCAATGGTATGAAAATATTAATTAAATCAACTACATAATATTATTCTTCTTTTAAATTACTCATTTCCGTTGTTGAATTAGGTAACACGAACGAGAGATTCGGCACATTTGCCGCGAGATCGGAACCTCCATCGACAGCTTTGACAAAAATTAGAGCATCACCAAAGGTTCCATTAAAAATTGTGAGCAGTGAAACGAATACACGGACGTGTGCAACGCCGAAGGTTCCGTTTAAAATTTTGGGAGGTGAGACAAGTACATGGATGTGTGCAACGCCAAAAGTTCCGTTTAAAATTTTGGGAGGTGAGACAAGTACACGGATGTGTGCAACGCCAAAGGTTCCGTTTAAAATTTTGGGAGGTGAGACAAGTACACGGACGTGTGCAACGCCGAAGGTTCCGTTTAAAATTATGGGAAATGAGACAAGTACACGGACGTGTGCAACACCGAAGGATCCATTGAAAATATCTGGATGTGAAACAGACGCCGAAAGGTTGGTGACATTGGAGTCGTCAAACAATTCATCAGAAAATACTGGGGAGCATGCGAGAAATAAGAGACCAAAACGTGCAGGTAATTTATACATTTACACAGGTACGTTTATTCAGCACTCCCCCCATTTTGAATTTTCACTTGAAAATTGTCTCAATCATTAGTGCATGAGTTCATTTCATCTCTGTCTCTATCATACTACCCCATTCCGTAGAACACTACAGTTCCTCCTCTTCAAAAGTGCACTACATTTTCTTATCAGGTAAGAAGTTACCTAGCCAAAGTTTGAGTTCTAGGAATTTCGATGAGCTGAATCGGAAAAGTAATGTGATGTTCAAAGTAAGCGACCTATGAAACACTTTTTCCAGCACTTTATTCGAAAATTTACCCATTAGAAGTCCAAGAATGTCAAAAATTTGTACATGACATCTACTTTCTTTTTCAAATTTCGAATTTGGAAGCCTTAGGATTCGCTGGAGGTGGAAAATTACATGATATTCGTTATTAACAAACTAGAAAGCCTCGATTTCATTATTTGTCTGCTGGGTAATTAATCTTTAATTAAAGATGAA
Organism: Acanthococcus lagerstroemiae; assembly: GCA_031841125.1. Classification (NCBI taxonomy): domain Eukaryota; kingdom Metazoa; phylum Arthropoda; class Insecta; order Hemiptera; family Eriococcidae; genus Acanthococcus; species Acanthococcus lagerstroemiae. Next base: position 382,960 of record JAJSSI010000010.1, on the reverse strand, counting down.
TGTTTGACCAATTTTAAGCCCCCGACCCCTTTCAATGAAACCTGATTTATGTGGAAATGTTTTCGTTGGTTCGTATTTCAACTTAGTGACCTTACCAACAATTTGCATGAAGCCATTTTAGAAACTGACTCTTAAAAAGCTAAGACTTCACCTGTGAGGGATAACGTTAGCTTAGCAAGCCATTTTGATACTCTGCATATTTCACTTGATTTTCCCTTTTCTTTTTGGTTTTTCTGCTTTCCTTTTCTTTTTTTATTGTCTTGAACGATTTTTGATGTTTGAACTGATGTATTTTTTATGCAGTACCGAGAACCAGAACAGGCTCCCCAAGAGCCGCTCCCTTGTAAAGAGCCAAACTGGCTCCCAGAGAACTAGGCTTGGGAGCGAAGCCGGAAGCTCGGATCCCCAAATTTGGGAGTGGAGTCGCTCATTTCCCTTTAAAATAGTCGACTGTCCACCAAAATTGGATGAGCTCAGAATCTCTCTGCACAAATTCGGATTCTTATGGGAAGTTTACATTCTTACTTTCCAACGACTAAATCAGTCCATAAAAAAGCAGCGGCTTGTGTGAAACATCAATGATTGAGACTGTTTTCAGCTGAGAAATGAAAATGGGGAGGAGGGTGCTGATGTACCGGACCTCATTTTCACACCAATATGCTATCAAACAGCTTCATACGTATTATTGCTGAAAATCACAATGATGTTACAGTTTCACGAAGAATAGTGAACGAGGTTCCTCAGAGAATGAAGGATCAAGCGGAGGCGACGTGGGCGCAGGTGAAAGCGCTGAATGCACAGACAGACGCTCTTCATGCACAAACAGCTGCTCTTGCTACTCTGAATGATACAGTTCGAGAATTCATAAATAAGTTTAGTTGATTTGCAACTTATTTCATTACTGTTTCTACTTCTATAAGATTGTTCGCAATTTCATTCAAGTGAAATATTGCATGCAACTACCTATTTGTTTTCATCTTTTGTGACATACTTCTTAGACGGTGCTTATATTTTTAATAAAGAACTAATCATTTTTCGTTGGTGTCTGCTCTCTTCTGTCATATGAATGCCTTATTTTCTTTTCAGATGAATTGTCCGACCTTTCCTGGATAAATTAGTATCTCTGTAGTAGTCCGCCTTCTTCCTGGGTAATCCTAATATTTTTCTTAATACTTCAAGAAGGCTGTTACAGATTACATGAGTAAACATATTGAAGCTTGGGCATGTCTTCATGCACACACTGTTCAAAATCTCACACCCTCCAAAACAAGGATTCGTGGAAATGTTGAAAAAAAAACCTGAACTGAAGTGCGATAAACTGAGCAACTAAGTATCAAAACTTGGGTTTGAGATCGCTGATTGCGAAAATCTCGACGGCGGAGATGGAGACAGGTAGGTGAGTATAGGTTCTCAGCATAGACAGGAAATGGGGGTACGTACTGTATGAGAAGCGGTGGGGATGGATGAGGGAGATAATATGGAGTTGGAAGAAAGGAAACGGAGGCAGTAACTGAAGGAGATCTATTTCCTGAATGATCTTTCTTTCCTCAGCTAATGAATAGAGAGCGAATGCATATGAAGGGGCAAAGGTGATGAGAAATTCCGAAGAATGGTGGGCATTCGGTACAATGCGACACAATGAAACCCTTTCTTTTTTGTCACTTTGCCTAACACCCACATCAGTATTCATTGTAGATAGTACACTGAATCAAGTAGGAGAAAAAAAGCATACTAACAAATTTTGATGCACACTGTACTTTGTTTCTAAATAAATAAATAAATATATTATAAATTAATTACATTGATCTTCAAATAAATAAGAATAAATATGCAATTTCAATGAAAATTATAAAACGTTGCTCTCAGAACAAATAATAATAAATACAATACACTAATCCACACAACATTAGTGTCCCTCTTTTCAGTAATTTCGTCACAAATAATGGAAAGTCAGACTTGAACCGTATTTTATTGTTCCTGTTGAAGTAAGAAATTAGCAACATTGTTACGGTTCTGTGCACCTGCGGCAAACAGATTATGATCAAACACATTAGCCTCTGGAATGGGTACCACATCATCTTCTTCCTGTCCAACGTTTAAATAATCATCATCCATGTCCAGGCAGTAATTATGTAACGCTGTGCAGGCATTTATTATTTTCCCAACTGTGGTCGGATGGTAGTGCAGGCCTCGTTCCTCCTTCAAACACCGCCAGCGTGCTTTCAATATACCTGCAAGTAAACTGTGAATAAACTGGATGGAAGATGAATGATGAAATGATTATCTGATCCACAACTCACCAATACAGCGTTCAATTCCATTCCGGCATTTTCTATGAACACGATTGAAGAGCTCTTCTCCTTCTGTGTTAGTAGCTCGAAAAGGAGTGAGCAATATTGGCTCCAGAGGGTAGCCACTATCGCCTAAGAACCAGACATTTTGATCCCGATAGTTCTGTAACAAATGTCGGCGAACAGTGCTGTTTCTCCAAATGAACGCATCGTGGGCTGATCCAGGGTACCGAGCATTGACGAACATTATTCTGTATTCATGGTCACATATCTGAAATGAAACTTTCGAGTCAATGTTTCAGGAACAAAAGGACGTACTCTTTAACAATGACAAATATAACTCACTAGAGTTGCGTTAACCCGTTGAACATTTTTCATTACCAAAACTGTTTTACGTCGGCGCAGAGCTGGTGTGAATATGCGCAAGTCCACTGAACTACTACATGTACAAATTATACGAAAATATTATGCAGGAGTAGTGGTAAGGTCCGCGAACTAATTTTCGTAGTTGTAATACCACAGTTCTACGTATCCGTAAAACGAATGTAAATTTCATAATTTGCGCTTATGAGCGTACAGTACCCGTGAATCCCGATTCAACGCCTACACAGCTGCCACCTGCCGTGTAAAGTTAAAAGATTTGTCGTTTCTGTTTGTGTTTACAACTTTTAAAAATAACGATCAGTTCGGCAGGTCGGCACGATTAACGTATAACGTTCGTCTTGTGTCATCTCTCTGAAACTGCAAATTAATTATTTGTGAATAGGTAAGTTAATCTCAGTTACGTGTTATTATTGTTTGGCATTTTTCGATTTATGGTACGCGGCATATATGTTGGTAATTCTTGGTGCTCCATTGCAGAGATGGATGGTAGAAAAAAATGAACCAAGAGACGAGAAGAGAAGAATTGTATTACGATCCCAGAAGTGGAAAATTTATTAAACGGACTACTCGATCTTTACTGGTAAGTTGCTAGATCCTATCTTAAGCGATTCTTATCACGCTATTAGAAAACTTCCAAAGTTTATTTTCATAGGACATTTGGTTATATTATAGCATAACATTCCGGAAAGGAAGGAGCAGCCGACGACGAGCAATCTTCAAGTAAAAGAAATCGATGAGGTGAGTGAAAAACAATTTACTTATGAACATATGGAGGGATGAGAAGAAATCCAAGAAGATATTATAACGACAGCATTCCGTGATAACGAGGACGAACAAAACGATAATTCTATTTCCTCTTTGGTGAGCACCTGTTGATATTTTCATGAACAAACACCGAGTGACAATAATACTTCTAGCTGATCTGTTTCTGTATAATTGAATTAGATATACAGCGGTGTTGAAGCTGAGGAGGAGGAATCAAATAATACAGTGAACACAGCGGTATCGAATCACTGTTGCAGATGATCCTGTAAACCACAAATCGCGGAAGCTATATTGTCGAAGGTGACAGACAATTGAGGTGGACAAAAGTTTCATTCCACTGTATCGCCTTCCAGACTGGTAAGTTACAGCTGAATCTAATTTTGAGTAAAGGTTACAGCGCGCAAATAGTTTTAAAAGCCCTGTTTGTATCTTACATTGAAGATTCACCTTTCAAGATATTAACATTGGAAATTCTTCCTTCGTATGTTTGTTTCTCACTGTGCTCTGGTATACAGAGACGAAACGACTTTCAATGGGGGGGGGGGGGGGGGGGGGGAGAAGGAAAATTTGCAGACAAACATTTTTTACTTTAACTAAAAATAAAATTTTTTTAAATTTGCCGACTTTTTAGTTAAAATATTTTCAATTGAAAAAAAATAAATAAACAAAATAACAAACCAACGTTCTTAGAAAATGAAAAATTCAAATGAACAGTTTCAAAATTTGCCAACTGCCAAATTATTGGAGGCACGGACGTACCGATAAGGGGGCAGGGGGCAACGGGAAAATTAATCATTGCAGTCAGGCGAGCTTTTTTTTTTTTTTTTTTTTTTTTTTTTTGCTTTGATATTTGGGAATTGAGTTGAGAGGTTGGGAAAATCCAACAAGTCAAAAGGTTTTTCTTCTTTTGCATTGATACTTGGGAATTTTGAGTTGAGTCAGTTGGGACTTTCACAATTTCTACCCCCCCCCCTTCCATCAAGAAAAACTCTTCGGTACATCCCTGGACTCCAGAACTCAGAATGGGATCCCAAAGTGGATAGACTATCGACATTAATTACTGACCTTAAGGGTAGTGGAATTGGAACATGCGCTAAATTTTGAATCTGATTCAAGCTTAAGAGACCCCATAAATCGAAATGGACGAGCACTAATTAGTTTTTACAAATCGAGTAGACTATTGAAGTGGAGAGTTCTTACGATCTTAAATTCAAATTAACAGACTGTTTTTGAAAATGCTAAAAATTGCTGATTCATTTTCATCATTACAAACATCCTAATCTCTTGAGAAAGGGTTAAATCGTCAAATCCGAATTTTCACAAACAGCATATATGATTTTATAAAAAATGATTGTACTATCGAAGTGAAAGTTGTTTTATTTCCATTTTCTTGTTTGAGGTGGGGGGAGGGGGGCTGTTACAAATTTAGTAATGACCCTGGGACCTTTGATTGGACTTCATCATTTTTAGGTTAAGCAATTTTTGCGCGTAATGTTGAAGAGAAAATTCATTGAAGCTTGCATCTTTACCAGCCAACATTTGAAGTCCAAAGATTGACAAAAATTAATTGGCATTGAAAACCCAAGTAATCTATTGAAACAGCGACTATTGTAATTCCTAATTTTGGTTCGATTTCATAGTTTTTTGATTATTAAAGACTGGAATGTTCCCTTATAATAACTCATACTTGGATAAATTTTGAAATTTTCCCTCCATTTTAAATTTTGGTAATTTGATGGTTATGAAAATGTTGAAAGATTAAATCAAGTTCGTTCAATTTCGACTCTCATTTTGGTGTTTGGGGCCTACCCTAGAGTCAATATCTAAAATTTATCGCGTTGATGGAATTTCCAAATTAGGCGACCTCTCCTCTCCCCTTCCCAATTTCGATATTTGATTCGGTTACCGGGAAGTCAATTTTAATCTCTTCTGGAGATCAGTTTTGGCCTTTGAAGCGTAAATCGGGAATCCAAGAGGAATCTGATGAAATTTTCAAATTCAGCAACCCAGAAGATTCTAATATTTTATTCGATTTCCTAGAAATCACTTTTGAATTTTGGGGCCCAAATCGCAGTTTAATAAGAAAGCTCATAGAAGCTTTCGAATTCAGCCATGCGAAAAACTGCTCGTATTTTGATTCGTTACTCAATTTTCCAAGAATAGAAAACTGTAACAGTCAATTCCGGGTTGAAAGAAAAATCTTCTGGTGAAATTTTCGAAATCAACGACCCAAAAACTCCTATTTTAGTGATCTTTCCATAAAAAATTTCAAGTTTAGCTCTGGTCTTGCTTAATGGGAGCGATTTTTTTCCCCCCTCGAAAAAGAAACGAGACCTTGCCGTCAGAGATGCCGAATTAAGGGAAAACACTTTCATTCTTTTCCCATTCAGAATGGGCTCATCTTCATTCTTCGCGAAAAAGAAAAAATAGGAAAATGAGAATGAATGCATTCCTCAATTCAACGTCTCTACTTGCCTTTTGAAGACCCCAGTTTGTCCCACGTCGATCGGACTTTGGAATAAAAATGGGTGTGGGGATTATCATTTTACAGTTTGTATACAAATTAACGGTTAGTGTTTTTATTCACTAACAAGGCCGGATTTACCTGACTGGCCACAATATGCTAATTTTTTTTACCAACCCCAAAAATGTACGTAAAATAAATCCCACTTTATTCATTTTCAATTTTTTATCCCCCAATCACTTACATTTGCTCAAATGAGCGTACCCTAATCTGGGAAGGTAAGCTGGAAGCATGTTAGGAATACTTGAGAGGAACACGCAACTTCCTTTACACATTAAGATGGTCGTTATTTACGCTTAGTGATATTTTTTTCTGAATGACTTTCTTCTGATTCGTCTCCTAAGTTGGTTCCAATAGATTAAAAAAAAACCAAAAAACTACAAAGTTTCAGGTTAATCGGATGGAGAGGAATCCGTGCCACAAGCTCCCTTTTGTTTTTATGGGAAAAACACATGTTGTTTCGACTTTTGTTTCAGACTAAATTTCCCTCCTATATTCACCAGGACCAAAGCCTGTAAATTGAACAATAGAACATTTGCTATCGGATTCATCTTGTGACGCTGGAAAATAAGTCTTCTGCTTTCAACTTTTAGAATTTAATAAAATGTTCAACTTTCTCAAATTTTAGGCTCTAGGTCTAACAGAGAATCTAGTAAAAACAGAATAGTAACTGAAATTCGAAATTCAACGTTTGCTATCGACTTTCAAATTTTCGAAATGTCTTCCATGTTTCAGCTTTGTTTCAACCGTTCAGATAACGTTCGATACTCAGCTTGAAACCTACCTTCGACTCTTGACTGACTAGTCTCTGACAGGAGTCCAGGGTACTCCATTTTCAGAAACGAAATTTGACTTTCAGTTTGAAAAGGTGGAGAAGAAAAATTTGCCGACAAATATTTTTTTAAACTAAAAATTCGCTGACAAAATGTTTAAAAAATTATAAACATGCCAATTTTTTAATCGAAATATTTTTCAATTCAAAAAAACACACAAACAAACAAACAGACATTCCTCAAAAATGAAAAATTCAAATGAATAGTTTCCAAGTTTGCCGACTGCAAAATTATTGGGGGGGGGGGGGGGTTCAACACCCACACCTCCATATAGTTTCGCCCCTGCGTGGTATATATTACACTACTCAGCGAATTTTTACTTTCTTTTTTGAAAAAGACTGGAATGAGGATTGGTGACTTTAGGTGTACTTTCTGAGTTTCATCCGATATAACACTGCTCATTCTTCTCCAATATGTTAGGTCTCTCTGTAAGAACCTCACACAAAGCTTATGAAAATTTATAGTTTCGGTGAATTTTAATGATCTTGTAAGATGCCATTGTACTGGTAGTTCTAAACATTGTCCTGTGCGCTGTATTTTGTTCGTTCTCTTTTCTTTTGAATGGCCTAATTCGATTATTACAACAAAATTTGAACCACAGGCCACAGAATCCCCGCTTATCTGTTGATTCCATATGTATTATGGAAATGAATGTGGTGTGGTGAGACGTATGGCGATGCACAATTGCCAAAGTGGCCCCTATGACACCGCACCCCCAGCACCGGAAACTACCCTTTCAGGCATCGCACCAGTCAGGGGCGAAACTATAGGGGTGTGGGAGGTTGAAACACTCCCATAGGTGGGAGTCAGTATGGCCAGCTTTGAAAATTGTCCCTCGGTTTTTTGTCCATCGGCATGACTCTTTTTCAACCAATTACAAAACAAAAGCTCCAATATTTTCCGTCGCAATTAATGGTCAAATTGTATAGGTATTCTTATCAGAGCAATACAGTCCGCAAACCAAATCCCGTTTTTTTTTTTGTGACGAGACTCCTGCATTTGCGTATTATTGTCTAAAATTAAGAATTGAAAAAAATTGTCTTTCGGCATGATCATCTTTATGCAACGATAGACGTTCATCATCCAAAAATAATTACATCTAATGGATGGGTTAGAATGCCTTTATCAACTCTCCATATAATTCTTTGTTTTGGAATCTACTACTCGACGGCAGAACATTTTTTGTTCGGTATTCTCTTTCGGTATGTATTTTATTATGTGTCCTTTGGCATGGAATTCATTATGTTACCAATATGTTATACAAAACGCCTCTTAACAACTTCCATCAAAAAAAGTTCAAATATCCCCTACTTTCCTTCATGAAAAAACATACCTGAAATATCAACATTTTTGAAGAATGTCCCAGGAGGGAAATTTGGTCTGGAACAAAAGTCAAAACCCCATATGTGTTTTTCCCATAACAATGAAAGGGAACTTGTGGCACGGATTCCCCTAATCCAATCGACCTGAAACTTCGTAGGCTTTTTTTTTTTTTTTTTTTTTTTTTTTTTGATTTTATTGGGATCAGTTTAGGAGACGAATCAGAGAAAATTAAAAAAAAAAGATCTCCAAGAGTAAATAACGACCACCTTAATGTGTAAAGGAAGTGTGTGTTCCTCTCAAGTATCTAACATCTTTCCACCTTACCCTCCCAGACTAGGGTATGCTCTTGTGCGCAAATGTGAGAACTTGAAGGATAAGGTTCCAATCTGTATTTGCAGAAACGAATCTATGGGTGGAGGGGGAAACACTCCCAACAATTTGAAACTCGGCAAATTTTGATACTGTTCATTTGAATTTTTCATTTTCTTAGAACGTTTGTTTATTTCTTTTTATTTTTTCAATTAAAAAATATTTTGATGAAAAATCGGCAAAGTTTCAGTTTAAAAAAATGTTTGTAGGCAAATATTCCTTCTTTACCGCCCCCCCCCCAACTGAAAGTCAAGTTTCGTCTCTGGCATCAGTGCCGAGGGGGATGGAAATGAATGTAACTGAATGTTTCATTAATCTCTTAAGATGGACCACCACAAGCAGGCGTGTGTAATGATTATATTTTGATGGAACAATTATTGTTGGCAGATATGTTATAAAATCGAATTCGTTAGCGTTTACTTCTGTATTGCAGATAAATTATTGTTAGTACTTGGAAAGCAATGAGTGATACCTAGTTCATCAACAGAAAAACCGCCTTCAAAAATGAAAAGTAAGAAACAGTCAGAACTTCTAGAAGAACGTAACCTTAAAAGGAAAAAATATGCCGATGATCATTATGAACGTGTTGATTCGCAGACCTTAAGACCTCAACTTGGTAAGTTTGTTTTAATACTATTGAACTACCTACTTGATGATTTATCAGGGTTGCCACTTTCAGAAAATCCAAGGAAGGTCATTTGTCATTTTCTCAAATATGCTTGTCCCCCCCTCCCAATAATCGACAAGTTCGGTAAATTTTCGGTAAATTCCAAAGTCATATAGAATTCAGATTCGGCCAATTGGCAATCAGCAAATGCGAAATTTGACGAATGCTGAACCAAGAAATGAAAAATATTCGTCGGAAAATTTTTAATCGGCATCCCGTTCAAAAAACACCCTAGTTGCGTCCTTGATACTGCACCAAAAAAAAAAATTTTTAAGAGCTGTTTAGGAGAGCAGAGTCATTTGTAATTTGGCGGTTACCCCCCATTCCTTTTAACATTTTAGTAGGTAATCGCCAAGGTGATTGCTCACAGAAAAACAAAGTCTGTACTGGTTTTTGAGGTGCAGTTGTTAGTTGTTTGTGTAGACTGTCAAGTTCGTCAAAGTTATATGGAATCTACATAAGCAACTTGAATGCAAAAAAACAACAAAAAACAGTAGTCTTTGTTTTTCTGTGGACAATCAGTTGTTAGTTTTTTATATTTTCTTGAAACAAAAATCGTTCAACAGTTATTTTGAAAACTGCACCTTTTTCTTTCAGAACAAGCGAATCTGGTCCCGCGCAATGAAGCCCAGGCCTTACATACGATTCAGGAATGGATCATAAATAGAAGGGTGTACTAAATAAGGTATGAAAGAGAACGTGGCGAGAAAGTGAGGAGGAAATTAACGAGGTAGAGACGTCCTCACTGAAAGAAGACAAGCATCTCGGCTCCCTCAAAAGGAGAAGACTCATAAAAATTGATGTTTGAATATTTTACTGTAGTATGTATGACATAATTATTACATTATATTTTCAGAATTGTTTGTATTTTATGTAACATCAGGATATGGTTTTATGCACAAAATGAACCTGTGCAGATTTTAAAATATTTTCCAATTGTGTATTATGTTCTACATATGCTTTACATATTCTTTACGCACGCATACGTGGAGAATATGCTTGACGCATACGCGGAAAAATACGTTATGTAGGCTTTACGTGAGCGGAGAGCTGTGGTATATGAGAAACATACGCCTATTTGCAGTAGTAAAGCAAGCGCATAACTACTGTACAATGATTCTCTTGTACACGCAACTCTACTGTTCAACGCAGTCCTTACATACACGTAAAACGGTGGTGTATCAGGAATATACGAATCTGGTAGTGGTAGAGGAAGCGCATAGTCACAGTTCAGCCCCAACGCACCGACCTTCAAGGAAGCGCAAGTTTACTGTTTTGCGTAGTCCGCGAACAGTGGCAGAACCAAAAAATACCATGTATTCGTAGTGGCAAGTCACTCTTCTGCGCTGCGGGTTTGCCACTACATTTCTCATTTTTGTAGTGGCTAAATGTTCAACGGGTCTATATACATAGAAGGGAGTAGCACTTGAAAAAGTTTTTAATCCAGCATCAGCGTGACAGGTACAATATGTTTACAATCAATGCTGTGAGAATAAATTATTATGAAGTTAGGTTCACATATTATATGGTAACAAAAGTATCATCCGTATTTGTAAAAAGAAATAGCACTCAAAATCAATCTACAAACAATTTTTCTCTGGAAATAATAATAAAAATACAGGACCAGCCTCATTTACTATTTCACAAAAAATAAAGAAATGAAATAAAAAACTTTCAAAAAATTGTGTTGTACCTGTGATACGCTCACACGAACATGTAATGCTACTACATATCATCCTCACCCTCTGAACCTGCATCCTGTGCGAGTGCTTCATCATCTGAAAACTCTGATACATATGCTCTCATCCACTGCCACGGAATCACACCTTCATTCATAAAGTACTTAACATATTGAGTCCGAACTGATTCCGCTTCTTTGGAGTAGTTATTACTGCCTAATTGTGACAGTGATTGTAGCAGTTGTGGAATTCCACGCCAAGTTCCAGGAGTAATTGCTCCAGACAGTTGATCTTCTCTATCAGCTAGTGATATTGTATTACCTGGATCAAGCTGACGTATCCAGTTGTGTAAAAGGCAGGTTACTGTTACAATGAGGTCACTCGTTTCCACCTTAGTTTCTGTTGTTTGTAAACACAGATGGCGCTGCTTTTTCTGTAATCTGTGAAGCGGCGAAAATGTGTTTTGATAAGGGAGTGAATTGAGGAAGGTTTTTTGTTGTTGAAAGATGTATATGGTGAATAATAAAAATGTTCTAATTGACTGAAACGTTTATTAAATTCATCATGGTAGCGGAAGCGGTGGTTCGTTGTGGACCCAGCCGGCAAAATTAATGCCGCGCACACATTATCAAATATCAGCGAGCGCTACTGTTGCAAGTGCACACCTCTGCTAATAGCAGCATTACGCAACATGTAGCAGCAGGTGCTTACGCAGCATTTGCTGCATTGCGCTCATATGCAGCACAAAGGGCATATGTTAATAGAAGCGCTTATAAACGTTTGCTGATACTGCTCTCATATATGGCAGACAGTAGCGGTTGCTTCATAGCACCCGCTATCATTTGCCTATGCATAAGCTTGTGCGAATCTATATATTTTATCGACGTCAATGGCGCCGGGCGCAAGATGTATACTCGTACGTCTGGTCAGCAGTGGATGTGTGTATGTGTGCAGGCTGTAGCGAGAGTACACGTATGTTGCGATAATAAAGACAGCTTCCAGACATTAATACACGGTTGCGACTTTTTGTGACTCGCAGATTGAGTGTATAACAATATAAGACCAGCCGCAGTTTCAAGCGTTCTTTGGTGCACCTGCGTTGCTTCTGGAAGTTTTTTTAAATTACATTGTATCTACTGGTATTACCTGGTTTATGGTTTATTTTGTTCTTCTTTCGGCCATTACAAAGGTACGTTTAATTACTGTATTATATTTATAACTACGCTATTATAACTATAAATCTAGTGCTCTTATACATAATTTTAGGCTTGTATAGGATCGGATCTGTACCCATTCCAGGACTATTCTCTATCTGTTTGTTCAAATTCTACTCACACTTTTGGCTAATGATACAGTTCTGAATTTTTATGGTTTCTCTCAGAATGTACACTACTATTTTTGAAAATGGTAAAAAAAAGAACGTTTCGAGAACTACGTATTGGCGATGGCTAAAAAAACAAGAAGCTGAGGATGCTGCTGATGAAAATGGTGATGATGATGACGTAAGTTATATGAAAGGTTAAATTTTGCAAAAATTGCCCTTAATCTTCTACTATGAAGTTTCTGAAAGCATTATTATTAATCGTGTCTTCGTGATTTTACTTTTTACATAGGGTAATATCTTGGTATGTAGTACACCTTCCAGTTCGATGCTAATTGATGAGGATGAAGATATTGAGATGTATCATAATGGTAACAGGCCTACGTATTCTTTTTCCGACTTCTGATGTGTCTAGGCAGGACCGGATTCAGCTTTTTAGCCTCTTTTGAACCCAAACCTCTATGGAGGAAAATTTCGTGATTATAAAATCTCTAACTGGCCCCTTTTTATGAATTTTTGTTGGATTGTAGGCCTTTTTTTTTTTCTTTTAGATTTTTATAGAGGTCTTACGATCTTCTTCTTCCTCAAAAAAGAAATCCGGTCCTGTGTGAAATTCTTCTCTATTTATAAACTTCTACCGTGTATCTGCCATTTCAGTGTCAATTGTTGAAGACGTTAATAATGAAAATGACGAGAATAATGAGGACATGCTAGGAGAAGAGGAAGAAGAAGAAGAGGAAGAGAATGATTTTAAGTCTAACAGTACCTGTTGAAGATTTTCCCACTAAAAACATGAAAATCTAGTTGCGCTGCGTACACGTATTAGAGTGGAAATGCCACTACGACCCATTGTCTTTTCAAAGAAAACGCACACGCATGGAATGCGGATGGCAGTGGCGCTACGCCAACGACATATCTCTTCGTAGTGGAACTGCGCTCACGGACCACTTGTTTCCCACTACGTCGATTTCTTCGTAGTAGAACTGCGCTCACGGACCACTTGTTTCCCACTACGTCGTACCACTACCCCCTTGAAAATTTTCACATTAAAAGATGAAAATGTAGTTCCTCTGCGTGCAGGTATTAGAGTGGTAATGCCACTACGAACTATTGTCTTTTCAAAAGAAACGCACACGCATGGAATGCGTTTGGCAGTGGTGCTTCCCGAAGAACACATTTATTTGTAGTGGAAATGCGCTCACGGATCACTTGTTTCCAACTACGCCGTACCATTACATTACGTGTGCGAAACCACTACGCAAGCCAATTTTCGCGCATACATATGGCAGTATTCTTATGCACGTTATGCCACTATGCACAATTTACAGTGGCGGATACAGAGGGGGGGGGGGGAGTTCGCCCCCATGAAATACCAAACATTTAAATCTGTCTATAGTGACCTAAAGCTATTATGTTTCATCTATACCATTTTTCATTCGGACCCCTCCCCCTCCTCGAAATTATTTTCTGTATCCGCCCCTGACAATTTAGGACATAATAAAAAACTTATTAATTATAAATGAAAAGTACTTTATTACATCAGAATATTTCCATAACAGAATTCGGCATCAAAGAGGAGAGAACGAGCTTGTACAGAAGATAGTATTGTATTTGTGTTACCGGAAGTGTCGAAAATTACGGAAAACTTGAGAATGTCCAGGCAATAACTTGTGTTACCGGAAGTGTCGAAAATTACGGAAAACTTGAGAATGTCCAGGCAATAACATCACTGTCGTTGGGTTTTAGGAACGAGGGATAGTAACTAAATAACTTGAATTCCGTAATAATTTAGGAAATCTTGAAATTCGCAAAATTGACTAAGCCTATTCGTTAATTCCTAATCAGGAGCAGGCAGTGTCTAGTATATCTCTGCGCACTAGTACTTTGCATATACAGTTTCGTTTGATCACAACTTCTGGGCACATTTGAACACATGCAAACGTGGATTAAGGGGTCATTCATTAATTATGTAAGGATGATTTTGGCCGTTTTTGACCCCCTACCCCCATGTAAGGACACATAAGATTAACTGAACCCCCTCCCCCTTATTACGTGATTTTTTCATGAATTTTCCTAAAAAGCTTTAAAATAAATTAATATCATTTGAAAAGGTTCAACAGGTTTCACTGTATGTGTATTTACTCATCTTTAGCGGCTGCATGTAGAAAATGTGTCGCCTGAGTGGTGGCTACATTAAAAATTACGTAATAAAATATTACGTAAGAATGGCTTCTACCTCTCCTCTTCTCAGTAAGGCCATGTAGAGATTTCCCCCCCCCCCCCCCCACGGGGGCTGTACGTAATAAATGAACGACTTCCCCCCCCCACGGGGGCTGTACGTAATAAATGAACGACCCCTAATTGCATTTTGAAATGACTATAGGTGCACCTACCGCACCAAATTAGTATACCTTCTTTATAACATTCGTGTAAACTACATATTACCGAATTCAAGTTTGAAAGATCTAACAGTAATTAATCTAAAGTTTAAAAATATGGCAGAAGTTTCGAAAATTTACGAGTAATTTTATAAATTTATTCTACAGATGATGGTAAAGTACGATTTTAATCACAGTTTTTAGGAGCTAAAGTGACTGCTTAAGTGCGTTGTGATTTTAAAGAACAGAAGAGTGACATGTCACAAGAAAAGAGCCTGAATGTTCACTTACCACTAAGACCCTTTTCTTGGACACGTCACAAGTGGGATTTATGAAATTTTAAATGTCTAGGGAATTTTAGACAAAACACCTGTTCTATAATTGTTCCCGCGCATGCGCGTTTCTACACTGACGGCTCAACGTTAACTGAAAACGTGATAACTCATTATACGTTTCGGATGTTCCAGATTTCTTCTTGTTCGTGCTTTCCTCTCATCTGTAGAATAAAACGTCATATTGTACTTAATTCTACAATTATTTTAGATGGTTTTTCTTACCAACGTAATACAAGCATGTAAAAGCATAAACTATTTTTTTGTTCATTTTCACGACTGAGTCATTCTTTGTCCTGAAGATTGATAGTACCTACTACCTCTCCAGCACTCACAAGACAGCCTAGGCCAGCTTTATAATCTTATAAATCAACAACGCATTGCCTACAACAATTAAAATACACGTTATTACGTCCTAGTCATCAGTAGCGTAACTAATCGTTCCTTCTGGGGGGGGGGGGGCTGAAATCATAGAATAAAAAGTAGGTATTTTTTCACCATGTTCAATTTTCATTAAATGAACAAAAAATAAACTTATAAGAGGTTCGGGGGGGGGGGGTTCTCCCGTATTTGCGCCACTGCTAGTCATTATAGTCATGACCAGGTCATTTTAGGAACTCGTGTGATGGACTAGGCGTTTTTGTAATCTCTGAACAGTCAACATTTCCGGTAACACATATGCACATGGTATGTCAAAAAAGTAAATATGTATGTTTTAAAAAAAAATGAATATCAAGACAGAATAAACTCACTACACATCTCATACAACTGAAACAACAAAAAAGATAAACGTTACATGTACTCGAATTTAGAAGTTTTTTTTTAAAGTCTATTTCTGCAATAAAGCAAGAAAAACAATGTCATAATTAATGGCATTCTGTACCAGGAGTCAGAAGATGTGAAGAAAATATTTAATAAGGCGACAGAAAACCTTGAGGTAGAGCTGCAAGACTACTATTTCTGGGCAGTACAAGGGCTGCCTTCAAGAAATCAGACCTTAACAATGATTGTTAGACTAAATAGTAATGGGGTCAAATAAGACCTGGTAGAAAACTATAAGAAGGAAAAGCTGAATGGCCAGGTAATCTGAGCTGGCTCCCCAGTTGATTTTCATGGACGAGCACCTCTCTAAAGAAATGGTTGAGCTAATTTACAAAATACTTGTCCCAAAATATAGATTAGATAGCAGAGAGAGCAAGACTGACTTACAAATTTTACATTACAACTGCAAAGGAATGGCGTCCAAAAATAGGATAGAACCAACACGGGCGGCGGACCTGTAGGACTCGTACAATCAGTTTGAGGAAGTTCTGAAAGAAACCGAACAGTTAATAAGCGTGAAGCTGGCAAAACCATGAACGTATGACAAGCTCAGTGCGAGAACCAAACTGCTTATCAATAGGTGTAGACACCCTGAAATATTATTTAAAATTAAAAAAAAATCATTCATTAAAAAACAATTTAAATAAAAAACAAATTCTAAAGTATCGTATACATCCTATTCTGGAATTTGATGAGATGGACGGACCATCTAATGTCACTATTGTTTGCAAGGTATGATGTTTTGAGGAAGTGAGAGGGGTGCGCAGTAACGAAGATATTTGAATTTGATTCAAATTTGGAAACGAATGTCCGGGCTGCGTTGAACTATTCGTCCGCCTTTTTTTATACTTGGTCGTGGTTGTGCACTGTTTCGTTGGTCATTTCGTATTTTTTTGCCCCGTCGCTTATTTCTGATCCATTCCTGAACAATGTTCAAGGTTTCGGATACATTTTTGGTGATAGTTGATGCTATTTCTGCAAAATGAATATGCGCAAATTAGGAGATAATAAATGGAATAACAGACAAATAATAAATTTGTGATATCTCCTAAGGGACGGCATACCATAATGCTCAAGACAGTAAATGGGTGATTCTCTGAAAATTAGACAATTCGACGTGGACAAAAACAAAAAACTGAGGTTCACTTTCCAAATGTATTTTCGTTGAAATCGATACTAGGGGCACTGAGAAAACCGTATTCCGTCGACGGGCGGGCTTAAATTTGATTTTTCTTCTTTTTTTTGAAGGGGGGGGGGGAGTCTAGAGTCATAAAAAAATTGTTGTCCACAGATTCATGTCTTTCGTCGTGGATACAAGAAATATGTGTGTCCACGTTGAACATACCTATTTTATGTCCACGCTTAAGAACAAAATTGCCATTTTCCTTTTCCCATTGGGTAAATATGCAGAGAATGTTTGATACATGTAGCTGAATGTAATGTGGCCAACATTAGATACAACTACTTATATTAAGTATTACATTTTTTACAAATTCCTAGCTGGAAATTCAATATGGAATCACCCAAATACCTGTCCACCAATTATAGAAGGCAGAAACTACAATATATTATACATAGTTACAACAATAATGCTCTTTAACGGGGAAGGGTATATCTTCTCACAAATAACGGTCAGGATGTTACGTACCAAACCCGAAATTATACAGATCGGGAATTGTATAAGCATTTTTGTACCATGCGCGAATCGAACGACCAACTTATTTGCACTGAACCCGAAATATCGGACTAGGCACAAATAATGCTGTACCATTTGCGAAATGTATGAAAAGTTTGTACCAATAAGACCAAAAGCTGACAAAGAAGAAAATAGAGATATACAGCCATTATAGTATCCCTCATCTAGATTCCTCTTGATGGAAACAGTACGTATAGCTTTTCCAGCATTACATTATCGTTTGAAGACGAACTGTTCTCCTTTTTTTTTTTTTTTTTTTTTTTTTTTTTTTTTTGTATTGATGAGGTCAGTTTTTCGTGTAACTTCTATCACATTGATACTTCTAATTTCGCTTTCCTGTCAAACAGCGCCTCAAAAGGGGATTGTTTAATTCCTGAGGGGTAACTTATTTTTTTGAAATTTGGACGAAACGTACATAATTCATCAGCCCAGACAGTCAAACCATTGTCAATCATCCAAGCTCTCGCCATTTCCTCAACATCGCGGTTTGGTTGTTTGATACCTCTCTGACTTTGAGAATTGAGACCCGGCCATAACAGTTCCAAATCACTGATAATGGCATTTACGAATTCGCAATAATTATTAGAATGTAACAGGGAGGGGGCACTGAATCCATAAAAAATGTCAATTAAATTCTAAGCAACTTCTGCAGCGGTCTTCGTTTTTTGAGAGCACATAAGTGTAAAAATTTAACCTGGTGATCTTGATAATTCACAATAAATTGAAACTGGCCATTTCTATGACTGCACATCGATCAAGTCGACTTGACCCCTAGCATTAGCTTCTGCAAAAACTATGTATGCTAAATTACAACCCCTTTCGAATAAAGTGATTGCATGAGAATGATGCACACCTCCAACGTTGGCCACTGCACTATAAGAACTGTCATGTTGAACCATGTAAAGGGCAATAAGGGATTATTACATACAAATACAATCTATTCCAGGGTTTGTACAATATATTCTGTACCCACAATGTTATTTATTTTCTACAAGTTGGTACACTAATCGCGAACGGTACAGTATTAATTGTATTAAGTCGGATATCTCAGGTTCAGATAAAAGTGGGTCGTTCGATTCGCGCACAGTACAAAAATGCTTGTACCATTCCGGATCTGTACATTTCGAGCTTAGTACTTACTACATAACAAGGATATTACAAAATTTATCAAGCCTTACCTGGTCACCAAAAGACCTCTCGCTGCAAAATGTTTGTTTTTTCTCCACGAACTTTTGTTGGAATGGATTGTAGAATTCTCCAACATTTGATCTTTTATGGGACATAGGTATTTAGGAAATGCAATCGACAAAACACTGAATACTTAGTTCTCTTAAATTGCAAATTGAAAACAACACTCAAAACTTTCTGATAATTATTCGAAAACTGAAAAGTAACACGGAACAACCGAATGATTTAGTTATCACGTTATCAGTATCAAGCGCATTAGTAGGTAATTCTGTTTTGTTTGAAATATCAACCGTTTTCAACAGAAACGTTTTGATTGGTCGTCATAGTACAAGTGCAGAAACGGTGGGGTAGCGGTTATGTTGTGGTTTTAAAGTTGAAATTCCACCACGCAGATTGTCCGGGAACGCTCACTGTCACTACCACCCACACATCTAAACCGGTTTTCATCATAAAGCCCATCAATGTAGTAGTGGTAGTGGTTTTACGAATGTATATCCACCTGAATGCGCTCGCCAATACATAGATCCTTGGTGTACATTTTGAAGTGGGAATTCCACAACGCAGATTGTCCGCGAACGCTTACTACCACTCTTGCATCTAACCCTGTTTTAATATATAGAGCTCATCAATGTAGTAGTGGAAGTGGTTTTCCGAATGCGTTCCACTTGGATACGCACATCAAAATCTTCAACGGGTAGTGAGTTTCTGCATAAAAAGGATTATTTTTCTGTTTCATTTCAATTTTTACGGTCACAGTCATGTATATAAATGACAATTATTATATGGGATTCTTTCAGAAAAAATGGCCGAAAACAACTACGTAGGAAACAGGGATCTGTTTAAAACACTAATAATTTGCGGTTTATCAAGAAATGCAAAAAATAAAATTTTAAATGTTCTGCGAAACTACACGAATGCTCACGATATTCACGCTCTCCCTCGTGATTTCCGAACTGCTGTTGGTCCATACCCAGAGTTTGAAATTAAGAATATTGATTCAGATGATGTCGATTCTGAGGATGATAATCGTGACTGTTCTGATAGCGATGATCTTGATGATGACAGGCCTGGCAGAGTTGTCGATAGTAATGATCAGCCCATAGCCTCCAAAAAGTGTAGCCAATTCATTTATTTCGGCATCGAAAAATGTATGCGGAATGGCCTCGCAAAATTTAATGCAGAAAATGAAGATCTAAAACTATCTTTCAACGTTGATGGACTTCCTGTTTTCAAAAAATCCAGAACCGCCTTTTGGCCAATCTTGGGCCAGTTTGAAAAGTATCCCGTGTTTCCAATCGCACTGTACTACGGTACTTCAAAACCAAAAAATAATAATAAATTTTTAGATAATTTTGCGGACGAGCTAATCAAAATTTACTCAAACGGCCTTCATATAAAAGGAAAACAGTATAAAATCCATTTGTATATGGGTATTTTCGACAGCCCAGCGCGTAGTTTCGTCTTCAGCACCCCGTATTTCAATTCAAAGAATGGATGTTATATTTGTACTACAGAAGGGACTTATCTTCAGAAGCGCGTATGTTTTCCAAATGTCAGCCCTTCATCCTTGCGCACTAAGCACGATCCAATTTATCAACGAGGCAATGTTCTATTGAAAATCCCTGACTTTTGTCCACTTGATCAAGTACCCTTGGATTCCATGCATGTTGTCGAGTTAGGAGTGTTCAAGAAATTGCTTATGAATTTTTGGATTAATAGCAGCTCTAAATTCAGTTTAACGCCTGCGCTCAAAAAATTATTATCATCGAAGCTGAAGAATCTAGTTGCATACTGTCCAAGAGAATTTAATCGAAAACCACGACCTCTTGATGATTCATCGTTTTACACTGCTAAAGAGCTACGGATGCTTTTGCTATATGTTGGCCCAGTTGTCCTTCAAAAAGTACTTCCAAAACATCAATATACACATTTTATGGCGTTGCATGTTGGTTATCGATTACTCAATGATGAGAAAGTTCTTCATGATGATGATGTTCTTGAATATGCTGAGAAACAACTTCAGATGTTTCTGCAAGATTTTGCGTCAGTGTATGGTCCTGAGTATATTTCGTATAACATCCACGTAATTATTCACCTTGCCGCTTTTGTCAAGAAATACAGGAAAACTCTGTTCGATCTTTCTGCATACCCTTTCGAAAATTACTTGAGACAACTTAAACTTGGAGAAATGGTCAAGTCAGCTCATCATCCAGCCGTTCAAGTCGCGCGTCGGATTCATGAAATGACTGTTTTTTTAACATTCGATGAAAAAGTTGAAAAGAAAATTGGCCTATTCCATCGTCTTGTTCATACGAACCCTGACTCGCAAGTGTTTCAAGTGTATCAGACGGATAATTTCTATTTCGATAACTCCACTGCAAACAGATTTTGCCAAATAGAAGGCAAACGACTCATGATGATTCATTATTTTCTCAAGATTAATGATGATGAGACCCATGTGCATGGAATCTTTCTGGACGATGTAGAGCCATTATACACAGTACCATGTTCGTCGTATTACCTCAATACAATGATCGCACATGTCTTGGATTCTCATATTAACCCTAGCACAAGCTTAGATAACGTTAATATAAAAGAGATCAGTGGGAAATATTTTTGTATCCCCACTGATGTACAGTCTCGTTATGCGTTTGTCAAATTACTTCATTACGTAAGTTTTGTTTCACATCTGAGATTTTTGATTGTTTTGTAAGGAATTAGACATTTGTATATTATTCTACTCGAATACCCCTTTATTTTTCAGGATCATCATGAAGAAGAATAAGAATGAACGTAATAAATCAGGTCAGCGAAGGAGTTGTACTATAGGAACCCGACTATTATAAAGCACAAATCAAAAGACAGAACGAAAGACCAATTGTCGGGGTGGGGTGGGGGTTATCTTCAAAAGCAGGAGTGTCTACCAGCGGATGAGAAACAGGTGTCAGTAAAATGCTTCATCCATATTCAGTGAGCGCATTTGAGTACATTTGTGGACTTACATCTTAAAAGAATATTTTGCCATCAGCCAGATCCCATCAGAAAGAAAAAAGATTGTCGGGTTTTGCTGGGGCAGAATTATTACAAGTGTGATAAGTTCTAACAACCCAACAATTATTATATGAAAATTATTTGGAACCTCGTATTCTCAAACGATGACGATTTTAAGCCAGCAGAGAGTGGATAACACCTCCTGGCTAAATTCAGTAGAACACTTCTGAAAATTATGAATTTTAAAAATGTAACTGTATAGGTATGTACCTAATTTAAACATAATATGCCTATAGGATAAAGAAACAGTAGGAATCTCAACTGCTAATTGTTATCATCGTCAGTTTAATATAATTAAGTTCTTAACGACAGTCATTGTAATTCCTACATAGTCTTTAATGATAAATAGGGCAACCCATTAAGTAAAGAGATACGTTCTGAGAAATAATAGTGTACAAGTAAATAAAAGATTGCAGAATTCCAATGTTCCATCAAAAAAGATTTTAATCTCGTATTGTATCTCATTTGAAGATGTCAGAATATTCTGTGTTTCTTAAATTATGTTATTCCAAGTTTAAACAAATTGTTTGACTGATTACCCACTTTTCTTTTGTGAGTTCACACTGGTTAAAAGTATGCTGCAGTGCTCACAGAATATGAGTGCGCAAGGAAATTGACTGAAATGTTTAATGTATTCATCGATCTTCTTTAGGAATAGCTTGTTATATTTCCGTCAGTGGCTTTACTGATTTCCTTCCGTACTAAGTAAGTTGCATTACTTTTCAAAAACTTTCATTTGATTGCCTTAGTGTAGAAGTCTCCTGTTCTACCTGTTACAAAATTATAGCTTGTTTTGTCAACACACCGACCCTGCGGTCCTCCAATCCATACATATATGCACCTTTGCTACTGTTGTATTATGTGTTTTGTATAATTACGTGAAGATACCTTGAGGGCTTACCACACCTTAAAAATAACAACCTCTTTGCGTGAGACTGAAAAATGTTGAGATTAGGGGTAGCCTAGGTGTAAAACGCCCTACCCCAACTACATAAGAAAAAGGCTATATATAATCACTGGTGTGTACGAAATGTTTAGTGCTCTCAAAAAGAATTTTATTTCCGTAGTTATCTTGCCATTGTGTGCACTATTCGCATCATTCTTTAGAAATGTTTGAATATTTTTGATCTTACTTTTGACTTTTTATTTGCCGCGTATTTACATCAGTAGAAAATTTGAAGTAGGTATGTAGGCGGCATTACTAGTGGCGTATTCGATTCCATGCAAGCCTATTCAATCTCTATCTAATTCACTTATCTAATCCATCTTTATATAATAAGAGTAGATTATTTTTCATTTTTAAAAATAATTTTGTATCATTAAACTGATGTTTCTTTTCTCTGCTTTTTTCTTTAGCAAAATGAAAACAAAAGAAATTGGCAAATATATTTTAGTGGAAGAAGACGCATGTGAGATGAACGCATATGTGCCTACCAAAGTTATAATTTCGAAACAATGGCTGAATAATGACCAAAAAACATTTTTATGGCCTCCAGGCTCTATGAACCATGCTTTACGTTTAGCAAGTGACTGCACTCCACCCCAGGAGGACTGGACGGAACTACCTTTAGGAAGAATCATAAGTTCAAGCGGTAAATTCGTTCAATCTCATTCTAAGTATTGTGTGCATAATTATTCCTATTAATAAGGACGTGTATGTTTACTTACTTTGTGTATATTATTGATAGATCGTCTTGGTGTGGTCAAAAAAAAGTATTTTGATCTCATAAATGGAGGAACTGATACTGAGGAGTCAAACAAACCATACACCCATGCAGTTGCCAATGTCAGTGCTCGGTGAGTTGGGAAAATGGAACTGCGTATTATGTATACTAAATGAATTCTATTTAATTCAAAAGTTGCAAATTTTGAAATTTTATAGTACCTGTAAGTTACTGACTAGTGTTCCGGTACCTTTTCCTACACTGGGCGGAGAAATGACGAAGCCTAATACGAGTCGTGAAGAACTACTAAAAACTGTCAGGTATTTAAAAAAAATTTATGGGGGGGGGGGACTGGATTTGACTCACATACGATAATTTTTGTAGTCTAATACATGAAAATGTGTTTATTTCAGTAGCAGAAACTTGACATCAGAATTTGAAACGAAAGCTTCATCATCAATTAATGATGCTGTGATGAGGTAAAAGGAATTTCATTCATCTAAGCTTCCTTTATATGAACCTTAATACAACTTGTGTAATTGGGATTCTCATTCTGCTCTTTTTTATTTATTTTACAGCCATCAGGAAGAAATAAACGAAACATTAGTACATGAGTGGATCAATTCGCAAAACTTTCCTCCGCGGTAAGAAGATCGACATTATTTTTCTTACATCTACACTAGCAGATTATGTATAGTTTGCCCCATTGTTGAAATGTAAATTAAAAAGAGAAATATAGACAGTACATGATTGGATGTTACCTACCATGTAAAATGAGAGGGAAGAAAAAATTGAAAATCGTTGTAGTAAATATCACATGTTGGTTTCATTTTTTATTAAAACCCTCAAATAATAGGTGTATGACACTCTTCTCGCTTCCCCCCCCCCCTTATTTGAAACTTAATCTTTGCTTCCTTTTTTAGTGTAACCGCAGTAAATAACGACACAGATCATGACTTGGTTCACAATCCGGAACTTGCTGACTTGACTCCTATTGCGCCACAGGAGTGTATATCCTCATCAGCCCTTGCTGTTGAATCAACTGAAAATTCAGACAAGCCTGATGCTCGTCCTTCATTGTAAGGAAATTAAAATATAATATGTGACGTTGATAGGAGGAAAAGGCCTTTATGAGTAAAAAATGAGAATCTGGTTTCTTTTTGTGTTCTAAAACCATTTTTTATTCTACAATCCGCGTGTTCTATTGATTCTTGTTTTGAATAAAAGAGGAGAAATGAGGTATAGTCTCTCTTTTTACAATATTTCTAAAATCTTCATTTTCGTCGCGAAGGTCTTTTCTGTTCTTGGTGTTACATATTACTGTATAAAAAAAATATCAATTGTCGGTACTCAGTTCAATACTCATATCATTTTTTTCCCTTCTCTTTTGCAGAAAGAGGAAATTACCATCAGCAATGGTCGTTTTAAGCCGTAAAGTAAGGTATGATGCCAGTGTGATTTTAATTTAATATACTGTATGGTGAACACAGTCATAAAATATTTGTACTAATTAAAATTTCAAAAATGTACGTCCAAAAATTATGTTGGTTTTTTTTTTGGTACTGTGCTCGCATAAATTTTTGGTCAAGATTCCAACATCATGAAAAAACTTCCTATTAAGTGACCCCCACCCCCAAAAAGAACATTTAAGTAGACCTAAGGTCATGACATGTTTATGTAAACTCGTATACCTGTTGGTGCAGCCAGAAAAACTAATGAACAGTTCCACTGGAAAATATTTTATACTCTTCTGTCACAAATCTTATGGATTTCCAATGTTGTTTTTTTAAGTTACAAAGTAGAGCTTATAATGTACCTAAAAAAATTGTGATGTACATTTTATTTTTTCAGTAAAAATAATTACATAGACAATTACGATATTGCTCGAGCAATGTTACAACTTCATCAAGAGATCAGTAAGTCATATTATTATTTTAAATAATTTTTGAATGAAGGTGTAATGCATGAATACAGTGGCGTAGCCAAAGGGGCGAATGAGGCGAATGCCCCCTCCCCAAACGCATCTGAATCCGAATGTAAAATATGCAAAAAAGCAGTTTTTTGCATTTAAAACACTTTTTTTTGAAAAAATGTCCCTCTAATATCGGTGATTTTCAAAAAATACGTCAATTGTCGATTATTTTTCCCTTGAAAATCTTACTTCGCCCCCCCCCCTCCTTGGGAAAATCCTGGCTACACCAATGCATGCATATGCTCCTATTGCTTGTGCCAATTAAAAACGTATATCTTCTTTTCCAAAAATAAATAAGTGAAATTGTCTTCTTTATGCATAAGTACGTCAGTTTCATCTACAGTGTAATATTTTCTCTCTTTAGAAACAATTAAAATATTGTTGAATAATCGAATTGAAGGGGAAAAACGATGTTCAGCGCCCAACAATCTGTCAATATCGTGGACTCGATTCCCACTAATGAATAGCCATGATGTTGATGAATTTGATCAGTGGCTTGATCAGGAAGAAGCCCACAAAAATGAATTTGTAAGATATGACAATATTAAGCCTGTACATAGTATTTCAAATGCTATGCTATGCAGATAAGAATTTTCTCTTAACAACATAAAATTTCAGGTTAAATATGTGGAGCAACAGCTACGGCAGCGGAAAGATACTGATTCGGAAACATCGGTATTGGCGCGAGTGTTGCCGCACATCGTAACAGAAGAAATCACATTCGAATATTCATGGGGCGGCAAAGTGGAGGGGAAAAATGTTAAAAGTATCAAGTTAAGTATGGGCTGTTCGGTTCTTAATCATGACTGCAAACCGCTCACACCGCATGTATGCACGTGTAGCTTGTGCCGAATCGTTTTTTCGAGAAAGTTTCCATGATAACGTTTTTCGCTCGTGATGTTTCAGATGTTTTCAAAAAGACACTGTAAAATGGTTATGAATAATAAAGTGTAAATTTTATGTCAGAGTGGTTAATTTTAGAGTAGTAAATGTTCACAGGTTATGGGTACAGCGCGCTTCGCCACTGCGTTAGTGCCAATGATGTTTGTTGAAATTTTTGAATTTCGAAATACGTGAGTCCGAAGTTTGATTTGTACATGTGATGTCCGCGAGTGAAAAAGTCGAAATGTCGATCGAGAATTTTCTGAAAGTGTCGAGGCCGTTTGACGGCACGAACTTTGCAAATTGGCGAACGCGAATTTTAAGTATGTTGGAACTTGCAGAAGTGTTGGAAACCGTGTCTGAGGAGGTGCCACAGGAACCGCAGCAGAGGTCGTGGTCAAAGAAAAATACTAAAGCGAAGTGCATCATTATGCAGAATATTGCGGACTCCCATCTATCATACTGCACAGATCAGAAGTATGCTCGTGACATCATGCAGGAATTAGAAAAAGTTTTCATGAAAAGTGATATGCCGACGCAAATGTATGCGAGAAGGAAGATTCTTGGTTTAAAGATCGGAGAAAACGACATGGACAAACACCTTCAGTTATTTGAAGATGCCTTGCGCGAACTCAGAGTGGCCGGTGCAGAAGTAGGCGAATTAGAAGCTGTTAGTTATATGCTGTGGACTCTTTCGGAAGCAGAGGAATATAAGACGCAAGTGCAAATCATCGAGAGCACACCAAAAGAACAACTAACTTTAAGTTTTGCTAAACAGCAGTTGTTGACGTACAGTAAGAAAATCAAGCAACAAAAAGATGTTCAGCCGTCAGCATCGGATACTAAGAAGAACGAATCGGTAGTCATGAAGGTTAGTCATAATAGTAACAAAGTAAGATGTAACACTTGTAAGAAACTGGGGCACTTTGCTAAAAAACTGTTATTTAAATACTAACAAGAAGGGAATAAAGTGTCACAATTGTGATAAGCTTGGACACGTTGCAAAATTTTGTCACATGAATAATAATACAAATAATGCTTTCGCTGGAAATAAAAATTTTAGTTCAGTCAAATGCCACAATTGTGGTCGTCAAGGTCATATAGCTAAAAACTGTAGACAGGTTAACGTAGTTTCTGAATCCGATGTTGCGGTAGCCTTTGCTGTAACTTGTGCTGACGAAGAAAGGCTGGTCAATTCCGTTGTAGAAAATATTGAGGAGTCTGAATTTTCTCTTGATTCTGCATCTGTTGATCATATTGTAGGAAACGAGAATTATTTGACTGATGCCATCGAATTAAAGATGCCCGTTAAGTTTAAGGTGGCAAAAACTGACCAAATCATCGAAGCGACGAAAATAGGAAAAATCCGTTTTAAAATGAGACATGGCCTAGGTGAAATTAAGAACGTTTACTTTGCGAAAGATTTGACGTCGAATCTGTTATCCGTTTCTCGTATAACAGATAACAACAATTATGACATTGTGTTTAAACAAAAAAATGCGTTGTTTGTAGATTCTTTTTCGCAGAAAGTTGTATTGGTTGCTCAGAGGCGAGGTCAGTTGTACAAGTTAAGGATCAGAATAGTCGGAGGCTCTGGTGAGGTGAACAGTGTGAGTGACTGCAATCCTGAAATCTTGTGGCATAAAAGGCTGGCCCATTTAAATTTTAGTGATCTGAGCAAATAGAAAGAAAAATTGAATTTGAGCAAAGTCGATAAATTCTTCTGTGAATCTTGTATTCATGGTAAACAGACAAAGGAGGCGTTTTACAGAAACGCAATCCGTGCAAAATCTCCTTTAGAATTAGTCCACTCAGATGTTGTTGGTCCAATATCGCCCGTTAGTTACAACAACAAGTCATATTTCGTGACGTTCCTTGACGATTACAGTCATTTCTGTGTGGTCTATCCATTAAGTGCTAAGTCACAAGTTTTTGAGAAATTCAAGGAATTTCATGCTTACGCAACGAACCACTTTGGTGTTCCAATGAAATGTCTGAGGTCTGATAATGGAGGTGAATATATAAATGCGAATATGTCGGTTTTTTGTAAGGAAAAGGGTATCGTCATGCAAACATCAATGCCGTTTCGGCCCCAACAGAACGGCAGAGCAGAGCGGTTGAACAGAACGTTGATTGAAAGGGCAAGAACCTCCCTTCTTGAGAGCACGTTAGGATCTGAATTTTGGACGGAGGCTGTGCAGTACGCTGCGTACTCGGTGAACAGATCGCCGACAGTAGATGGAATTATCCCTGCAAGTCTGTGGTTTAACAAGGAGGTGGACTATACGAAATTACATGTTTTTGGTTGCGATGGCTTCATGTTGAAAAACAAGGTTAATTCAAAGTTCGATTCGAAAAGTGAAAAATTAAAGTTTGTTGGATATGCACCTGCTGGTTATAGATTGCTGGATGAGAGGACAAAGAAAATTAGTTTGTCTCGGGATGTGAAGTTTAAAGAGTCAACTGAGGATTCGGTGAATAAACAGGAATCCTGTAATACCTTTGGTGAAATCGATCTTGAGAACATTGAAAACATTCGTATTGAGTCATTTGAGCCTGAGATTAAGTGCATATATAGTGTGGATTCGTTTATTGAACAGGTACCACAATCTGTTGAAGAGGCTAAGAAATTGTCTGAATGGTCTGAATGGAAAGGAGCTATGCATCGTGAACTGTCAGCGATCAAAGAGAATGACTCGTGGGAAATTGTGGAGAGGCCAAAAGGTGAAAAGGTTCTGAGCTATCGCTGGGTATTTCGTAAAAAGGAGTGCAGTGGTGTAGATCGGTTCAAGGCTCGATTAGTCGTGAGAGGCTGTGAAAGCAAAGGAATTTTAGATTATAACGAAGTCTATTCCCCAGTTGCCAAGATTACTACTCTGCGTTCCCTTTTAGCTATCAGCTGTAAGAGGAAATATCACATTCACCAGTTAGATGTGTGCAATGCCTTTTTGAATGGTGAATTGTGTGAAAAGGTTTATATGCAGGTACCTGATGAATTGGAAGTTGAAGGTAAGAATCTTGTTTGTCGTTTGAAAAAGGCCCTTTATGGGTTAAAACAGGCTCCTAAAGCCTGGAATCGGAGGATTGATACTTTTCTTACACAATTAGGCTTCAGAAGATCGCAGAATGACAACTGTCTGTACATTTTCAAACAGAATGGTTGTTTGCCAATTTACTTACTTTTGTACGTAGACGATATGCTGGTGTGTGGAGCCAATTTAGAACAGTTGGAGCAGTTGAAGTTAAAATTGGCTACAGAGTTTAAAATGAAAGATCTTGGTGAATGTACGAAGTTTTTGGGTTTGAAGGTTAATTATGACAGAGAAAATGGAAAACTGAGCATTGACCAGGAAGAATTGATTGTAAAGATTGCAAAACGTTTCAACGTTGAGGAAACGAAGAGGGTCGAGACCCCGATGGAAAAGGGATTGAGTTTGACTTTGAATACTAATCCAATGAAAGTAACAAAGCTGCCGTACAAGGAATTGTTAGGATGTATGATGTATGTCATGATTGGTTCTAGACCCGACATCTGTTTCTCCGTTAGTTTTTTTGGCGCGTTTCAGCAGAGCCCTACAGATGAGCATTTTTGTTATCTAATGAGAGTTCTGAAGTATCTGAAAAGCACAGCTTCAAGGAAGTTGATTTTTGAACCAAATGAGGAGAAAATGGTTGTGTATGCTGATGCTGATTGGGCTAACTGTAAGGATACTCGAAAATCTGTTTCTGGTTTTTGTTTTAAAATTCATAACTGTATGGTGAGCTGGGCTAGCAGGAAGCAATCGTTGGTGGCTTTGTCAACAACGGAGGCTGAACTTTTGTCATTGGCTAGTGCTTCAAGCGAACTGCTGTGGATGAAAAGGCTGTTTGTGGATTTGGGTTTAGAAATGTCGGAGCCTATTGAGGTAAATGAGGATAATTTGAGCTGTATCAGACTGGTGAATGGGGGTGACAATGCTGGAAAACGTACCAAACATATTGATGTCAAGTATTTCTTTGTTCGTAACTTAGTGGCTGAAAAAGTCATTAAACTCATTTACTGTGAATCTGGTGATCAACTCGCCGATATTTTTACTAAATCATTAAGTAAGTTTCGTTTTGAAAATTTGATAAATGAAATACCTTTAAGAAAATGACCAATGTGTGTTTTGTTTCACATGTCCTAAAATTAAGTTGTCATTTTGTCTTTTGATAATTGAGTTTCATCTTTGTATATATATGTGTGCATTGTTTTCTTTGTTATGAAAAAATTTGTTTAAATGAAATCTTGCTTTGAAATTTCTAATGGTTATAATGTAACTGCTGAATTGTCATTTTGTATTATGTATCACATACTTATATTGTAAGTTGTTTGTTCAGATTTAAAATGTAGGTTGAATTTGTAGGTGTGTGCGGTTTGAGGGGGGGTGTTAAAAGTATCAAGTTAAGTATGGGCTGTTCGGTTCTTAATCATGACTGCAAACCGCTCACACCGCATGTATGCACGTGTAGCTTGTGCCGAATCGTTTTTTCGAGAAAGTTTCCATGATAACGTTTTTCGCTCGTGATGTTTCAGATGTTTTCAAAAAGGCACTGTAAAATGGTTATGAATAATAAAGTGTAAATTTTATGTCAGAGTGGTTAATCTTAGAGTAGTAAATGTTCACAAAAAAAGCCTTCAAAGAGACTCGGCTGGCTGCTTGCATCATCAGTAAGTGTACACTATTCTGTGATCCATACTCATATCACGTTCAAAAAGGGAAAGAGGATTATTTAGAAACCATAAATTTGTACGTTCTCAAGCATTACTTTTATTATTATTATTTTTTTTTAAATTACTGTACCCTCTAGGTATGTCCTTTTAGCTCCTTATCACCACTCCACTCAGTATAAGTTGCAGAGTTAACCTTGAAGCATACTTCCTTTATAAATACTTACTTTAATTTGTTTTTACAGATTCTTGTTCCAAAGTCTTTGACGGCGGGAAAAGAAAAAATTTTTCAACTTTCATTGTAAGCGAATGGTTTAGGAATTTTAACACAGTCCGAAAGCGCCATCACCATAAAAAAACACCCGCAAAAGAAAACCCTATCGTGTAAATTTTTCCTTGAGTGAATAAATGGACCGACCATGATTTTGTCTATTCCAGTTCTTTCCATTTACTAGTTTACGATTTTTATTGTTATTCATTATTATTATATACTGATTATCATCATGAGACTGATAAATTTTTCATAATATATTGCATCATCTTTTTTTTTTTTTTGTGTTAATAATTGTGGAGGATTAAGAGTGAGGGAAAGGGGAGCACTTATTACTATACAGCACTATGAAGCGAATGCACATATTAGTACTACAATGCACGTGCAGTGTAGCACTATGAAGCAAATGAACATATTAGCACCACAATGCACGTGCAGTATAGCACTATTGGTAAATTGCTATAATGCGCTAATATGTGTACAATATGTAAGTATGCTGTGCACATTGTATCAGCGCTTATGCGCGTGTGCTACAGTGCATTATTACAGCATGATACAGCATACGCAAATAGGTGCACACGCTGCACAGCTCTGTTATCAGCGCACGTAACTGCAGATCATATATGCACTTATATGCAAGAAAGGCGAGTTTGTTTCATGCTGCATGTTTCTGCACATATCAGCAGAAACATGCAGCATATGTTTATAAAAAGTATCAGCAGTTTGCCGGCTGGGGAGTTCGTAAACGTAAAAAGTTTTAAAGCAAAGTATTTACGCGTTCTTGTCATAAAGTAGAAGGAAGCTATCATATCATGGCAGCTAAGGTAAAGCAGAAGTATGGTATACAACAATTTGATGGCAAAAACTACAACAATTGGAAATTCAGGGTCGAATTGATCATTGATGAGGCAGGAGTAATGGAGAATATTACTCAAAGAACAGATCCTGAGGACATGACAGGTCAACAGGAGGCAGATGACAAGAAATGCAAATTGATAATAATAAGATGCGTTGCGGACTCTCATCTCGAATATGTCAAAGACAAGGAAACGGCGTATGACATGTGGTCATCCTTAGAAAACACGTTCCAGAGACGAGGTTGAGAGGTGCGAGGCGAGAGAGGATGAAAACAGGCAGACGAACGAGCAGCATGAATGTAACTTGTAACAATAAACAGTTTATCGTTTGGCACGTAACGTGGCGTTTCCTTTATTTTCTATCGCTGTACAACCCTCCGCCACATTGGTGACCTCGACGTGATTCTTTTGCGTTGCGTTTTAACGTGTAGTTTGCGGGCCGTGCACAGTTTTGCATGCTCGCCTTGCCGCCGGCAAAGATTTTCGTGCCTGAGTTGTCGCCGCCTCGTGTTCGTTCTCAAGAATTTTCGCTTGTTCCTGGCCTGAAACCAGTCATCTTTTTCTCTTTTTCTTAACGTTTTCTCGCGACCACAGAGTGCTGCCTCCTATGTCCGCTCTCGATTTGGAGGAAATCGCGCTGCCGAATCGTAACGCCGAGTTTGTAGCCGTTCATCAAGGCAAAATCATCCAAGCTCAGAATATGGCTGTGCCGAAATTTCGTTTGCCAGACTTCGACGCTAACAATGCAGAGCTCTGGTTTGCAACTACTGATGTAATTTTTGCCGATAATAACGTGAATGCAGAGAAGAAGAAGTTCGCGATTCTCCTGCAGTATCTTGACGCACAACGATTAGCTAATATTCAGAGCATAATCGTCCAACCTAATGAGGAAGAGCCTTATACTCGCGCGAGAGCCATCATTATCAATCTTTATGGAACTACAGAGGAGCAGAAGTTAGACCGCTTGCTCACGAATGTCAAGTTGACAAAGCAGACTCGCCCTTCGCTAATCTTAGAGGAAATTCGAAACCTCAGTGCTGGAATGGCCGGTGCCGACAAGCTTATCAAACGCGCCTGGCTGCAAAAATTATCACCCAGTTTGCGCGAGATTTTAATTGGCAGCAGAATCGAAGATCAAGATGAGTTAGCCAAATTAGCTGACAAAGTCTACGCAGTAAAGAACGATCAGCAGAGTACTCATGCTGATAACGTTTGTGCCGTTCAGTCAAGTAATCCTAATACTGATTTGATCGCGACTTTATGCACAGCAGTCACAACTCTGACAAATGAAGTAGCCGCCATGAAAGCTCAGTTTGCCAGCCGGTCACGTAGCCGTTCTCGAGGAGATTATCGTTCAGATGGTAATCGTGAAAAGTATGTAAGAGACCGTCGTTCACGTTCACGTTCGCGCGATTGGAAACCGGATCTTATTGACGGTATATGCTGGTATCATCGTACATATGGGAACAAAGCTGCAAAGTGCCGCAATGGATGTAAGCGTGCAGCCGACTCAAGGGACTCGGAAAACTAGGTCGGGAGACTGTCAATGCGACGGGACAGCCTCAGTCTTCATTTTCGTCGCGTTTATTTGTGCGAGACCACGCTACGCGATTGAACTTTCTTGTTGACACTGGGTCAGATGTGAGTATTGTTCCGCGCTCACATTTCCGAGGACCGCATCAGCGATCCAAATATGGTTTGTTCGCAGTAAACCAGTCTGTCATAGCAACTTATGGTTTGAGAAATCTCAAACTCGATCTTGGATTGCCAAAAAAACTCGAATGGAATTTTGTGCTTGCCGACATCAGAACGCCAATAATTGGAGCGGATTTTCTTCGCCACCATCGGCTGTTACCAGATCTAGCTCGAAACACCCTTGTAGATGCACACACGCAGTGCAGTGTTTTGGGAGATCGTTTGTTTACGACACAAACTAGTGTCTCAGCAACGGTTGAAAATCAACATCAACAAGTTCAATCACTGCTTGAGGAATTCAGCGACATACTTCGACCGCCGCGATACGATGAGAAACCGCTTCATGATGTACAACACTTCATCAACACGAAAGGACCGCCAAAACACTCGAAGCCACGCAGATTGAATGCTTCGACATCCGAAGAAGTCCGCAGGGAACTTGATTCAATGGTAAAGAATAAAGTTTGTCAACCTTCGAGCTCGCAGTGGGCAGCTCCAATAGTAGTAGTTCGTCGTAATAATAAATTTTCGCGTATTGCGGGCGATTATACCGGGCTAAACAGTGTCACAGTGCCAGACCGATATCCGATACCAAACATATGCGATTGTACGGAACGATTATCAGGTTCCCAGGTATTTTCTAAGATAGATCTCGTTAAAGCTTTTTTCAACATTCCTGTACATACACCTCACGTTCCGAAGACGGCGATCATCACTCCTCACGGCCTTTTTGAGTATACTCAAATGAGTCTCGGTTTGCGAAATAGGCTGCCACGTTCCAGCGTTTTATTAACTCTGTTGTTGGCGACCTGCCTTTTGTATTTCCTTACATAGATGATTTATTAGTATTCTCGTTGACGAATGACGAACATGTACAACATCTGAGGACTGTGTTTAAAAGATTGCAGGAGCGTAGCCTCACCATTAATATACAGAAATGTAAGTTTTTCCAGGAGAACATTGAGTTTCTAGGTTTTCGAATTTCGCCGCGCGGATTTCAGCCAACAGAAGAGAAAATACAAGCTTTCAAAAGTATGGAGAGGCCGAAAACGATCAATGCCCTTCGTCTGGTTTTGGGTGCGTTCAACTTCTACCGCCGTTTCACCAAGGGTGCAGCTGATATAATGGCGCCGCTGAACGAGCTTCTCAAAGGACATACGCGCAAGAATGACAAAACCCCAATAATTTGGACGCCGCAGCTAATTGACGACTTTGACAAGGTAAGGAATAGTTTTATTAATGCAACTATGTTGACTTTTCCTCGCAGCGAAGCGCAGTTGTATCTTGTGACGGACGCAAGCGCCAATCATGTCGGAGCTGCGCTAGAGCAGGCGGCGGACAATGGACGTGAACCACTTGCATTTTTTTCGGCAAAATTGACGGAAGCACAGAAGAAATGGGCCGTATACGATCGGGAATTGTACGCAATTTATGCGGCAATAGAACATTTTGAATATCTCCTTAAGGGTAAGCAATTTACTATCGAAACGGATCACAAGCCTCTGATTTATATGTTTCAAGCTAAGAAAAGGTGTAAACTGGAACGCCGCTCCAGGCAGTTGGAATACATCGCTCAATTTACTGCCGATATTCGTTATATTGCGGGTGCCTCGAATATAGTTGCCGATACATTAAGCAGACCTGAATCAGATGCAATCACTGCGCCAATCACTCCTGAAATAATCGCAGCTGAGCAGTTATTCGATGAGGAATGCATGCAAGCAAAGCAATACGGATACCGTGGGCACGAGTTCCGCGAGGTAAATATTAATGATAACTTGAAATTGTTTTGTAATGCGTTTCAGGATACTGATCGACCGTGGGTGCCAACAAGACTGCGAAAGCCATTATTTCGTCAGGTACATTATTTGTCACACCCAGGAAGAAGAGCGACACATCGTTTAATTCGTTCTCGCTATTTTTGGCCGAACATGGGTAATGACATCACGTTGTGGTGCAAATCGTGTCAAGACTGCCAACGTTCTAAGGTCCATCGTCATACACGGACACCGATACAGCAGTTTCCGCCGAGCGACCGGCTCGAACATGTGCACACAGATATCGTCGGACCACTGGAGGAGTCTGAAGGTAACACTTACCTCTGTACATTCATTGACCGAGCAACTCGATGGATTGAGGCCGTGCCAATTTCGAATATACGCGCCGATACAATTGCACGAGCATTTTTCGACACATGGGTGTCACGGTTTGGCGTACCATTAAAGCTGACCTCGGATAGAGGGTCGCAGTTTACCTCAGCATTGTTCCATCAACTTAACATACTACTTGGTGCGGATCATATCAAAACAACAGCATACCACCCGCAAGCGAATGGCGCAATTGAGAATGTGCACAGAAGATTAAAAGCAGCGCTGAAGTGTCGTGGAAATCGCTGGACACTCGAATTACCTGTCGTTCTGCTCGGCCTTCGGGCGGCTCCCCGCGATGATTCCGGGATATCGTGTGCAGAGATGCTAATGGGAACAGCTATCAAGCTGCCCGGTGAATTTTACAGGAATGGGGAGGAAATACAGGATGCGTTTAAATACGTGCGTCAACTTCGAAACGCTCTCAGAAAACTTCGTCCGCTTCCGCATACAAGCAATGCAAAGGGTAAGACCTTTATTCATAAAGATTTAGAAACGTGTACTAAAGTGTTTGTCCGTGTAGATCGAGTTAAAAAGCCTCTTGAACCGCCGTACGAAGGCCCATTTTGCGTTCTGGAGCGCTTTCCCAAATTCTATAAGTTGCAGATGCAAGATAAGGTGGACACAATAGCAATTGATCGCCTCAAACCGGCCTACGAATTGGCAAGCGACGAGCAACTGGCCCAACAGGCAGAAGCTGAGCCAAAACGCCCAATACTGATGCGGCAAGATGAAATGCCGTATCCAGACTGCAACGGTAAAACGAGTAAGCGTGTATCATTTTATGCATTACCCCCAGTTGACAATATCCCAAATCCTCCACAACCCTTGGACTTAGCGCAACCGATCATTCCTCAAAATAATGAGGTCGCTGTACCTCCGGCAAATGCTCGACCCAAACGGAACTTGAGGCCGCCTCTCCGTTTTGATGATTATGTTCGCACCTGATACTGACTGCGCTTGTAATATTCTTTGCGAACACGAAAAGGTAGACTACAATAGGTAGATTCGATTCCTGTGTGATATTTAAATTAAACTTTCAGGTATCCAACCTTCATTTTGACGATGCAATGAATAAGTTTTGTTGTAAATGTTAATTTCTTATGGTATTTATAATTTCGCCGAGTAAAATTTTTTCGTCTGCTAACCGATTGTACCTCGTTCTCCTACCTTGTAGATATCAATTATTCGTAGTTTATTTGTTTTTTCCCCGTTTTTCTGATTAATCGTCACATGCGATCATTTTTCCATATGTATTTTCCTATTGACTTGCAACTATCTCGTATATGTAACGCATCATATTTTGTAGTCATACTTGTCGACGTGGTTAAAGCCTAAATGATGTTACAAATCTAGTAAATTATAGTTACCATTAAATTTTAAGTACCTATATGAAATATGTAAAACCATCAGTTATCTCGTTCAAAAGTTTTTTTGTAATTTTGTATCGTGAAATGTGTGAGTTCCACTCTTAAGAGGGGGAGTATTGAGGCGAGAGAGGATGAAAACAGGCAGACGAACGAGCAGCATGAATGTAACTTGTAACAATAAACAGTTTATCGTTTGGCACGTAACGTGGCGTTTCCTTTATTTTCTATCGCTGTACAACCCTCCGCCACAAGGTATAGCTACCCGTATTTTACTTTTGAAGAAGTTATTAACGTTGAAGTATGACAAAAAAGATGGTTTGGAAAATCATTTCGTGAAGTTTGATGCTATTGTTTGTGAACTGAAAGCTATACGCAAGAATTTCGATGAAGAAGATGCAGTGGTCCATTTGCTGCTCACCCTACTGGAAGGCTTCGATAATATTGTCACTGTGATCGAATCCAAAGCTGAAATAACGATTGACATTGCAAAACAAATGCTGGTGGATTATCAGACACGGAGAAAATTCAAGGGTGCAGACATTGAAGAGACGGCAACTGCAACTGCATTTGTATCTAAAAGTGAAAATCGTGGTCGAGGCAGTAATCGTCGAGGAGGTTGTGGTATGGTGCGAGGTGCATCCTCATTTCGTGGTAATAGTCGTGGTGTGTATCGCGACAATAATTATCAAAGTTCGTTTCGTGATAACAGTTATTAAAGTTCGTCTCAGCCTTATGAAAGTAATCGTGGTCGCGGAACCGATCAAAATCGGTTTTGGTTGTGGTGAAGTTGGACATAGACGTTTTGAATGTAAACATCATACGACTAGTTCAAATAATACCGAGGTGCCCACTGTGTTCTTTACATTATTGAATGCAGTTCCTACAAACAGTTCTGATGTTGAATGGTACCTGGATTCCGGCACTAGTGATCACATGATCAAGAATGATCGTTATTTAGTTGATACTCAAATTCTTCAAAAGTCGGTGAAGGTTGAGCAAGCTGGAGTAAATGACGGTGAAGGTATTCAAGCGATTTTGCGAGGTATTTTTCGTTGTAACTCGAATGGGAGACTGATTGAATTTCATGATGTATTGTATGTGAAAAATTTACGGCATAATTTACTGTCGGTGTCGAGATTAGATAAAAAGAGTTTTCGTGTGATATTCGGTAATTCAAAGGTAGTAATTATGAAGAATAGTGTCGTTATCATGACTGGAGAACTGGTAATCCGTGTGAATCGAATTATGTCGCGCTTCATAGAACATTCGAACATTTTATAGATTATGTGCGGTTAGTGACGGCTCGTTTTAACTCAAAAATCGCGACAGTTCGGTGTGATCATGGTGGAGTTTAAAACGTGTTGTGCGTTATTTAAAGCAGACAACTGATTTTGGTCTTTTGTATTCTGTTGAAGAACAGAGAAAGGAAGTTTTGTATGGTTTTTCAGATTCGGATCATGCTAGTGATCCAAATGATCATAAGTCTGTAAGCGGGTATGTCTTCAAGTTGTATGGTAATACCATCTCTTGGCAGTCAAAGAAGCAAGAAACAGTTGCGCTATCCAGCACCAAAGCTGAGTATATAGCTTTGTGTGGAGCCACATGCGAATCTATGTGGCTGAGAAAATTGATGTGTGATTTAAAGATCAATGTCAATGAATGCATTTTGATATTGGCAGATAGTCAAAGTGCTATGCGGTTCGCGAAGAAGAATTCAAATTGGATGAAACACATCGACACCAGATACCATTTCATCAAAGAAAAGATAGAAAATGGTCGGGGATAATGTCGCTGATATCTTGACAAAGGCATTGACCTGTGATCTATTTGTAAAACATAGAAATAATTTGGGGGTATATTAGAATTAGGTTAGTAGTTGTACCTAATTGTTATTTTGTTGTTTATATTTCTTTCGTAATAGTTTATTTCGATTTATGACTCATCTGTGTTTAGGGGGTCGTGTTGTTTGTAAACACAGATGGCGCTGCTTTTTCTGTAATCTGTGAAGCGGCGAAAATGTGTTTTGATAAGGGAGTGAATTGAGGAAGGTTTTTTGTTGTTGAAAGATGTATGGTGAATAATAAAAATGTTCTAATTGACTGAAACGTTTATTAAATTTATCAGTTTGAAGGGGTCTCTGAAAAATACGAAATCTCCATGCCAGAATTCCAAACGCGACAATGTGGCGCGCTCTCGAAAGACGATAATTGAATATTCTTTCTTTCCTAGATAACCCTCTCCTGCTGTAAGGTTTGATGAGGTATGTCTTCATTGGAAAGATACCATCTCCCACAATTACATGATCATTCGGGAAATTTAGAGTTCTGTCCTCCAGGGACAGTCTTAATGAACTTTCCTGCCAAAGCGAAGCATCTCCAGTTCGTCCATTTGCTCCAACAGATATGTATGTAAAGTTGTATTCTGCATCAACCAGTGCAAACAAAATAATGCTAAAGAAACCCTTGTAGTTATAAAACTCAGAACCGGAACAGGGTGGGCATTGAATACGAATGTTTTCTGTCGAACGCTCCTGCACACCGTGGAAAGTTCCACCTTTTCAGAAATTTTCCTCCAATTTCTTGCCACTCTGCCTGTGTATATGGAACCTATAACATTAACAATATTACATTGCTTATTTAATTACAGACGCAACCTGTTCATAACACTGAAGAAAGCTGTGAGGTACCACCCACTATGAGTTGGACATCTGGTAGTGAGGTCCCACATACAAGTGGTTCGTCTTCAAGCGATACCAGAGGGCTATCAAGAGGTACAGATGATGGAAGTCGTTCAAGTAAAATGCAAAAGCGATTGTCAGTTAGAAGTCCTCCTGTGAATGATGAGAAAGATGAATTCCTCACGAGATTGAATGAAATTCGTACTCAGATTGTAACGAAAGATCAACAGGATTCGAACGATCATTTTGGGGCTATGGTTGCGTCTGATCTGCGTGCTTTGCCTCGGTTGAAGCAGGCGAATGCAAAGCGGGATATTCAAGATGTACTCTTGAAATATGCAGCTGAGGCGGAAATGGAAGCAGCTACAGCCACCTACCTCGTGGAAGAGTGCTATACTACTACTACTTATTAAACAACTGATTCCCGCAGTTTACTGATACTGTATACTTATCTCATGAAATACAAACCTTCAGATATGCTTGCAATTTTATTTTCAGATCACGTAAAATTTCAGGTAGAAACATTGATATTGAACCCAGTGGTATGCGGAACAAATACGCTAAGGATGTGAACGAGTCTCCTGTAGCTAGGTACCTCAATGTTACTTCAAGTTTCAGTGATAACGGTAAAGCATCGCGCATATTCGTGTCTTGTCTTGGAAGTTTAGGATCCAATAGCGATAATAGATGTACCACATTGTCCTCGGAAATTCTCAGGAAATTTTGATATGACTTTGGATCTTCTTTCACTATTTCTCAAATTAAATTGTTAGACGCACCAAACTGCTGCCTTAGCGTGATCCATGCCCGTTCAAACAGTTTTCCTTTTCTGGATCGCCTCCTTCGTTTCTCTTCTCTTTTCTTTCCTTCCTTATCTCGTTGATAGTAGTACTCCAACACATCACGCATCAATAATGTAATTTGATCATTTATGTAAGCCGGAGGTACTCCGTCCCTCCCTTTACATACATCTTTACTCACGTCATATGCAAGGTATCATACAACACCAGGTATACTGGGTATGTCTACACAGATCCGATCGCTACTCGCTCTATACGCATATTCAATCATCACCACATTTACTAGTCCGATAGAAGCAGAACAACGGTTACTCGGTACAAAGTGGTGTAATGATGATGGTCGTGTGACATTAATGCATTAATGTGAAATTTTTCTTTTGTGTAATTTTGTGAACTATAGAAACGTGTAACGAAAAATACTTGAAAATTTAAATTTTTGTGGGTTGTACATATTCGTCTTATTATATTCCATTATTTATCTCATCAACTTTCTCCCGGAGAATGGTCAGAACGAGAAAGCACGATGTACCGGAAGCATGTGCGTCGGAGAATGGACAAAATGGTGACGAAAGTGCCGTCAACATAGCGGAGGACACACCACCAAATGAGATTGAAAAACCTCCAGAAGTAAGCTTGCCAAAGTCGCCGTTGCCCAGCTCCGAGACTGAATCCATACCTGAGTCCGTTCAGACTGTACCCGCTATTGACATGGAGCAATTAAAGTCTCAGTTCCTGGCTTTCATGTCCTCCATGATGGGGATGCAATTACTGCCACCAACCCTCAATCCGGAAAGTAAAAAGTGGATGGCCATTGATCAGGCGTACCATACACCGCCGTTTGTCTTGCGAACCATCAGTGAGCAAGACAAACTACAAGGGCACAAGAATTTCAAGCCGTGGCTGAAGATGATCGAGCTAGATCTAGGTGCGTTAAATTTACTGCCGTTTATATGATCCAAACACGGAGCTGAAATCACTGTCTCACCGGCTAGGCGGAGCGTCGTGAATGCTCAAGCGCTTCAGTACATTCGGGCGAGTGTGTCTAAACACATCGCCAACTCGTTGGACAACATGACCAGTGCGTTTGAGGTGAGGAACATCCTAGAAAAGACGTACCGGCAAAGCAGGATGCACGAGTTAGTGGACATTTACCAGAAGTTCGAACGGCTTAAATTCCGACCGGGGTTCGATCCAATTCGATATGTCATGGAGTTCGAAAATTGCATTGCTGAATATCGTGATCATGGAACATCCTTCCCGGATGAATACGTTGCATCTGTATTCATACAAAAGATTGTGGGTATTCACGATTACCGTACGCCATACTATTCATTCTACAACACAGTATCAACGCTGAATGAAAAAATGCAGACTTTTGAGGAAGTCAAACAACGTTTCTTACAACTAGATCATCAGAAGAATCACACTAACGCAACGAAACAGAATACATTGAAGTAGTTAGATGTGAACAATACTTATTTTTACATCAAACTTCATACACCAAATCCATAGTTAATCAGTTTTATATGTCAACTCCACAAGAGACGAAATGGGCATGCATTCCAATGCCTCCCATTTCAACTCACGCTAACATGAAACCACACATATACCTGAGGGCGCAATTTTCCCCTATCGAAAGGTGATCGGAGCACTAATGTATTTGGCAAATTACACGCGTCTTGATATTGCATTTGCAGTTAGTTATCTCGCGAGATTCCAAAATCAGCCTACTGTGCTGCATTGGAGTCTGGTACAAAGAATTCTGCACTACTTGAAAGAGACATCTGACATGGGCATTACTTGCCCTACACGAGATACAAGTTTACCGAATCCCATAGCATGCAAACTTGATGCCTATGTGGATGCTGACCATGCTGGAGATCCTTCAACACGGAAGTCCACTACTGGATTCGTGATTCGCTTGAATGGGTCGCCTATAGCTTGGTGTTCTCGGCTTCAAAAGTGTATTGCTGAACATACATGTGAGGCGGAATTCATCGCTTTGAATGAAGCAGCACATGATGTTCTACATCTGGCATTTTTAACAAGTGAAATGTTAAATGTGAACGTGTTACCCGTCCCATTGTACGAAGA
Organism: Acanthococcus lagerstroemiae; assembly: GCA_031841125.1. Lineage (NCBI taxonomy): Eukaryota > Metazoa > Arthropoda > Insecta > Hemiptera > Eriococcidae > Acanthococcus > Acanthococcus lagerstroemiae. The sequence goes on along the minus strand of JAJSSI010000010.1, from coordinate 340,218 downwards.
TAATTTTGCTGCAATGCAACAATCTTATAACACAAGTGCAAAGGGGAGACTGAAACATGTTCAAATTCGATATCTCAAAATTCGAGAATACATAAACGCTAAAGTAATGATTGTTGAGAAAGTCAGTACAGTAAATCAACTTGCTGACATATTAACAAAGCCACTACTGCAACAGCCTTTCGACTCTTGCAGAGATCGCTTGCTGAGGTTTCTTAATGAGAAAAAGAACCAATAAGCATTATATGCTCATACGTTGACGGCCGTCTACCTGATAGAAGAAACTAAGCTTACTTGACTCTCCCCCCCCCCCGTCCCCCATCGCTTAGTTATATATATATAATTTTAACATATTTACTACAATAGTTTATTTCATGTTTAGTGATGATTTAAAAAAAAAAAAAAAAAAAAAAAAAAACAGTAATAAATAATTATAGATACTCTAGTTTACAGCATAGAAGAGATTTCATCTCTGTGATGCTACCTAGCCTTTATATTTTATCCAGCATGGAAGAGACTCTATCTCTGTGATGCTATTTTTAGTTTATCCAGCATAGAAGAGATTCTATCTCTGTGATGCTATTTTTAGTTTATCCATGTTAATATACGAAAACTCGAAAGTGTTGTTAATCTGAAGCACATCTATGGAACTTACAAGTGGCTTAGACCCTTAGAGTTAAAGTACCTCGCTTGTACAGATGGGAGGGGGTGTAAGCCGGAGGTACTACGTCCCTCCCTTTACATACATCTTTACTCACGTCATATGCAAGGTATCATACAACACCAGGTATACTGGGTATGTCTACACAGATCCGATCGCTACTCGCTCTATACGCATATTCAATCATCACCATGTTTACTAGTCCGATAGAAGCAGAACAACGGTTACTCGGTACAAAGTGGTGTAATGATGATGGTCGTGTGACAATTTAAAGACACATTTTCAATTAATACACGAATACAAATTGATCACTTCTGTTGGAAAATAATACAATCCTGTTTATCAACTAGCAACGCTTCTAACTAGCTCCTCATATGAACGTTCACTAGTGCACTACCAAGAAGCCAGCGATTGCTCGCTTCTTGGTAGCGCGCTATTTACTCGCTCGTGTTAACGCGCCTTAAAATTTTTTAATTTTCCGCTTGTAGAAGCTAGCTTGTAAAAAAGCTAGAAGCTAGATATTTTACACTGAGCTACTTTACAAGCAGCTTGTAAACTAGCAGCTTGTAAGCATGTAAAGTAGCCTACTGAAAACTTCGTTATTCATCGTCAGATTAGGTTGGTGTATGGCGACAATGCGTTCAGCATTGAGATGGTGCGGAGATGGGTGCGGATATTCACAGATGGAAGAGACGATGTCTTTGATGAGAGTGCCAAGAAATTGCGAGAGAGTGAGTTCACCAACATTTCAGTTGGTGCTCCATCAGACTTTCACCTTTTCAGCCACATGCGTGTTGAATTTGGCGGACAGCGTTTCCGGACAAATGATGAAGTGAAAACTGCAGTGACCAATTACCTTCACAAGTTGGACTCTGAACATTACCATCTCGGAATTGAAAAGCTGATTCCTCGTTACAATAAATGCCTCGAATTGCATGGAGATTATGTAGAAAAATAAAGTATTTCTTCGAGAATACGTGTGTTTTTGTTCAAGAGAGATTGGTTGAGTTTTAAATTTTTTCTGGGTTACCGGAACTTACTTTTTGAACTACCCTCGTATATCCATATATGACATATTTCTCGTGTTTCAGGATGGTCAACTACTGTTGTGCCTTCAACTGCCACTGTACGAGCGATTTATATCCACAACTTATGTTTCACAAATAATAATATTATTAATGATTATTCAGTGTTACTTTACCTATAATTTTGTTCTTTATAGTGCTATACAAACACTTCTTCATTGTAGATTCCCGGATGCTATCAGAGAAAAAGAACGTCGACAAAAGTGGATAAATGCTGTGAAACGAAAGAACTTTGAGCCAGGAGCTGGGTCGAAAATTTGTAGTCGACATTTCAAAGACAGCGACTATTTACCTCCAGTCATAAGTGGACCTGTACGCTTAAAAAAAGAAGCAGTACCGTCTATCTTCGATTTTCCGAAGCATCTTTTGACAAAAGAGAAACCTGGTAGAAAACCACCAACTACTCGATCTGTTGAAATTGATAAGGTAATGTGTACGAGTATTGGGAGTAACATGAGTAAGATAATGAATTATCTGTGTTCTTGGATGTGGATACAAAAAGGTTTCGTATGAGAAATATGTATATTATGGTAAAAACTCTTTTGAGGTCTCGAAAGAGATAAGAAAATTTTTGTTCCTGGCCCTGTATTTGAAAGCTCTGAATGCGCTGTTTTGAATGAAAACCAAAAGAGAACAGTCAGTCTATTTACACTCTATAAGTTTTCCATTTATGAATATAACAAGAATTGCAGATGAATGTCCGAAGTGGCTTAGTTTTACCTTAATTATTCGGAAAATTCAGTACATAACAGTTGGATTTATTAAATAAATATGTCATTACTTCTGTTTCATGTAGGAAAACATTGAAGACATTCTTGTCGAACCTGAAGAGCGCGCAAAAAGTGTGGCTGTTCAAACCACTTTGACGATGGCGGAAATAGACAGAACTCTGGTTACTTTACGTCGCGAGAAAAAGTGTTTGCAGCAACAACTCAATCGAAAAAATCGTCGTGTAAGTAACCTTGGTGACATGATATTGTTACTGAAGAACAATAATTTGTTGGATGATAACACCAAAGGGCTTCTGAAGAGCAATTTTCGTTCATCGTTACCCTTTGAGTTGTATGAAAACGAATTGGAGAACGTAGGAAGGGCAAGTACCAGCAGAAGATATTCTGATAGTATCAAAGAATTTTGTTTAACGCTACACTTTTACTCGCCTAAGGCATACAATTTCCTTCGAAGGCGAAGTATACTCCCCGATGAATCAACAATTCGAAGGTGGTTAAGTAGTCGAGATTGTAAGATTTTGGAAGAGGTTTTATCCTACTTAAAAGAAAAAACCGTAAAGCAGCCATTTTTGAGAGATGTCGCTCTTGTGTACGATGCTATGTCAATACGAGCTGGACAATGGTACTGTAAGAAGGAAGATAAGTATTATGGCTACGTTGATTTAGGAGGAATAGTAAATTCAGATACCTCAGAGTATGCAACAGAAGCATTATTCTTTGTGATCGTAAGCTACACGCACAAATTTAATAAGTGTCCTGTCGCTTATTTCCTTATAAATAAAATTAACGCGACCCTACAAGCGCAGTTAGTTTCAGCTGTAATTACTTCATTACATTCTTCCGGAGTATTAGTGCGTTGATTAACATCGGATGGTACAAGCACTAATTTGAATACGTATGAGAAACTTGGTTGTAGACTGGATGTAATGGATATTCAGTCATTCTTTCCCCACCCTAATGATAACAGTATACGCATCCATTGTTTACTGGACCCAAGTCATGCAATAAAGTTGGCTCGCAATGTTTTTGGTGAATGTAGTTTGTCATCAGATGCCGGCTGTATATCATTTAATTATCTGCGGCGAATAAATGATTTGCAGAATAAAATTAATTTCAAATTGGCAAATAAATTAAGTAATTCGCACATTTTTTATAACAGGAAAAAAATGAAAGTCAATTTGGCTGTACAAGTTATCAGTTCGAGAGTCGCTGACACCTTACAGTACTTGAAATCCGAGTATGCAGAATTCAAAGATGCGGGTGCAACAATCGAATTCATAAGAATTTTTGATCGGTTGTTTGATTATATGAACTCGCGAAATAAATTCGCCTCTGGTTATTGTTACATATGTGGCAACACTGCATTTTCTTGAATATTCATATTTTTTATCAGTGAATAGACAGGTTACATTATTACTACATAGTCGTCTTTTCTTTTTACATTTTATTTAATCTTTTGATTCACGTGAACATGACAATTGGCGCAGTCGTCTAGGAAATGGAAATTTCTCGTCACAAGGATGGCTGAATCGATGAGCAATGCTGAAGTTCTCCGAGCTTTACAAGACCAAAATGCAGCGTTATTACAGCTGGTCACGAAGCTTTCGTCGAATGCTACATTGGGTGGTACATCTTCAGTAAAACTATCCGCGTTTGATGAACAGCAGGAGAATTTCATCGATTATTTAGATCGTGTCGAAACGTATTTCAAGGCGCAGAATATTACAGACGGGGATGTTAAGAAGGTACAGTTCGTTTCATTCCTGAAACCAAAGTTACACAACCTCTTGAAGTCGCTACTCTATCCGGCGACCTATGAAACGAAATCGTACGCTGAAATTACGAAATTATTGAAAGACCACTTGGATCCTGCTCCGCTCATCATTCCTAGCTGCCATACGTTCCTCAACCGTAAACAACGTTCAGGTGAATCCGTCTGTACTTATTTAAGCGAATTATGTAAGCTTGCGGCTCCTTGTAAGTACACTCAAGACGTTCTAAACCGAATACTTCGAGACGTTTTTGTTTCGGGGCTGAATTCAAAGCCGATGCTTGATCGTCTGTTTGAAGAAGATGATATTGCTTTAGAGAAAACTGTTGAAATTGCACTCGCAGTTGAACGAGCTACAGAAGACGCACGTGAAGTTCTAAATGGAACCACAGATTCAAATGCTTCCAAGTCTGTTCCAGACGCTGTACACAAGATGAACTCGACTACAAAGAATAATTCTTCACGTACAAAGAAGAATAAGAAGCGCCCAAATAAATCTGCTGAGAAGAAGAGTGATACGAAGAATTCCTCTGACTCTCCTACAGTCACATGTTATTATTGCGGTAAGAACCATAAGGCGAATAACTGCGAGGCAGATCCGCGCTCGTTGTACTGTAAATTTTGCCGTGTACAAGGGCACATTGAGTCTGTGTGTAAGAAGAAGAACAACGATAAGAAGTCATCAGAGCAAGTTCCAGTCAGATACTTTTACAAAAACGACGATTACTCTGATTCCAGTTATCCAGTTCCTACCTATCGCATAGAGGACATACACCAGTTGAAGAAGTCGAATACGCATGATACTCCCAAGTACATTCAGCTTGAGCTCCACAACAGGCAGTTCGTGTTTGAAGTGGATACAGGATGTCAGAGAACCGTTATCAATGAATTTGATCATCGTGATACCCTGTCAGGTCCAGAGCTACAGCCCACGAACGTTTTATTAAAACCGTATGGACCTGATGCAAGAGTGATTACACCACTTGGGGAAGTAACCACAATGGTAAAATATGCCGGCATACAAAAAAAGCTGACATATTATGTAGTTCCTGGTCGAGATCCACCGTTATTTGGATTGAATTGGTTCAACGCTTTTGGGTTAGAGCTGAGTGGCCCAGTTCCAGTTCATTCATGTTAGTTCGGCGACGAATACATGCAAGAACGAAGACTCATGTTACTTGTAAGCCGTATATTTAGTAACTAACTCGTGTGACAGTCTCAACCCCGGTATCTAATAGTGTACATACAATCGACAGTGTAAGGAGCAGGTTTGAACACAACAGATCCCCCTCAAACCAGCAACTAATAAAATTTAAAATCACAATAGGTACAGCAGTCAATAATCACAGTGCACATGAAAAAAAAAATGGAAACTAATTACAACTAAAAATTAAACATACAACAGTCAATAATCACAGTGCACATTGAACATGGAAATGAGTTACAACTTAAAATTAAATATTCTATCTCTAATGTGAGCGTACCTAATGTGAGAAACGGATTTAGTAAAAATATCACCTAGTTGATAATTTGAACTTATATGAACGACTTGAACTATATTTTTCTCGACTAGATCACGACTAAGATGATATTTAACGTCGACTGCTTTAGTTCTTTTTTCTTTACTGAATTGAGTTATCGCGATAGTACTCAGATTATCTTCGAAGACCCTTACGGCATTATCGTTTATCAATCTTAATTCCAGCAATAAATTACGGATCCAAACTAGATCTACTAAGCTAGTACCTAGGGCAATATACTCCGCGGCTGTGGTTGACTGAGCTACAACAGACTGTTTTACACTACACCAATGAATCGGATTATTGAAAAGAAAAAATATAAAACCAGTAGTAGACTTTCTATCTTCCACGTCATTGGCGAAATCGGCATCCACAAAGCATAATAGCGAATCAACTCCAGGATTATTGGACTTGTTAAAGTTAAGGCAAATTTCCATAGTAGACTTTAAATATCTAAGAACACGTTTTAAAGCATTCCAATGCTCCTGACCATAATTACTCTGAAATCTACTCAAATATGATACTGCGAAACATATGTCCGGACGAGTGCCACGAGTGAGGAACATTAGTGTACCGATGAGTTCCTGATAAGGGACGCTTAGGCACTCGGTTCCCGAACTAGAAAGCGATAGGCCAACTTCCATAGGTGTACTGCAGGCGTTTGAACCATCCATACCATATTTAGTCACTAAACGACGAACGTATTCGATCTGATCAATTCTCATAGTATGCGCATTACAATCGCGCGAAATATTAAGACCAACGAACACAGTATCGTCCAAGCTAGCCGACTTAGACATATCGAATTCCTTACTTAGTAGGCCTTGAACATTTTTGAGAATATCGTACGATGAACTAGCTATGATTAAATCGTCAACGTATAATAAGATATATGTCACAGTGTCTTTATCGAAGGAGTAATACAAACAAGGCTCGACCCGACTACACACAAAACCAATGTCGAGCATATACCCATCGAATCGCTTGTACCAACATTTGCTGGCCTGGCGTAAACCATAAATCGATTTCTTCAATTTACAAATTCTGCCTGAACCATCGTCGAATCCCTCAGGTTGGTACATGTACACAGGAGTGTCAAGTTTGCCATATAAAAAAGCGGCTTTGACATCCATTTGAATGGCATCTAAATTGAACTGACAAATCGATGACAATAAAGCTTTAATGGACTCGAAGCTAGCAGTCGGAGAGTAAACGTCGGAAAATTGAAAAACACCTTTCTGCATGCAGCCTTTTGCGCACAATCGTGCATGGTACCTATCAATCGTACCATCCCTATGACGTTTAATGTTAAAAACCCAACGACAACGTATTATATCAACTTTGGGTGGAGGACTTATTAATGTCCAAACCTCGTTCTTATTCATGGACTCTATTTCAGACTGGGCAGCGTTTAACCAGCAATCGCGATCCTCCCTACCTTCGATTTCCGCCATTCTATCAGGAATATCATAGACGTTAGCTTCGACATTATTAACACTAACTTCATACTCTTTGAGGTGAGGCGGAGGACGACGAACCCTATCACCAAGGCGAGGTACAACAGGCTCGGGAATAGGCGCATCATTCTGAGCAGCAGGTTCAGCCGACACGAGAATAGGCTCGTCATGGGCTGGCTCAACTGACGCGAGAACAGGTTCGTCATTCTGGACCGGCGTCGAATCCGCAGGGACAACACAATCGCGGGCAGTGACGCTATCTAAGTCGAACAACGCATACCTGTCACCATTAGAGTTTTTACTTTGAAATAAATCCGAGCCCTTTTTATGCTCCATAAATAGCACGTTCCTGGCGAGTTTAACTTTTCGATCGGAGATACTCCATAGACGAAAACCAGAATCGTAGTAACCAATGAAAATACACTCCTCGGAACGACTATCAAGTTTCTTACGTTCATGAGGATGCAAAAGCCTGAAAGCTTTGCACCCGAAAACCTTTAAATTATCGGCACGCGGCTTCCTACCACGAAATAACTCGGCCGGAGTACAACGAAAATCGAGAGCATATGTAGGAGACCGATTCATACAGAAAACGGCATAACGACAAGCTTCTCCCCAAAATGCTTTAGGTAAGCCAGAATCGAACAACAAAGCACGAATTTTGTCACAAATGCTACGATTAATTCGCTCAGCGACACCATTATGCTGCGGGGTATAGCCTATCGTATATTGAATCTTAATACCTTTATTACTCATCCATTCCTTAAATTTGTTACTCGAATACTCCCCGCCTCTATCACAACGTAAAACAGATGGTTTCAAGTTAAGCGCCGCGGCACTGCGATTAAAATATTCCTTTATACAATCGAAAGTCTCGCTCTTATGTCTCAACAAGTAAATGGTACAAAAATGAGAATAATCATCTACTAAAGTTAAAATATAATATTTACCATCGTGAGTTGAATTTTCTATTTTACATAAATCCGAATGTGTTAATTCCAACAAACGCGAGCTACGATTTTTAACTACCACATTAAACGGCAACGTGACTTGTTTGCTTTTTATGCAGGAAATGCAATTGGAATTATCGATGAACCTATCGTTAATACCGTCTAAACCATCGACTAGTCCTTTTTTAATAATCATGGACAAGTATTTGTCACTTATGTGACCAAAACGTCTATGCCAAAGGTTACCTACGGAATTTCCATCACAAAGAAACGAACCTGCGTCAATTTTATTAAATGAAATTTTGTAAAGTCGGCCAATTTTTATACCTTCAGCGACAAATTTACCGTTTTTCGATATGATGACATTAGTACCGTCATAAAATAAACTCATTCCATTATCGGTCATTACAGTAACAGAGAGCAAATTTCTCCTTAATTCAGGTACATATAATACGTCACTTATTCGAATTTGCTTACCATTGAAAGATACATGTACAATACCTCGGTGAGTCGCCTTCATAGTGGTATTTTTGTCCGCAACCTTGACGCTGGACTCGACCAAAACCGCATCCGTGAGTAAACGAATATCATTGACCATATGATCCGTACATCCACTGTCCAGATAAAAAACAACGTCATCTTCAACCAAATTACAAGAAGCACCACGGTCGCCGATCTCAGCTTCCGTCAAAAACAACACAGGTTCATCAGCTTCGGCATTGTTGGTCCTCGGATTTGAAATGACTTTCTTACGTTTAAAACACCGGTTGAATGTATGACCATCTTTACCACAGTATGTACACGTTGGCGGATCACAGGCACGGTTATCATTTGAACGTTTGTAGTCATCACTAAAACGGCTACGGTCTTGACGCATCGGCTCACCACGAACTTTTTTATTGGTGTAAAATGCAGTCAGATCGTCCTCGGCAATACCATCTGAACTCGTACGCGTTTCTTCGTCCAATAGACGACTCTTCACGTATTCCATTGTAAGGCGCTCTTCCGGCAAAGTTTCTAATGCCGTTATCGCCGCACGGTACTTATCAGGTAACGCCATAAATAAATGACAAATTTCGTCAAGCTGATCTATTGTTGAACCGGCGGATTTGAGCTGGCGTACAGTATCGTCGAATTTACGGAACGCATCTGTGAGAGATTCACTAGCACCGATTTTTAAAGTAAATAATTTCTTACGTAGCATGAATCGAGTGCAAATACTCTTTTTTTCAAAAACGGAATCAAGTCTGCTTATCATGTCTTTAGCTGATTTTATACTCTCGTCTTGTAGATACGATAGGTGAGGATCAGAAACGCACGCGATTATGGCAGCCTGAGCAGTGTTGTCCGCATTTGTCCATTTATTTTTAATGTCTTCGGTGGCGGTATTTGGAGGCTTTTCAGAATTTAACGCCTCGTACCCTTTCTTCGCCTTTATGAGAGAGATGACTCGAAACTTCCAAGATGAGTAATCGACACCGTTGAACTTACGGATCCCAAACACAAATTCATCTGACGATTGCTCCATTTTCGACGAATTTCCACAAACAGGAAACGGCCACAACAAGGTAAAATCGGAGAGAAACGCGTGAGACCAGAAACAAGCCCGAACGTACGTGCTATGAAGGAGACGTAAAAACACGGCACACTTTTACATGCACTGGGCCCATAACCATGTTAGTTCGGCGACGAATACATGCAAGAACGAAGACTCATGTTACTTGTAAGCCGTATATTTAGTAACTGACTCGTGTGACAGTCTCAACCCCGGTATCTAATAGTGTACATACAATCGACAGTGTAAGGAGCAGGTTTGAACACAACAATTCAGTTCAAGATGTTTTCGCAGGTACGTCTAAATTGCATTCATTACTACGGGCGTATCAAACTTCAGTTTTTAATGCGAAAGTTGGCGAGATTAAGAATTTTGAATGCGAGATAAAATTGCGGCCGGAAGCGAAGCCTGTGTTTTGTAAGGCTCGTACAGTACCATTTGCATTACGTGATAAATTATCTAGCGAATACGATAGATTAGTTGCCGAAGACCTTTACGAATGGGTTGAAACCTCAGATTGGGCAACCCCGGTTGTTGCGGTAGTGCGTCCAAAGTCAATACGTGTATGTGGTCATTATTCCGTGACTATAAACCCACAAGCAGATGCTGTACAACATCCATTTCCCGGTTTTGATGAAGTCTTTATGTCATTAGCCGGTGGAAAAAAATTCACTACGCTAGATGTTCGTTCGGCATTTTGGCATGTTAAAGTTTCAACTGATACAGCCAAAATATTAACGTTGAATACACACAGGGGACTCTTACGCCCTCGACGTTTACAATTTGGTGTTCATTCCGCACCTGCCATCTGGCAGAAGTTCGTTGATTCCATTTTCAAAGGAATTCAGTGTGCTGTCGTTCACGATGATATAATTATCACTGGTGCCACTGAAGAAGAACACTTGAGCCGACTAGAACAGGTATTGCAAAAATGCCAAGAGTACAACATCCACCTTAATTTGGAAAAATGCAAATTTTTTCAAGATTCAGTGACATTCTTAGGTTATAAGGTTGATAGCCAAGGTGTTCATAAGACTGAAGAGAAAATCGAATCGATTGTGAAGGCTAAGTCACCTACATCACCTACTGAAGTACGATCTTTTCTTGGAATGGTGACCTTTTACGCAAAATTTGTGCCAAATCTTGCCCGCTTAGCTACTCCACTCTACAATCTTACTCGAAATGACACTTCGTTCCACTGGGGTAAAAAAGAAACTGGAGCGTTTGAAGCCATCAAAACTGAAATTGTTTCCGAACGAGTTTTGATTTTCTACCAAAAAGACTTGCCGCTCACTCTCGCTGTCGATGCTAGTCCTACAGGACTCGGTGCCGTGCTCGCTCATATCGTGAATGGTGTGGAAAGGCCTATTGCCTTTGCGTCTCGTGTTCTGTCTTCTGCTGAACAGAACTATTCGCAGATTGATAAGGAGGCCCTGGCCATTGTTTGGGCCACCCGTCATTTCATGGTGTACCTATTCGGTCGAAGATTCACACTAGTCTCTGACCATCAGCCGTTGATACACTTGTTCGGCAACCGTAGAAACGTGTCAAAATTGACAGCGACTCGATTACTCCACTACAATCTACACTTACAGATGTTCCAATTCGATATAAAGTACCGAAAGTCGAATGAAAATGGTAATGCGGATTTTTTATCACGTTTCCCGTTACAGAACGTTAAATCCACCTTGAAACCAGATTATGTCACCGTGTTTCATCTTCAACAGTTGGCCAAAGTTCCCATCACCTCAGGTACAATTGCAAATGAAACCCTGAAGGATGCCGAGTTATCAGTATTGCTCGAGAAAATAAAAAAAGGTGAACCTCTTGGTAGCCGGGAAGGTCAGTTGTCCGTCGAAGGAAATTGCATCTTCTTTGGGACTCGTGTGTACATTCCACAGGTCTTACGTGAACAGATTTTACAAGAGTTACATGTAGCTCATCCCGGTATTCAAAGAATGAAAAGCTTGGCTCGAGTCCATGTCTACTGGCCCAAAATTGACGCTGATCTTGAACGTTGCGTGAGAAGTTGCGAACCATGTGCGTATCATGCCCGTAACCCTCCTACAGCTCCACTTCATCCATAGGAGGAACCTACGAGACCAGGTCAGCGGATACACGTAGATCACGCACAAGAAGGATTGGACTATTTCCTTCTTATTATTGACGCATATTCCAAATGGCCAGAAATTGAACTTGTTCCTGATTTAACCTCTGTGACAACGATTGAGGTTTTACAAGATTACATTGCACGTTACGGAATCATGGAAACTCTTGTGTCTGATAACGGCCCAGCCTTCTCTTCAGCTAAATTTGAAGAATTCACACGACACTACAATATTAACCATGTTCTGACTCCGCCTCATCATCCAGCATCAAATGGACAAGTTGAAAAGTATGTCGATACCCTGAAGTCGGGTTTACGACGCATCAACCAGGGTGATGGTAAAATGACGTTGAGGAACTGTCTACGAAGATTTTTATTCGCATACCGCCGAACACCGCACTCCACGACAAAAACGTCTCCAGCGAAACTCCAGTTTGGCCGGGAACTGCGGTCTCAACTATCATTTCTCACTGAGCAGCCAAAATCCAGCGAAAATTTGTTTTGCTCCAAGCGGTTTTACCTCCCAGGCGACTCAGTACTGTTTCAGCACCATTACAGAAACAAAGTGAGTTGGAAGGCGGGTCACGTTGTGAACAGAATCAGTTCTGTCATCTACATAGTCGAAGATATGACAGGTGTTCGTGCACGTCGTCACATAAATCATATGAAGGACGCACCGCGAAACCCTAAAGTTCAGCATTCATCTACATTTGCTGCTCAGCATTCACCTACATTTGCTGCTCAGCATTCGCCTACAATTTCGACGGCAGAGGTCGTCGCGTTGTCTTCTCCACGGTCTATGTCAACCTCGCCGGAGTCTCCAGGACCCTCCACTGTGGCGCCTGCTGCGAAAGCCTCAAGTTCAAGTTCTCCATCGCCAAGCCTGTGCCCGGATGCAGGCAGTCAACCAACTCCGGTTCGTCGTTCCTCTCGCCAACGTCGACCTCGGGTTATTCTAGACCTTTAATTATATTCAAAAATTTTTGTTTGTTTTCATTTAATTTTTCTTACTTTTTATATACTCCGTTTTTGTTTTTTTTTTCTTGCAGGGAGATGTTACATATGTGGCAACACTGCATTTTCTTGAATATTCATATTTTTTATCAGTGAATAGACAGGTTACATTATTACTACATAGTCGTCTTTTCTTTTTACATTTTATTTAATCTTTTGATTCACGTGAACATGACAGTTATAAAGCCCCTCTACGTTTAAATAACCGTCAAACATGGATAGCTTTATTTTTCAGACGTTCGCACATATATAAAAACTTTGCAATGCGATGGTATACCGTTGCTTAGTCATAGAAGGAAAACCTTCACATTGGGATTTTATTTAAACACATTCAGTTACCTATACTCTCTTAGCACTGGATCTATTACAGAAGGAACATCCTTTGGAGTATTTTCTAGCGTACAAGACTTCACAAGATCATGGAGAGTTAACCTTTTCATGTATCCGTTGTAGTACTGGACAGAATAACAATCCACACGCCTTGCAGCTCTCCTGGATTTTGAGAAAAATGTTATTTCGGAATTCGATTACACCCACTAAAAATTCGAACTGTGTGAATGATAAAGAAAGCGAGCATTATTTTGGAATATTTTCTTTTGGCACTTCTTGTCAGCGTGATAAGAATAGACGAGTGAACAGCCTTCATGAAAACAATGTCCATAATGAGAAGGGTATTGCGGAGGAAGAGAGAATTGACGACATATATACTAAAGAAATTGGACTTTTATCTGCATATGAGGGTAATATCAGTTTGATTCATCTTCGAGATAATGCACTCTATTTTGTAGCAGGAAGTATTGTGAAGAAGTACTTCGAGAAATATTCGTGCTCAGAATGTGAAGCTTGTTTACTTAACAATAATCTGCAACTTGACCACACATATACTGGCAAATATGATGTAAGTGCTTTCACTTACCTCAAAAATTGTGGTGGGCTCCTATTTGTGTCAAACTTTGCTATGGATGTTGTAACCGAAACAGAGAAGTTATATCAGCTGTCAGTAGGTGCCAACATGGCCAGAAATATTAGGCGAAGTGTAATTGCAAATGTTCGACGACATTTCATAATGTCCAATACACTGCAGAAATTAAATCATCCCGTTTTTGATACCTCAAATGGTGAGTCCCATGAAATGAGAATGCTGAATTTTATAGCGTCAAATTATCTACTACTTCGAATATATACGCAGTGCAAGAAAGCCACGCAGGATTTCCTAGGTTTTAAGTCACACTTGCGGCAACATCTTCGTCACGTAACATTATTTTCCAATACTTACCTAATATTCTTATTTTCCCTGTAGTTTTTTTTTTTTTTTTTTTAATCGGACCGATATTCTATGTTTTGTACATTAAGGCAACATTTTTGTCATATTATTGCAATATATATTTTCCAATTTCTATTTTTACTTTTTCATGTCGATTTTTTTTTTTTTGATAACGATATTCTTCTTTATTCTGTATGTTAATAAGATTTTTTTTTATGGAAGGAATTGACGAGTTGATTTTCATATCATGTGTTTCAGTTCTTAAAGACAATATGCCCACTATGCGGTTACAAGCCATAAGAGGAGCATTATTTATCTAAGACTCAACTGCTGACAAGAAGCGACAACATTAATATTCACAGAACACTAGTCTTTTATTGTCTCTTCCCCTGCTGACACTTTCCTCTCAACACTGAATTGATTCACGTTTATTATTTAATAATTTATAAAATCTTTCATTCTCTCTCCTCTATTCTGAACCTTTTCCTCAAATTTATAAGTAATTTATTCATTTGTTCATTAGGTATTCCTTGACGGATAATTATTAGTTACCATCTTTACTTTTTTTTTGTATTTCTTTATATTTGTGCATGTGCATACTAAGAAATTATTACCTTGAATTCTTTCTCCAACTTCTTAATGTATAATAATCACATCTGAACTATTTTACACATGATACAGTTTTAATTATTACCGGGCGTTGGAGCTGCTGACCGGATGGATCGAGTCGGCGGGATTGTGCTTGGCGGTGCAGAAGACGGAGACAGTTCTCTTCACGACGCGCCACAAGTACGAACAACCGACGTTCGTGCTGAAAGGCGAGAGGATCGCGCCACGCCCGGCGCTGAAGTACCTGGGGCTGTGGTTCGACGGGAAGCTGTCGTTCCGCGAGCACTTCCGGAGAGCGGCGGAGAAGGCGGACCAGGTCGCCGGGCAGCTGTCGCGACTGATGGCGAACCTGGGCGGCCCGCGGGAGCAGAAACGGAGGCTGTACGCGAACGTCGTGCTGTCGGTCCTGACGTACGGCGCACCGGTATTCGCGGACGCCGTCCAGATCCCGTACCGGAGAGTGGAGCTGGAGAAGGTACAGCGGAGAGTCGCGCTAAGGTGCGCCAGCGCGTATCGCACCGTGTCAACGGAGGCGGTAGGCGTGCTGGCGCGCCTTCCACCCATCGAGCTGAAGGTAGACGAGTTGGCGCAGTCCTACAAGGCGCAGAAGAAGGCGAGGACGCGGCAGGAGGCACGCCGGGCGAAGCGTGGCATTCAGCTGACCACGCTTCAGCGATGGACGGAGAGGCTCGCCCAGTCTTCGAAAGGCGAGTGGACCCGGGAGCTGATCGGTGAGCTCGACCTGTGGCTAGGCAGGAAGCACGGAAGCCTGAACTTCCACCTGACCCAGGTCTTGAGCGGACACGGTTGTTTCGGCTCGTACCTGCACCGGATGGGTTTGGCGGGGAGCGCCGAGTGCACCCATTGTGCAAGCGGAGAGGAGGACACGCCGTGGCATACGCTGTTCGAGTGCGACGCCTGGGATGAGGAGAGGCGCGGGGCGGTCACGATCGATCCCGGAGACGGCGTGATCGACCGTCTTGCGCCGGACACCCTGGTCCCGGAGCTGTTGAGGAGCCGAAGCGGTTCGGCCATCATGCGACGGAAGATGGAGGCTGAGTGGTCGAGACAAAGGACGCAAGGAGGAGAAGCGGATGTTGCTGCTGCTACTGCGGCGGCGGATACCATCCAGCGAAGCTCGCCCGTTGCACCAGGGCTGGAGCAGAGCTCGCCCACAGTGCAAGGGCTGGAGCTTCAATCGGGAGAGTCTCACACGACGAGTGAGTGAAGAGGAAGAGGCAGCGCGTCCGGCTGCGGGGGACCTGAAATTTCCAGGCGAGTGCTCTGGGAGCGCGGACCTCGGTCAGTAGGGAACCCCGTGGTGGCCCTGGCAGGACGCGCGCACCGTTCCGGCCAGGAGAAATGGAGGCTCGGGCCCGGCCCCAAAGCGTTCCCCTCGGTACTGATGCGATGCCCGAAAGGGTAGTTTCCGGTGCCAGGGGTGCGGTGTCTCAGGGGCCACTTTGGCATGCGTGCATCGCCATACGTCCCACAACACCAGTTTTAATTATTCTTATCTGTAATAAAAATAAAACGAAAAAAGTGGTTGGTAAAAAAATGACTACATCTATATATGTACTGTATTTGTTGGAGGAATCATTTTCAGGCGCATAAATTGCACAGAAAATCTTTCTACAATTCGACGCACTTTTAAAAATAATGCTCAGTATTCCGAACAGCAATTTTATTCAAGAGAATTTTTGAAAAAATATCTAATACTTGCAGAATATACACAATTAAAATAATGCTCAGTATTCCGAACAGCAATTTTATTCAAGAGAATTTTTGAAAAAATATCTAATACTTGCAGAATATACACAATTATACACTGTACCGAGTACCGACATATCGCTCAACGTGTAAGATAAAGACGAAAATACTGTACGATTGTTGTGTCTCTTTTTCACACACTCGCTCGGGTAACATCGCAGCGTACGCGTTCCAGTGTACGAGTATGTTATTGATTGTAGTTCACTGGTCGTACCACAGTAGTTTTCACCTATCCAATACCAATTGTCTGCCAGTCGTGAAGGTGAATTCGCTAGAGGTCGCTAGTGTCTCTATCTTAATTTGGTTTCACTGATATGATACCACGGTGTCACCTCTGCGTTTGTTACTAGGACACACAAATCCAAAAAAAAAGATTGTTGTTTCGAGATACAAAAAGTCGTTAGAATTGTGTATGTGTATCAGATTTACAATATTTTTCAAATTCCGTTATGACGTTTTGTTAGTTTATTCAGTTTGTTTTCCTTTACGTATTATTATTATTATTACTACAATTTATTGACTTCACAGTTTTTGTGATAAGCATAGTTTCAAGTTAGATTATGGATAAAAAGCGAGATCAAAAACCGCATTATGTTCCGGGAGTAGGTTATGTAAATAAAACGAAATATTATGAATTATGACAGTCGGAATTGGAAAAGAATGTAAGTATACATCAGCGATTTATTGATGTATGTGATCTTAATGTGATGTTTTAGTAAAATTCCTTATTCATATTAACATTGCAACGGGTGTATTTAGGAAGGCTCATTATTGTCCTTGTTAGATGTAGCTCTATCTTATCTTTGTGTTTTCAGTCAGTTACGTGAACGCCCAGTGTTGCCAGACATACGGATTTATCCGTACACATACGGATTTTTCAGCATTAAAAATGACTAAAAAATTATATACGGATTTTCATACGGATTTTTAGCCTCATACGGATTTTTTTGAAATTAAAAGGCATTTTATACGGATTTTCTCATTTTTCTAATAAAAAACTGCTAAAATACCCAATATTTTTCAATTTTCATGCGAGTTTCAGTTTCAAACTTTAAGAAACAAAAAAACATTATTATAAACAAAGGAAAAAACATTTTTAAAAGGCAAAACTAGGGCTCTATACGAGACAGGGAAGGACAGCCGGCATTTTCTTTCCAGTTTGTTCCGTGAAACGAGAACTGGTCATGCGGCGGTCATGCCGTCATGCCTCATGCGGTCTTCACCGCTCAGCCGATTTTCTTTTCACGGACCAAACTGGAAAGAACATGCCGGCTGTCTTTACCCGTATTGTTATAGAGCCTTAGCAAAACGCCAAAACATGATGTTTTATCTGTACGACAATAGCGGACGGATAGCCGATAGCGTCAATTTAAAAATTATTATGAATTATGAAATCATGAATTTACAATAAAAATTTAGTTGGTTCTTGGTTGTGACAAACGACTGACGACAGTGACTTTTCAGTTATCTTTTGCATGGTTTACATGGTACATGGTTGCTTATTCAATTTTTGGAATTTTGGCGCTTGAACAATGTCGGACTCGGAGTACGATAATCATTCTGGGGAATGTTCTGATAGTGATTCTCCTTCTTCATCTGAGTAAGTCAACTTTATAATAAATCATAAATAGGTATTTAAATTTTAAATATTTGATCTTTTTACTCTGAATAATCCGCACTCTCATAACAGAATAAATTATAAAATCATCAATCAAGTCTCATGTGTTTTACAGGGAAGCAAAGAGAATTCGTTGTAGAAAAAGGAACGTTTCATATTCATCATCTTCACCTCCGTCTTCACCTGATCGGGATCGGGCTGATCCTAATTGTGAATCTGAATCGAAATCAAAATCTAAGAAAGCCAAAATCGAGTAAGAATAATTATTCGAATAAATCTTACGATTCCAACATTTCTCAATGTTCATCATTTACATAATTAATATCTTCTTGTGTTTTAACTTTCATTAGTCTATCGAAACAAAAGCATCGAGACCAAAAATTTCGTGCTCAGTGGGAGAAATCGTTTGAGTGGATTACTAGTTCTCCAAAAGGTATTATTTTATTAAAAGATTATAACATCCCTGGTAGCACAGATATTATGTAAATATTGTCTACAATTTTTATCGTTTGTCTATACTGTGATTTTAATTTATCTTCTAGGAAATCATTATTTTCGGTGCAAGGCTTGTTTCAAAGATTTAAAAGGAGGATTGACTGAGGCAAAACGACACGAGCAGCGGAGGGACCACCAAAAAAATGAAATGTCAATAAAAAATTCTGTTAAAAATTTTTTTAAAACCTCCGAAAAGGAGCAGAAATTGGAAGAACAGGCGAGGAAAAATGAAATTACAGGGGCGTTAATGTTGGCTGAACATGATATTTCATTTGCCTTCAGTGATCATCTATTCAAATGGGTGAAGGTAAAGCACGAATTTTTTATACCTACTTAAATTTGAAACATTTCAGAAAGTTTCTTTTCTTATGTATGTACTTATGATATTATTTTATCAGTCGTTAGATCCGAATTCAGAAGTTTTAAAACGGATGTCGTGTGGTAAAACCAAAGCAACAGCCATCATTCAAAACGTTATTGGGGTACATGAGTTAAATGAAACCATATCGGCACTGAAAAGTTGTAAATTCTCGATAATGATAGATGAAACAACTGATATGTTGGGACGATAAAACAGTTAGTTGTTATAGCAAGGTTAATATCTTCAACTTTAATATTCTGTTATTTCTATTTGTAAAATTTTGATCATTTATGAGAAATTTCTTTTTAATATGATAACATTTTTATTTTCATTCTGGGAGTTAGTCGTTAGTCGCTGCTATCAAGTATCAATGGTATTTTTTCAAAAAAAGGTTTTGCAAATATCGATGAAGGAATTTAACATAGTTTTTCCATTACACACCGATATTTGTTTATTCTATGAATATCAAAGCTTTTTTCAACTTTCTAAAAATGTTATCACATTAAAATTGAATGTACTCAGTATTTAGCTACTGATACTGTCTTTTTTTGTTTTCTCAGATACCAAACCGATGGAGTTGTTCGGGATTACTTCCTCGCTCTTCTCCAACCAGCCCAGTTCGATCATCAAACCATTTATAAGGACATCGTTGATTTTTTCACTTCAAATGAAATTCCATATAAAGATAATATGGTGGGTTTTGCCAGTGATGGAGCTTCCACCATGCAAGGCCGTTTTAATTCCGTTGCAACACTCTTTAAAAATGACATCCCAAATCTTTTTGTGTTGAAATGTACATGCCACTCACTGGCGCTGTGTGCTTCAGCTGCATGTCTACAATTACCCGAATCTGTTGAAAAATTACTACGCCACGTATTAAATTATATCAGAAGTAGTTCCAAGCGTGTAATGCAGTTTGAAAGGTTTCAGCTTTTGTTGGAACTACCGAAGCACCAATTACTCAAGCTATGTCGTGTTCGTTGGTTGTCTATGTACCAGTGTATTCATCGTGTTCTCGAGCAATTGGCGGCAATCATCATGTTTTTTGAAGAAGAGCATACCCATATAAAAGATAAACATGGAAACAGTGAGGTTAAGGATATGTTGAATGCATTGAAGCATCCAGTCAACATCGCTTATTTTGAATTCCTTGATTATATTCTACCTTACATCAACAACCTGAACTTGCAGTTTCAAAGTGAAAAACCACAAATTCATGCTTTATTTGTCAACATGCGAGGATTATACCGGACTGTAATTGAAGGCTTCATAGATGACCGGTAATACAAAATCTAAATTTTATACTTCTTGTCATCATACTTTGAACTTGATTGACATTTGTTTCATTTATTTATTTTCAGATTTATTGACAATCGCTTTCTAGCACAGCTTGATATCTTCAACAAAGAGAATTATTTGCCATGTGAGAAAATTCAGTTTGGCCCTAAAGCTCACACAACAATTACTAGAAATTTTCGCGAAGGAAAGATTAAACCTAATGAATTGAATGACTTGCAGAAGAGAATTCAAAATTTTTATATTGAACTCGCCCGACAAATTCGCAGCCGTTTTCCATTTTCTGATAGTGAAATGGATGTTTTGGAGTATTGTGGGTTTGTTGAACCTACAAACTTGAAAACAATTTCTAGTATCGCTCCACTGTGCAGCTTCTTCAAACAAGACTGTCAAGACATTGTTGGTATAGACAATGAATACAAACTGTTTCGTAACACGTATAAAGACAACTATATATCAAATCCAGACGAGTTTTGGGAAAAGGTGGAAATACAAAACAAAACGTCGTTTTCCAATATCATTGCACTCAAGAATATCATTAACATATTACCTCATTCGTCCGCTGCTTGTGAGCGCATATTTAGCTCAGTGAATAATATAAAAACGAACAAACGCAACAAGCTAGCAAGCAGTTCGTTGAATGGGCTGCTACAAAGCCGTCAATTCCTGGTAAGGACAAACTCGAATTGTTACGATGCTATCAATAAGATACCACCAGAAATGTTAAAACTTCATACGTCAAAAAAATATGACAAATAATTATTATTCTTTTTGTTTCCTTCCATATTCTTTTCTTTTACTAAATTCATAAGTAAAAAATTCATTTAATTCATTCATTCAAAGGATTTAATGATCTTTTTTCCTTGTTCGGTGTTCCTTATTGTTATCTTTATGTTGACTTCATTGAATTCATTTAATAAAATATTTACCTTGTTTGGTGTTTCTATCATGCTAGTATATCAATTATTCTTAAATGATTTTTGGTGATGGTTATTATTCTAGTGTTAGGTAATTATTTTTCATTGAGAAAAAGTACTAATTTTAAATAATCATTGAATTTTTTCAACTTACAAAAAACAGATATTTTATGAGTTTTAAATTCAAATCTTAACTCTGTTCTTATTATTTTAGGAGAAGAGATCAAGACTCGAGAGAATAATTTTGAAATCTTGATTTTGAAATAAAATATCACTGCAAAGTCGTCACTCGTCAATCTGCTGTTAATGCTTCCTGGTGAAGAATGATGAATTGAAGGAAAAATATTATTTTATACTTTTATATAGGCGGTACTGACGCTATGCCCGAAAGGGTAGTTTCCGGTGCCGGGGGTGCGGTGTCTCAGGGGCCACTTTGGCATGCATGCATCGCCATACGTCCCACCACACCATTATATAGGTGGAGGAATGAAATTTTCGCAACACATGATCAAAAAATATTATAACTCTGCTGTTTTTAGGGAGAAAAAAATATTTTTATAAAACAGGGACTTATGGGTTTTCATAGAGTGAAAGGAGTTTATTATCACTTTTGTAAAATCGCAGATGAAAATACATAGAACTGTGTAACTGAAAGATTGAGTTTTAATTAAAATTTCTTCTTTTTAATCATTCGTTGCAAAAAATATTGTATGCAACTCAGGTAAGAAGTGAACAATTATCATCACTCGTGTGATTACAGGCACTTGTTGATAATCGTTCACTTCTCAAATCTCACCCTTGTTGCATAATAGATGTACTATGATTTGTGACTATTTTAAATTCAATGGGAAATTCATTTGTTCCTGCCTGTTAAAAACTAAAATGGTTTCCAAATAAAAATAACCTCATTTTGCTGCAAAAATTAGTTTATAGAACATTATTATTTTAACTCTTTATATAATTAATATGACATAACTGAGGTAAGTTAATATTAATAGACAGACTACAAATAAATACATTAATATTACTGAATAGTGTACGTCATTGTAGGAAAATGAATAATAAAATCAAGCTATTTATGGGTAATGATGACAAATAAAATCATTATTTTATGATAGAAAAGAAGGATTCGAAGAAGGACTGATGGAGAAGGGTGAAAATATTGCGAGCGGAGCGAGGAAAAAAATTTTTGTACGGACAAATACGGATTTTTTATTTTCCCCACCACCTTAATCACAGCCGCTATACGGATTTTAGAAAAATTCATCTGGCAACACTGGCAGCAATCCCGAACTTGATGGTAAAACTAGGTCTTCCACTTTGTCATTGCACAAAAAACTGCTGAATTTTGACTTCACTGTTGCAATGTATTTTATGAAAAATGTCATGTTCAAATTGAAAATTGTCAGCGAAAAGTTGCAAGGTATGGTACAGATTTAAACAGGGCCGGTCTTAAAGGGGGGGGGGTGGACCCCCCCAGTTTTTTGAAAAAGTCGGCAAATTGGCTATCAGAGATACAGCGAAGTCGGCTGATGTCGCATGTCAGCAATTTTGGAAAAAGTCGAAAACAAAACAAATCGAATGAGAACTCCTACTGGGGCGCGTTCAGAATGAAAGCAAAAAACGCCCGAGTAAATCTTACTGCGCCTCTGTTACTCAATAAGAGCGTTGACTCTGAAAACGAACGATATTCGGCATACATTCCATTTTAAAAGTGATAAGCACAGCCCTTTTTTCCCGCACTCCGCGTTGTTTCGTTGCATTATTTTTATGATCTGTTTCAATTAATTGTTGTGTTAAAAATGTATTGTCTCATCACAGACGCAGGAGGAAATTATATAACCCATGGAGATGAAATATTAATACAAGATGACAGTGGTGAGTATAAACTCATTTTTACACTTAACCTGCGTGCATTCGCCGAGCTACGTATTTGCGAAAGTCCTGCCTACATACAGTTTGCTTACCAGTCGAATTCGATTGATGGTTAGGTACATACAAAATTTCGATAAGTCAAGATTCAGGAATTGTTGTTTGACAAATTCAATCCCTTCGATTTTCTGGAGGAACAGTTTGCGTTGAACTTCTCGATCGATACTGATACCATGCTCATCGAAATCCGTAATAAGCTGTTCTAATTGATTGACATAAATCTTCTGAGAATGTTGATGCGGGTTGAACATCAACTTCATCAAAGTATTCAGCAAATCAATGGCATCCTGTGTATCTAACGTTCTCGCTATAGGAAATAGTTCGAGGAAAAACTACAATGGTTTTGGAGAATTTTATCAATGAGTTTCAGGAAAAATGTTCGATAATCTGCGAGGAATTCCATCAAAATTTTCGGAAAACATCTCCGATAATTCTTGAGGATTTTTGGGGAGAAATTCCAATAATTCTACTTGATTATCTGCAGTGCTCATAGTACCATTGTGTCTGCGAATATAGATAGACGCGAGACGAATATGTTTCTTGGTAGGAAACAAGCCCCGGAGCTTGCAGTCTACAACTTCTGGTATTTGGGTTTGGAAATTGAATAAGTGTAAGTACAAGGTTATAGGCTGCAAGCTCCAAGGCTTTTTTCCTACCAACAAATTTCTTTTTCTCGCGTCTTTCTGTACCGGCAGACACAAATGTATAATGAGCACTGCAGCGAATCAAGAAAAGTTCTCATATTTATCGAATTGTGGTAGGAATATGATGCCCATTTGGAGGCAACTATCCCTCTTATAGTCATGCTTATCAGAAAATTTGTTCTTGCATTCCTATTACAATTATATTTGGAGCACCACATTTCTGTATAAATTTTTGAGGTGGCCCTCTGGTCAGGTGTGTATTGCTCAAGAGTTGCACCTCGAAAGTTGAAAATTCAGTAGGATTATTGTGGCACTACCTCAACTTCTCCTAACAAAGTTTTAAGTGAGAGATTTCTCGAATCCTGAGACCCAGCTTCTACATATATTGTTACCGTTTCTCTGTCCAGGAGGGGAGCAACATATCCACTTGTGTATTGAATTAGAAAAATTACCCATAAAGTACGGATGTTAGTAGGAGGGACTTTTAATTTTCACTAGATCCTAAGGTCACCCTATTGCCTGCTGTGACACTAAGTTGAAGGCCTTCCCCAGGGAACAAAATATCCGTTTGAGCTCGTTACACTTAAGAAAAACAAGTTGCTGGCCCTGCTTTCAACTTATACTTTCACAAGACCTTTTCAGGACCACCTTCTGGCAAGATGGGCGCCATATTTAATATGTTTAATCTTCATAAAATCACTTTCTAAAAGCTTCTCACTTCGACAGGCGGGACAATGGCTAGTTTAAACAAGTAATTTTCATATTATACTGACGTAAATATATAATAAAATTACGAATTCAAAATACTCGGACTTTGTAATTATTATTGTTCATGAAGTTTCTTCTATTTTAAGGTTAATTAATTGAACACAAGATGGTAACAAAAACATCCTCATTTTTAAATTGACAATCTGATCAAATATGGACAAGGACAGATTTTTTATAGAGTCAATTCTTGCCTGTTGAAGTCTCCACAACATATTTCATTCTTGATGAGAAAGCCATAAAGCATAGAGAGACGTTTCATTTCCTCACAAACGTCAATTTGCAGTATACAAATAACTATATTGCCCCAGTAGTAATCAGGTGATGGAAAAAGCAGGGCCGGATTTTGGATTTTCGCGCCTTTAGGCAGAATGAAAATTGCCGCCCCCTCAGATTTTCGTTTACCTCTTCACTTTTTTTTTTCTTTTTTTTTTTTCAAATAAATACATAGAATAAAAAAAAAAATTATTTCATTTTATGTTATTTACAAGTCTTTGTTCGTACAATACAGTGACCTTTTCAATTTGGGGGAGGGTTATGTCGCCGAACGCACCCACATTTGAGCATAAGCATCCACCGTACTTCTCTACCACCCCTATCCCTTCCAATTCTACACCGAAGTATCTCGAATGATTTTACCTATTCATCTTGCCATCTTGTCGATGATATGTCACAGAGTAAGCTTTTCTAAAATCGAGCATTTCTTCTCGAAGTATTCGCAGAAAATTTCTTAAAAATGCTCAGCATTTTTAGGTGAGGGTAGGTACCACACATTGCTCCAGGATTTGTTCATGTAACTTTAAAAGTATAATAATGGTAAACCAAAGGATTGAGTTCGCCAGATATTTCCTGTGAAATTCTTCAAAGATTATCGGATGTTCTTTGGAAAACATTGGAAATATTTTCTATAGATTTATGTTGACATTCTTCGGAATTTATCGGATTTTTTTTTCACAAATTTTTGATGACATTTTTCGAAAATCATCGGACACTTTCCCCGGATATTATTTTATCCCGAACGGGATTTTCCTATGCTGCGTTTTAAACTGCATAACCCTGTATTTAGAATGACCCCCTAATCAAAATACAAAAGAGTCCACAGCGCCATCGTGACCCGCATTTTTTAAATAATAAATTTGGGGGGGCTAACGAAATATGAACGACCAAACCAAAAACGAAAGAAAAACAACTGAACTTTGATAACTTGTCACAGGATTAATCATTTAGCCATCCCATTTATTGTATAGACTGTTAATTGAGAAAATTATGTTTCAGACCAGTCTACTAAATTCTGCAAATTCACTTATAACAGCGATGGCGAAGTAGTGCTGCATGTGGATCCGATTGCCGAAGATAATGATTTACCTCATACAGCAAGTACAGCCGATGAAACAACCACTGATTTGGAGACAACTGCGGACCTAGAGGTGACAGAAGAGGTGGAACGTGTGTCCTGGACTAGAGCAGACATTTTGGAGCTCATCCACTTGTATGAAGAATTCATGCCGCAATTTAAATCCACAACTATACGAAACATAAAAGTGTGGCAAAATATGAGTGAAAAATTGAAAACCTACAATGCTATCCAGTGTCAAAATAAATTCAAATATTTGAAAAAGAAATATGTTGAGAAAGTAGATAACATGTCGAAAACTAAAAGCACTGGAAAAGCTGCTATCAAATTCGAATTTTTTGAAGAGATGGACAGAATCTTTGGCAACAGTCACAATGTGAATCCCCCAGTTTTGGCCAGCTCTGCACGAGGGTTAGAGAATATGATTACCGAATATTCTCCTGAATCTCGTAATGCTTCATCCGAGGTACAGCTGACAACAGAAGAAGATGAAATTATAGCAGAAGAAACAGGCCTAAGGAATATGCAGCATAAAAGAAAAACAAAGAAAAGTAATGCAGAGGAAATGAACCTCAGAGAACAGCGTCACAAAGACAAGATGGAGAGACAAGACCAAGCTTTGACAGTACTTGAAAGAATCGCCAATGCGTTTGAAAAATTTGTAGATAAATAAATGTTTATAATTACTTTATTATTGGAATAAATAAATAAATATGTCTTCTGATCAAATGATACATTTTTCAATACATTACATGTAGTAGTTGTATGATACACAACACAGTTGGAAAAAGTAGGTTTTGATAATAATTGTTATTGACATAATTGTCTAGCAATTGTATCTCTTAGGGCCTTACCCCCTGCCCGATCTAGACGTTCCTCTAAACCCAATTCATTACCTAACTGTTCTTCTTCTCGCACCAAATTTGCTCTTGTCATTCTTTGAGTCAAATATTCCTCACCTTCTTTCACTGTGGTTTAAACATATGTTATGCAAAGTGCAAGCAGCAATAATTGTAGCTGGAATAAGATCATGGCGATTCATATCCAAATCTCTTAACCGACGAAATCTGCCAAAAAGTAAAGCACAAGAACGTTCAATTACTTGACGCGTTTTAGCATGCAGTGTATTAAAAGCCAACTGCCACTGAGTGACATTTCTTCTCTCTATGTAAGGCGGTATACAGAAAGCTGAACATTCATATGCTTTATCACCAATTATAAACTGCTTTTCATTAAAATATTTTGTTTTATTCAGAAGGATGTCAGTGTAAATGTCTGAATTACGAAATATACGCATATCGGAAACCGAACTTGGGTATCCTGCAAAGCAGTCCCGAAAAAGTGATCTGTGGTCACAAATACATTGTAATGTAATACCATAATGACATTTGCGATTAATATAAACCTCAGGATTCTCTACAGGTGCCTTGATACGTACATATGTGCCATCTATAGCACCAATGACCCCGTTAATTCCAGCAAATCTGCTAAAACTAACAGAAATAATATTCCTTTCCTCTGCACTTGGCCAACTTATGATGCGTGGGGCGATTCTATTCAATGCAGTTATAACGCGTACAAAAATAGCAAACAGTGTTCCCTTCGATAAATCGAAACGGCAGCCAATAGATCTGAAATTTTAGAAAAATAAAAGAATGTCAACTGTCAATCAAATTCGAGCCCTAATAAATGTAGGTTGAATTTTACAATTCTTCAAAGTAAAATGCTTACCTGTAACTGTCCGGGGTAGCCAACAACCATAACATAGCCAACAGTTGCTTCCTGGCATCGATTGTTTGGCGACCTGAAAACCATTTGCTGTGTAACTCCGGACCTACAGTGTTGAGAAGCCACTCAAAAGCTGTGTTTGTAACTCGAAAGTGCATTTGAAATTCTTTATCGCTGAAACGAGTAATTGTATGCTCAACAAAGAATTTAATTCGAGCTGGAACTGTTTTTCTCTTCTTTATTGGGAGTTCATCATCAGAATCATAATCCAGAAACAGCTCTTGATATATTGTCGCAACGCTTTGGGCAGCCATAAGTACCTCCATAGTTATCAAAATTTGTTGTAGAATAAATCCGAGAACTCAATCACCTTTGAATATCCACACAAATAAGAAATGAAGTTAATTCTTAATCACTCGTTCTAACACATAAACTGCAAAATTGATAACATCACCCATAGAGTAACTTTTCACCTTCTCAAGAGCAGGATAAAAAGTTGTTTGTCCGAGGAAACAACCAATAGGAAACTGAACGCTTAGAGTGTTATACCTGAGCGAATCGCCCTCTCAATATGAACGAGTTGGGCGAACACGCTTTCAACTGAGCGTTCATTCTGAACGCGCCCCTGAAGTGCCATATATATAATATAATACTGACCTTGTACGAGTGCATATACAGATGATACAGTATGCATACCAATGCCGTTATCGCTAAGTGTCTACTGTCTAGCCACATAGACGTCCACCTGTGATAGACGCAGAAGTTATGCTGATATCACGAATGTGGAGAGTATTTGCCATTTATCCTTCCTTCTTCCGCATTCAGTTATTACCCTCTTGTTCGACGCAGATGGTTTCATGAATTTTGCGAGAGCCGATCTTCTAGTAAATTCAGTTGTTTTTTTATCAGTGCAGGGCTTCCAGTGATATTTGCGTAAATCCTGAATTCGTCTCTGTTTGTGTCGTATGCGTTGGAGGTTGTGGTGTGTAGCAATTATTCTCTTTTATTTTATTTTATTGATTGTTCTTATGGCCGACGACGATTCTTCTAAACGCCGAAAGAGAATAAAACTCCAGTGTCTCAAGTGCGGCAAGTGTTTTGATGATGATTATAAAAAGAAACACGAAGAGAGGGTTCATAATGGTCAGAAAATTAAGGTGCAGTTATTGAATGCTCCTAAGAACCCGTTTGAATTAGCTCGCCAAAATGCCGAGTGCGTCAAAAGTAAAAAGGTAAGCTGTTCCGTAACACTACTTGTGGTAATGAAATTAATATTGTATTAGGCTAAGCCTACATGATGAGACGATGAGAGTTCGATGCAGATGGAGTTAATTTGTCTTTTCCTTACTTGGTTTTTCCAGAACTTTGGTGAAGAAGAAACGTCAGCAAAAAACTTATTTGAACCCTGTATGAGTATTATGTGTAGTACAACTGCAAGTCAAAATTTTGAAAGTAAACCTAAACTATGTATCCTATGACCTATGACTGTAGATTATGTCTTACGTCTACTTTTTTCTCATCGACACAATTGAAAATGATCAAAATCTTCAAATCAGGTGTAACTCCCAACATTGAAGTAGAAGACCACTCAATATTGACAAGTGAAATGAATGCTAATGGTAGTGATGATGACAATAATTGTTCTATATCATTCTTGCTCAAAAACAATTTCTTTGGCCAGAGACAGTACGGTTTTCTGCCAAATAAAAGTACAGATGACGCCTTGATGGACCAGATCACTGAAATAGCGCAAAATTTAGAAGCCAACAAATTAGTAGCAGCTGTCTACCTTGACATTACGAAAGCATTTGATACAGTGAATCATGATATTTTGCTCGACAAATTAGAGAAATGCGGGTTTAGAGGGTTCATTTTAAATTGGTTTACAACCTATCTGAAAAATCGATATCAAATTGTTAAATTAAACAACAAGCTCAGTGACAAAATATGCATCAAGAGTGGCGTTCCGCAAGGGAGTACATTGGGCCCACTTCTATTTCTTATCTATGTTAATGACCTTGTCAGAATGACTCTGAGGGGGTCGATCTACTCCTTTGCGGACGATACTGCCATCGTGTACAATGCCTCTGACAAGGACCAGCTGGTAGAACTAATAAATAGTGACATGCAAGTACTGACTAGCTGGTTCTACCAGCACCGACTTTTTCCAAATTTAAGCAAAACAAAAATTATCAGTTTTGGCTACAAAAATGTTCTTAACCTGGAAAATAACATAAAGCTACATCTTGGGCCGGACTGTGCAGGCGGCTGTCAATGTGAACCAATCAGCCAAGTAAATGAAATTAAGTACCTCGGCATTATGCTAGACTCTAAGATGACCTGGGCAGCGCAATCCCTATACCTGCAATCTAAACTAAGAAAATTAAACTACCTATTATATTATGCAAGCCAGAATTTTTCTATACAACATATGCGGAGGATCTATACCGCAGTTTATGAATCCGTGCTTCGGTATGGTATTCTGAGCTGGGGTAGGGCTTCCGCATATCAGCTAAATCCAATTTCTGTGCTGCAAAAGAGAGCAATCAGGAGTCTTGCAGGTATAAGGGCGCGAAGTAGTACTGATGTTTGGTTTTGCAAATTCAGTGTACTAAAATTAGAAAATCTATATAAACATAGTGCTGCATGCTATGTACATAAAAGAAAAGAAAAGTTTAAAGTACAAATACGACCAAGGACTGGCCTTAGAACGGGTGATGTGGCTGCTTCTGTACCTAAGTGGAGGAAGTACCACTCTAGGCTGCAGGGCATGTATAATGCACCTGTATTTTACAATAGTCTCCCAGTACAACTTAAGCAAACACGAAATTTGAAAAGCTTTAGCAGGGGCCTAAAGGACCATCTCCTGGCAATGGCAGCTGTACCCATCGTTTAATAGTATGTGGCTGGCTGGATGGTGTCCTGGACACAGGTGTGCTGCATGCGTAAGTGGGCTCGTTGACTCAATAACTGAAACATGACTGAGACATGACGCAACTCCGCATGACCTAACTTAACATCCTAACACTCTGCTAGTCCTCTCAAGTAAATATTCTCTGTTTTGTTCTGCTCTGTACTGTGTTTTTTATAATGTTTTGTTCTGTTTTCTGCGGTCTTGCTCTGTATCTGTCCTGCTGTGTTCGCTCTGTCTTGTTCTGTTCTGTTTTGTACTGTTTTGTTCCGTATTTCTGTTCTGTTCTGTTTTCTACTGTTTTCTACTGTTTTCTACTGTTTATTCTGTTTTATACAGTTATGTTCTGTCTGTTTTGTTCTGTTTTATACTGTTTTATACTGTTCTGTCTTGTACTTTTTGTTCCCTTTTGTTATGTTTTGTTCTTGCTTGTTATGTCGTGTTCTGTCTTTGTTCCGTTTTGTTCCGTTTTGTCCTGGCCTATTATGTTACATCTCTGTTCTGTTCTGGTTTGTTTGTTTTCCTTTTCTGTCATACTCAATTATTTTTCAATTTTTATTTCAATTTTTATTTACTTCCTACTCTTTGTTTGTTTTCTTCCTATAGGTATAAACTGTTTCATTTTTACACTTTTTTGTAGTATTATTATTTACAATTCGGTTGAAGTGTTTTGGTTTGTTTTAATCAGTTACATATGTTTTTGTTTTTGTTCCTTCTAGGTTGTTCTGTTTTGTTCTGTTTGGTTTAATTTATGTATACATTTATCTCTACTGTTCTACCTTGTTTCACTCTCTTAATTGTACCGCTATCTGAAGATTTGCTTTGTTTTGCTTCGTTTCTGTATATTTTTGTTACTTTTTATAATTCATTTTTAAGCAGTATTCTTATGTCTTATTTTTTATTCTTCTTTTGATTATTTTGCACTTTCTTTTTTCTTTTACCTATTTCTTCCATTATCCTTTCATTCCTCATTAGTTACTGTCAAGACCTATATTAATGTAAGAAAATAGTAGTAATCCCCGCCCACGCTCGCATTTTTTGTGCATAGTGGGCGGGTTACATAGAAGTTGTTATTTTTTCTGTCATATCTGAATAAATTTGAAATTTGAAATTATTTAGAAACTTTCATTAATAAAAGTAAAAACACTTCACCGTTGTTCCCCCCCCCCACTGCTTTTGTAACGTATATTAGTAACCTATGTTCTTTATTTCAGGGTTAATATTTTCAGTTCTTAATATTGTAATAATATAATCGTTTCGTCATACTTGATTTGCGTTTAAATTAATTGAAGAGGATCCTACACCTATAAATCTAAGTAGGCTATTATTTTCGTTGGAGGGAAGTGTCTTGAGAAAAAATGTGTTCGATCATTGCGAAACAATATTCTGTTCCTCATAATTAAAAAAACAAACAAAAAAAACACGGCTTTGTAAGCTTTGAACGCATATTACCGTTCCGCTAGCCCTTTTCTTGAACAACCATCATATTTAGGGATGACGCACCCCAAAACCCAGCCTCACATAGACGACACACATCTGTTACTATGATGCTTCATAGCGAACTCACAGAGCCCTCACAAAAGGATCACAGAAAATTCACAATACCTCCCCAAGGCCCTCACAGAGCCAACACTACTTAACGAATCTCATCACAAAACCCTCACACACTTCCTTAATATGTTGCAACATCTCTCTCAATATTGGCATAACCCCGCCACACATACTGCGCAAATTCGACACAACATCCATCACATGTACCTCAATAGTGACGGCCATCACACGCTGCTCACACAAGTGCAATCCCTAGCGACACTGTTCATGCTAATGTGTAGCC
Organism: Acanthococcus lagerstroemiae; assembly: GCA_031841125.1. Lineage (NCBI taxonomy): Eukaryota > Metazoa > Arthropoda > Insecta > Hemiptera > Eriococcidae > Acanthococcus > Acanthococcus lagerstroemiae. The sequence goes on along the minus strand of JAJSSI010000010.1, from coordinate 307,872 downwards.
AATGTGTGACACTTGTTGTCCATTGTTACATATCACGTAGGTGCAAAACATCCGACACAAAATGTATGTAATTCCGCACGACACAATCGCGTTTCATTTTGCAGATCGGGTATATAATCCAAAATTTAAAAAAGGTACTTGGGAGTACACGTTTTAACAAGAAGCTTCAAAGCAGCTCACGCCAGAAATAAAAAGATGCTGCTAAAGAAGTAAGGCAGGCGCTAACCTTGCACAATAAACGTATAGGTAAGAAAGTTTCATTTTTTACTTCATGGGATATCTCTTATATGTTAGAAGGCAGTATATCTGTAACTTCTTCAGAAAGCTATAATTTTGGCAGAGCTCACTGAAAACTATTCACGGTAGCTTTTGCATTTCATTTCAAATCCTATTATGTATTCTAATTAGGATATCCACGCAGAACAAAAAGTAACTTAATTTTAAATGAGATGCAAAAATGAAATTGAAAAATGTAACAATTTTATGAGAGATCGCGGACTAGAGAAAGAAAGAAAGAAAGAGAAAGAAAAAAGGAAAGACCTTCATAGTCATGAAAACCATAATGTCTTGTAATAGAATGTACGGTTTATGAGATGTCCTTGTGCATTGTACTTCCAGATAAAAAGTTGGAGAGTCTTATGATGAGGCCCACACTGTCAATTCGAAGAACCCCCAAAGAACTCCGACCCGGAACATTACAACTCGGAGAAAACCATCAAAATTTTGGCAACAACGGCCGCTTCAGATGTCACACATCTATTTGTAGTACATAAGCCCGAATATGGCTTACCTATTATCAACGAGAAAGATGTCATTCCTGTTTCACAGCGTCTAAAAGATTATGTTTTCAAATCAGATCTGATAAAACTGCATTTCTGTATGAGTGTCGTCTATTTAGAGATTAAGTAAGTCGTGTAGCCAGACTTCTCCTTCGGTGTGGGTGTTGGGAAAGTGAAATAAAAAAAGGGAAAACTTATAAAATTAAAAATTAAAAATTAAAAAAAGCTTTTTAGGTGTTTTGTAGTAGACATTTTCGGTCCCATAATTTCTTTCTTGTTCAAAGAGATTGTAACTCTCGAGTCCCTCATTTGGCTATACCACAATATGAACTGAACTTAATATTCATTTCTATTTGTGTATTGCAGTTTCATTATTTGCGAAAATTACAAACATTCTCCATGCAGTGCGCCGAGTTTTTAAAATTGATGTATGATGTGCTCCTTCATTGGTGACATTGCTTTGGAGTATAATTTAACGGGCAAATGTCAGCGTAAGCCATTCATGAAGACTCATCTTTACGGAGTAATCAGCGGTTAGTTTATTCGACGTGTTTATGCTAGAAAAAGAGTTAGCGACTCCCAAAATTCGTTTGAAACAAGCACTCATTATTAAAAAAATCAGAAAAATTTCCCAATACGTCACAATAAGAGTAAGACTGATAAATAGAGAAAATATATTTTCTTGTACGTGACGAAACTGTACTTGGCGTACCTCTTTTCCCGAATCAGGTTCAACTTTTGCCATACTTCACTCTCAGCAAGAAAATTGGAAGCCTGATAAATTTAGTTTACAATTTAGATTTAATTAATGAAGGAAGAAAAATGCAGCATTTTGGGATGAGGTTATGCTTTCCATATTGTAGAAAGTAATCGTTTTTTTTATTCGCAATGTCACGTCTATTAAGAAGTTTCCGTTTATTATTAATGGACAAATTAATTTAATTTAGATTTTATCAAACAAGAGTTCGGTGAGGAGGAGGCTACCAATACTCGATTGCGAAATGTGACATTCCGCTGGCTAAAAAATAAATTCGACTTGATTCGGAAAAGTCATGAAACAAAGAATGTTAACCCTGATGATAGTGGATCAGGAACGGCAATGAGAGTTTTAGAGTGAGTAATAACGATAAAGTGCGACCCAATGTTATGTACACAGAAATAGATCTGAGATTTAACCGAGGGAAGGGCGCAGACCATCCAAAATTTTCAGTGATTAAATGTAATGACCAATTTTTATTTACGACATTCCAGTGTTCGATGGTGCCCCCAGATAGATCCATCCTTGATATGTGGTCTTTTATACTCGTATGCATGTGTTGAGCCTGAAATGTGTTTTACTCCTGCAGATAAGTCTACGAAATCTTACATGCTCAACTACAGTTCTTTTACTCTTCAGTATCTTTGAATTCTCGTTGTTCAAAGTCTTGGCATTCTTGTATTACGAAGAGAAGGCCTTTCGCATTTTGCGCAGTCAAGAAACGTGCATGCTTTGACATTGATCTGCAATATCTTAAATTTCTTATAGATTACTACTTGAGTAAGAAAATATCTCAGAATATGAACAGGGTAATTTTCTGTTCATTACGGCTTTCCAACCCGAGAAAAGAAAGGGCTAAGTTGCATTGGTGTACACAGAATTTCACCAAGGGAGGGGTCGTCTCCTAATTTCCCTTTTCTTTGTACGTACACCAACAAGCAAAATGAAAAAAAAAAAAAAAAAAAAAAAAAAGAGGTTTCGATAACAAAGATACATTTTATGTATTCTAAAATGAATGCTACAGGAGGGTCCCTGGCCTCTGCGGTCCCTCTCTTGCATCTGCCACTGCTTATTCACATGAAAACCTATCCACAGCAATAGGTATAAGCTCAAGTAACGATCAAAGTCACTAATTGTAATATTCTGTTCAGTTTCAGTGAGTTGTGTCAGCGGTGGAATATACCCACTATCCATGTCACCTGTTTCTCGTTCTGTGAGACACGGCATAGCCATCACACCTCACGATACAACCGTCACCCTCACAACGTGAAGTTCAATCTCTGGTATATTGGGACACGATGCGGAGAGTATTCCAATGAAAGCGTGCATAAGGTGCAACGGTGTAAAACTCGGTATTCGTAATTATATCGCGACATTAATGCATTAATGCGAATTTATTTGCAATTTTTTTGATTTTATTTGCTTTTTTTTTTTTTTAAATACAATTCGTGAAAACGCATTACGTCGAACTACATATTGTAAACATTAAGCTTAACGAACTTCGAAAAATAATAATAATGTCTCCAACCACGAGATCCAAGTCTGACAACGGGCAACGCTGCCGCTACTGAGAGTACTAAAAATAACATAAATCCCGATTCAGATCTAATCGATCACAATCAAGAAGCTTCGAATGACCATATGTAACCCAGAATACCTCAATCAATTCGAATTTGAATTTCGTTCATCGGCCCTCCTTGCCTTTAACCTCCACGTCTCCGTCACCAGGGTTGCCAGATGTGGTCCTTTCAAACGTTATAAAAAATATGTGGTCCATTTCGTGGTCCTTTCCTGAGGTAGTAATCCTGGTGGTCCTTTTGTGGTCCTTTCTCCTTGAAATAACTATTATTGAATAAATATATAATGCAGTTTGGACTTATGAATAACAACAATCATTTTTTAACGCTGGCTGTTGTCTACACTGATTGTCACGTGCGATGTAGAGTTTGTAATACAATAAAGGCTGCGCCTAATAGCGTCGACAACTCATGACGTCAAGAACGTAGAAATGTCATAGATCAATACATAAACACAGACAATTTTAGGATCATTGAAATATTGAAACGTTCGTGAAATCATGTGAAACACTTGATCTTCAGTGATTCCTAAAAAGATTCCCCAGCCGGACTGATAAAATTGATAGTGATGTAGAAATAAATATTGTCATTGTGCACTGATATCATCGTGAACACGAATGCACGAATGAATTCCCGTTGCATTGCTGATGTTTTTTGATTATTCATTTTTGTATTTTTATTCCGTAATCGGTATTCAATTGCTTACCAGCTATAGAATTGTTCGGTAGGAAAAGTTTAGGGGGGGGGTGGTCCTTTCTTGTGTTGTGTGGTCCTTTTTTTTGAGCGAGTGGGCCCTTTTCACAGCTCTCATCTGGCAACACTGTCCGTCACAAACGATTGACATGGGAACTATCAAGCAAATGATGAACGAACAAATGTCCACATTTGTATCAATGATCCAGGCCGGACAGTCACAAATTCCGAAAGTAAACCGCCTAAATTCTGAAGAAAACCGTATGACCAATTTGGACAAGGCGTAAAGGACGCCACCGTTTGCAATTCCACAATTTGCCAAATACGAAAAACTACAGGGCTACTGTAATTTCAAGGCGTGGAAAGCTAAAATCGAATCTAGTTTGGGAGCGTTAATGCTACTTCCGTTTATAGAATCAGAAAATGGCTCTTTGATCCAGGTGTCACCAGTGCAACGTGTTGTGTTGAACGCTCAATCACTGCAGGTGGTTCAGGCGTCACTGACAAAATCGACGGCGTGCCTTATTCAAAACGCGTTTGAGGCATACGGAATTCTTGAAAAAACGTATTTGACCACGCGTATGAGGGACTTTGTTCAGCTAAACAACCAATTCAATCATCTGAAATTTGTCAGTGGATTCGACCCAGTTCGATTTGTAACGGAATTTGACAGCTACATAGAAGATTTCATGTTACTTGGAACAAATTTCAGCGACGAATTTTTGGCCTCTCTATTCCTCCAAAAGATTGAAGGGATATATGACGCAACTACGCATTACTTCGCGTTTTATAATAATATTCCATCTCCGTCAGCGATGCAATCCTACGAAAAAGTCAAACAATGTTTTCTGCAGCTCGACCACGGCCGAAATAAGTGCGACGTTACATAAGGTGCAACGAGCGACGAACAACCAAGCTACCTACTAAGCAACCAAATCAAAATTTTTTGATTTAATCAAAATTTTTTGATTTGGTTGCTCAGATGCACCTGTTTTGCGCGCGTCTGTCTGATAAAGATTGCGTTTATCATTACAAAAAGCACCGGTTCTCACTTCTTTTTGAAATTTTTTCCTCTCAATTCTTTTGAAATATGAGTGAAATTACGGATTCAGTTAAGATGAATTTGATTGATCTCGTTCAAGCACAACCATGTTTGTGGAAAATGAATTAGGATGTGTACCACCAAACGCGGCCAAAGGAAAAGACAGCTATTTTTGGATAAAAATAGCATCCATTCTTGGTTTAGAAAGTGAGTATTCCTCAACATTTGCTATTTCTTTTGTACTTATTGCAGTTCTGAGTATTTATAGTTGTATATTTTTTTGGTGAAGGCTACTAAAACTATGTGGCACAACTTCAGAACTGTATATACCCATGGATTGAAGAAGTGTGTGGTGAACTACAGCGGCCAGGGAGGCAATAACAGTGATGCGGAGAACAACATTGACACAACGTATACAGGCAGCTGGCCTCTTTTTGGAAAACTCCGTTTCCTTTCAGATACTGTGACTCCCCGGAAAATGTCAAGCAGCCTAGATACACCGGTTAACACACAATCTTTGAGCGGCTTATAAATTCCACTTAAGTTCAGAGAATCGAGAAAGGGCTAAACTACATTTAGAACATATGATTCTCAAACTTACAAGAATTGGGAAAAGTAAGGAATGCAATTTCTAATTATCACTTTGTTACTAGCTTACTACTTACCTAGGCATAGAGGGTTGTGGACATGGAGGAACTGGTGTTAAGGTGGACGAATGCAGTGCGGTGGGGAGTGGTAGTCCCGGATGATTTACAATGGTAGTGACGGCGGAGTGTTTGATGGGCGAGCATATTGCTGTGATGGGAAGACGTGGTGATGGGTGCAGTGGCTGTGCTGTCGGGGCTTTGATAGGGAGGAGTCAGGTCAGTAACGAGGTTTTAGTGGAGGACGAGTGATCATCAAGGAGAAAACTGGTAGCACAAGTGGTGATCAAAGTGCTGTGGAGGAGAAGGGATGTTAGTCAGACGGCAAGCTGCAATGAAGGAGGGCCCTAATTGATATAGTGGTCGTGGTGGAGGGAGCAGTGGAAGGAGATGATGGCTGTGATGGGTGAGGTGGTCTGGTTGGGGAGGAAGACCGCGCAGGGGAGAAGGAACGTAGCGGGGGAAGGCTGCAATTGGGAGAGGGGCCTTTGGTTGGCGGAGGTTGTGAAAGTGAAGAGGACTATGGTAAAAAAAAAGGGGGTGATGAAAGAGGGGTGTGATTGGTGAAGGATGACAGAGGTGGAAAGAAGGCTGTGAGTAAGAGGATCATGATGAGGTAGCCGATCATGGTTGGGAGAAGGTCGTGATTTGGTTAGAGCTGTGATTAGCCAGCATGATGGGGGTGGAGGGCAGTCATGACGGGGGAGGGAATCTCGGCGGGTTGGATTCTTGGTATTGAGGGTTTCGTTAGCCAGAAAAGGTTGAGGAGCTATTAGCATGCCTCAATTGTGGAACAAAAATGTCAGACACAACAATTGAGGAATAGGTGGACCGGTGAGGCGCGCAGTGCCGAGCTTGGCCGACACGAGCAAAGCGAGTGACAACGGGAGGTTGGGCCGCGGAGCGGCCAGAGGGCGAAGCCCCCTAGTATCCATTTAATATTGCAAATTACCCTCTAATTTTGTTCTCCAATTTGTAGGTTTAGCAATACTGGGGACAATCAGTCAGCATTGAGTGACTTTTTTGACGATCACTCAATTCATCTAGATCTACTTCGGGTTCAAACGAAAATGAAATTCAATCATCGATCAAATCATTTTTGGTAGGTACATCCAGTGAAGCCTTTTGTCAGAAAATTTTAGAACAGAGGCTTGATAAGTTGGCTGCCATACTCGAATTGGGTAAATTATTGGAAGCTGTGGACATGCAGTCCAAGTCTATGTCCAGTACAACAATAATGGAGATGTCTGATTCGGTAGCTCGTTTGTCAACCTTGTACAGTAAAGATAAAGGTAATTCGCAGGTCAGTCGCGGTTCCAGATGTTCACGTTGTGGTAGTTATAATCATCAGAGTTTGGAGGAGAGTTGCCCGGCCAGAAACGGTGCATGTTATAAATACGGTAAAATTGGGCATTTTGCTAATCGTTGTCGGTCAAAGATTACTGGTCAGCAGTCGTCTTGTTCTGAATCTCAGAGTCAAGCGGAGCTGAAGTCGGAGCGTCACATAGATAGGAGTCAGGGAAGTCAGCCTGGTTCTGCGAAGAAAGTTCGTGTACTAGAGCAAGGGCTTGTTGAATGTTGGTCATCGTCAGATGAAGAGGCGAATTTGTTTTGTTTGTCATCATCTCAAATGTTGATTGCGGGTGACAAGTCTGCTAGAGTGCCGCTGAAGTTCGCGGGTGTTAAATTGAGCCCTGTAATCGATTCGGGAGCCGAATGTAATTTCTTGAATCCATCGGATTGGCAATTGTTAAAAAGTAAGAAAGTCCGTTTTCGTGTTGTTCCAATCGATGCAAATGTGTATCCATATGGCCGCCGTAATGCTCTATCGTTTGAGTGTGCAATTGAAATTTTAATTAGCTCAAAAACCGTGTCAGTAAAGGCTAAAGTTTTTGTTCTGAACAAAGGTGCAGGCCACTACAAAACAATAGTTGGTCGTTTTTTAGCCGTAGATTTGGGCGTTTTAAAAATTGGTGATGACGTGAATAATACTTCAAATGTTCGGCATTCATGTATTGCCTCAAAGTCATTAGAGACGCCGTGATCGGGCACATTGATAGGGCTGCAGCTGTGTGTTCCATTAGATAAATCGGTCAAGCCAGTGGCTCAGGCATGCCGTCGAGTCCCATTTGCTCTGCGGAAGAAAATTCTCAATCGTACAGATGAGTTGCAGAGAGATGACATCGAGTCAGTAGTTGGGCCAACACCCTGGGTATTGCCAATTGTACCAGTTATAAAGAAGAATGGAGAATTGAGGCTGTGTATTGATATGAGAGAAGCAAACAGAGCAGTGCTGAGGGAGAATTTTCCGATTCCCACCTTCGAAGAATTAGTGGCAGAGATGTCTGATTGTTGGGTTTTCAGCCGGATAGATTTAAAAGATGCGTATCACCAGGTAGAGTTATCGCCAGAATCGCGCGTTATCACGACTTTTGTAACTCCTAATGGTATTTTTCACTTTAAAAGACTATATTGTTGCATTAAATGTGCGCCTGAAATGTTTCAGAGAGATACAAAAATTGGGTGTCGTATAAATAACCCCATCAACCAGATTGACGTGCAGTTTAACGTCAATTTTGTGTCAATTGTGGAATTGACACAAATTTGATGTAATTGTGATGTCAAATTCGTGTCAATGATGAATTTGACACAAATTTGACGCCAAACTAACATCAAACTTGCGTGAAAAAATGTTTTACTTTTTCTTCCAGTATATTTGATGTAATTTTGATGTCAATATGACGTTCAAAGTTATAGTCCAATTCAATGTGCATTTTGCTGAGCGTATTTAGACATCATATTGATATCAATTTTGTATCAATCAAATATTTTCTTTTCTTCCAATACACTTGATGCAATGTTGACGTCAATTTGACATCAAAACTCCCCCATCAACCAGATTGATATGCAGTTTAATGTCAATTTGTGTCAGTTGTGGAATTGACACAAATTTGATGTAATTGTGATGTCAAATTTATGTCAATAAATTTTTTTACTTCCTTTCTGAAATATATGATGTAATTTTGATGTCAATTTCGTGTCAACCTGTGTACTTCACGCCATTTTGACATCAACTGAATGTCCAAAGTTCATCTAACTCAGTGCGCGCATTTTGCTGACTGGATTTTGACTTCAATTAGACATAATTAATAGCGTAAATGTAAAATTGAATTGTACGGCTAGTAATTTTGAATCACATATACCTACACACATTATTTTTATTAGATTTACTAGGCTCTCTCGGGACGCTTATAGCGCCCCTGGAGGCTGGGCGCTTGCAGCGCGCGCCGTCCGGCTCGCCATCTTTTATGGAGCATTCACTCGCTTTGCTCGCAAATGCTTTCACTCGTTGGCGCATCGCGCCAACTCGAAACTAAGTGTCTGCAACATTATGGTGGTAACTGTTATTAGTAAATAGGTAGCACATTGAGAATATTTTGGTTGGTATAAAAAATTTGACTTATAGGTTGGGCACTGTTTATCTTTGCAAGAAGAACCTAGACAATGATACTGTGAAGTCTTAAGTGTATCTCAAAGAAGGGGCAAGTAGAAAAAAATGAACTACACCGGAGTTTTTGAAAACTCGACATAAAATTAATTTTAGCATATTCCAACAACTTAGTTTTACTTTTATCCTAAATTACTTGTAGACTTTGAAAATGGTTTGGCTCATGCTTGGCTCAACTTGCCCCACTGAAGCTCAACAAATCTCAGTAATGTGCTCACCTACCAGGCTTTCTGATGAGTACCTACTAATTTTTGTAGAAAATCTTACTATTTTTTATGTATACAACTTGGTTAACAATGTCCATCTTCTTCAGGATTTAAATCTGAACTTCATCTTGCTTGCTCCACTCCAATGTACCCCCCCCCCTCCGCGTAAGTTCTTCCATTTTTTTTTAAATCACAGAATAGTTTCAGATTAATTAAAACATTTTAAACCGCACCCCGGCACTTGCCGCCACTCTGGAGAGAGAAGAAAAATTTTGAAAATTGGGAGATAACTTGTCTACATCACCTGCAGCACATTTAACCCATTTCGGAATTTAGGTTGAGGTGGAGGGATTAAGTACAAAATAATTTTTCCTGAAATAATGAATAAACAAAAATCTGTTCTAAAAAAAATCCATGTTATTAGTTATTGCTGTAAAAAGCGCCATGCTACAGAACAGTACCAGTAAATTATTCAGTATTAAAAAATAAACTTTCCACCCCACGTACACCCCACTTTCCTGAATAAAATAAGTAATATGTGGCCGCGAAAATGTACATCGGGCCGTGCATTCGTCCGAGCGCGTCGCTATCGAGTTGAAGTGATAAGTAGTAAACGGTGAATCTATGCATTTCCCCCATTAATGAACAAAAAATTTTTTTGAACAAAGAATTTTCTTTCGATTAAAACTATTTTTATAGCTAAATTCCAAAATTTTGCTGCATGTTTCAAAAACTTTACCTTTTGGTCGCTGATAAGAGTAGTCGATACTAGCGCTGTCCGGCTCGAATACCCAATTTTGTTACGTCGTCATATGTTTTGTGAAAAAGTCCCTTCGATAGTCTGCATAATCCAGTTTCATGGTCCTTTATTTTGTTAATGAATTAAATGCCTGCGGCAGTCTGCGGGCTGGGATGCTTCAATTCATACCGTCGCGTAGTGGCGTGGTTGGTGGTCGGCTATCACAAGCTCACGAAAACAAAATCAGCATTGGTTACCGCCCGGCTGTCCCCCGCACCTGTCGTTTGAAAATTTGAATGTTGAATTCTCTGTTCTCTGGACACGATTTTTAATTGTAGCTTCCATCCTGTATTATCTTTATAATTATAAAACGGAAATTAAATTAAAAGTGAAGTGGTCAGTGCTATGTCACAACACAAGTATTTTTCATGCAGTGCGCTGTTGGTATTTGGTATCGTCGCTGTGAACTGTGAAGCAGATTCACGGGTAATCCGTTAAAAACTATCGTGAATTTTGTTTTTGTGAAACGTATCGCCCGTGTTGGTCAATATTTCCTATGTTTTGTATTGAAAGCCAGTGCTGTATCTCCATTGAAACTCGCGATTAATTTCAAGTACCTGTTCCTGCCAGGATTATCCAGCACCTGATATATAGTACAAACAGTCATAAGTATTTTGCGTTTCCTTCATATGGATTGAGCACACTAGTACGAGTGCAAATATCGTTCCTCATGTCAGTGCAGCCCATTAATTCAATTTGTTTCATTAGACGCATATGTGAACGCTGTTGTCATCATTGTAGCTACTGTTTGAGAGAGAGAGAGAGAGAACAATTCATCACCGCACTATGGTTAGTGACTTTTCACTTCAGAAACGTTCCTTGTCTCAATTCTAAACAAGACATCTACTTTCATTGTGTCTCTATACTTTCCACTTTTTTATGTAGGAAATCAGCATGACACTGGTTTCAGTATGACACCAATGAATAGTTCACCATTGAGCATGCCATTATCAATGAACACTCCTCCGCATTGCCAAACGTTCGCCGCTATTCAGCATGTCATGGGAACCAAGAAGCTTCGTAGTACTTGACGATGAGTTGTATCCGGTGGTAAGCAGTACCTATTCAAGCATTTTCCGACCTCGGCTTCCCGATGTCTAAGCAATGTGATATTGAAGCTTTTGATTGGAAACTTTCACTTGTTTCAGAAGAATACAATGATGTAATTTGTGCCAAATTTGTAAGTACAAGTTGTTATGTCCAAGCTTGCATATGTACGTTTTGTGCGGTGTCTGCCTGTTGCAAGTTTCTGTTGTTCACTTTTCATAGACTGCAGCTCTGAAGTCATATAATGCCGGGCAAGGGGGCATAAACGCGTTCCATTCACTATTGAAAATGAATCTTCCCAAAGGAGTGGGATAGTGATTGCAGTAATTCTGACAACAAATCTGAATTAGCAATACAGTGGATCTCACAAACCACACTGTTCAACCTCATTGTAGGTGAGTGTCTCCACCAACTCAAACTACTATTATCTACCTTGCGTTTCTACATTTAGCTGTTTCATTTCAGTTGAAAGTTCCAAGTAGCCGTCCTGTTGCGTACCAGTAATAAGGCCGAACAACATGACAGTGTATCAGACAAGGAAAGAAATCAAAAGTACTGGGAGAAGAAAGACCATTGTGGAAAAGTATACGTCATCTCTCAGATTTGAAAAATGCTTGCGGAATCGTTCATCGCAAAGAACAAGTAGCTGATTCTCGTAACAGATGAAAGGAAAGTAATCACACAACAACAAACACTGAAGGCTTAGAAGCAGGTATAAATTCTTCTAATTGTAATTTACAGGGTGTTTAAGATTGGTGAAATGAGTACATTGCTGTCGATGATTTCAAACATACGTCAATCAAGTAAAAAATTGATTGAGAAATTGAAAGTGTGGTAAATCACAAAAAGTCATTGTACTGAGAAACAAAGATAAACTATAAAGTCAACTAGTTTCAAATTTCAATTTTGTTTGACATAACCTGCAATAATTAGATTCTTATACCATCCCCATTCTTATAAGTTTGTTAATCAGTGGCAGATCTATGGAAGCAGGGGACCCCCCCTTGGGCCGAAAAATGGGAAGGAAACAATGCAAAGACATTGAGTTTTTCTCCTGTTTTTGGGTATCTGCAGCACCCGATAAATAATTTGAATACGGTTGCCATGTAGTTGCCTTGTAGAATAGGGTCACTGTTGCCGTTTTAGGGCAACTACAGGGTAACCACGCTGAAGGACCGCCCACTTCCAGAAGTTGCCTCATATTCTCCAGCAAATTTCACTGTGGCCCGTTGGTTGCCCTTTGGTTGCTCATTGGTTGCCTTTCGGTTAAACAGTTTTTATTGTACAACATTGTCCAGTATTTCCGAGATACGAGTGTTGCGTGAAAGATTGCTGAAATTGTATTTCATACGTTATTAAAAGTGAAAAAGCGAAGCAATTTGAAGTATAGTCAGATTCTACACCCTTGCCGTTCGAAGAGGTGAGTACAAGTACGACGTACATGCTAAATGTAATACGTTTTCCGTATATATTTCTGTGTACCTACGAAACGTGTAACAGCATAGCATTATAGAGTGACAGGTATCAGAGGATTGTGCATGGTGCATTCTTAGGGTGCATTCATGCCGAACTGAATCGGAAAATTCCGCTGATTTTTTTAGTCGTGGATCACACGGAATTTGCACCAGATATCGCATATTTGGCTTGATCAAATTGCAATGCTTCGTTGCAGATATTCAAAAACGGCAGAAGCCATTAAAGCAGCAGAGGTTAGAATCAAAAGTGACATTCTTCGCCAGAAAATGTTTTCAGAAACTGAGAAAAACTGATGGGATTTACTGCGCGTGGTCTGGGGCGGTTTCTCCTACTAATATGACAGGCAGGCAACTCACAAAACGTACGTGACAAACATTTTCATGTTCCGTTACCGTCAGGAACGCTCACTAACCCATTTAAAATGAAAATTGGATAAAGTCACTTTTGATTCTCATCTCCTCAATTACTCAACAACGACACATCGAACCGTACGCTCATTACTCGTATTTTTGCAATGATATGGTGTAATCAATGCCCCTCTACCATCGCCTGGAATGCATATCTTGCTATTTCGCACACGATAATGGGTGAAAGAAGGAGGGTTCGAAAGTTCAGAAACCATTCACATCTCAAAATCAATAATTTAGCCATAAGGTCTACTCCTTCGGAGCCGGTCACATATTATTCTTTATATTGCAAATGTCAATTCTATTCAATAATATGTAACTGTATAGCTGTATGCTGACGCAGCCATTCATTATCCTATTTTTAATAATGTATACGGGTCATTCTACCGAAACCTTGTTACTTTTGTCCCCGATAGATATCTGGCAATGTATAAACAATAGGGTCCTCTAATACTGTATAAACTCAGAGGATAAATTATTGTATCTTTTTTATTAATTTGAAATATCGTGCCCCTACCCCTTTTGGAAATCTCATTTAAATGCTCAAAAATCCCTTCGACATAATTGTCCTTCGCCATGGATTGGACTTCAAAAATTTTTTTGCAAATATTATCTCTGCTTGTTTGGATGAACTGATGCGTGTGTACAGTTTTTGTGAGTACAGTGAACAAGTTGGTAATGCAGTACGTCTTTTAGACTCGATCAGAATCAATGCAGCCATATTTGAAAACGTGTCTCTCGCTTTTTTGTCCTTCACCATGGTCAAATTTGAACCAGTCAGAAAACAGACACAGAACAAATATTTCTGAAAAAGGATGCTGTGGGTGGAAGGAAAACTGAGTAATTATTAAGGTAAGAAAGCGAGAAAACATTTTTTCTAGTCCAGTTTAGTGCAGTGAAAATGCAATTTTTTCTAGTCCAGTTTGGTGCAGTGAAAATGCAGTCAGCCACAAAAAAATATTTCAAACTAATCAGAAGTTGAATAAACCACAAAACGAGAAAAAACAACGAAAATCCGGATTTTTCCCAAACTTTCCGAACATTATTCAAAAATTTAGATATTTTTTACCAAAGGTCGATTAATCTGGAGATTGACTAGAAAATCCGGAGCACCTGGCAGCACTGATACGAGTTCATTGATGTGCGTGTGGAAGAGTACGTACGTATTCACAGTACACGGGCGCGCGTGCGCGTAGGAACTTCTTTCTATAGCCAACAGTTCCTTCAACGTGGGCTGCCATTCCTTCAGCGTAGTGGTCTTATCATTTTGAGCCCCCTCTATCTCCTCCCCTAGGAAGTATGCTATTGGTTCAACCTCATAAATACGTTCTATTATATGCATATAAATGATTTCAATGAAAAAACAAGTAATAATGTTTTGTCTTTTTTTTTTTTTTTTAACAAAAAAAGCATGAATTATCAAGGTTTCGGTAGAATGACCCATATATAAGAGATACCTCATTTTCATTTCCTTTGAGGATTTTTATTGGATTACATCCTCATTCCCTTCTTTTACATAATATATATATAATCTTGTTTTCCAGTTAATATAGCATTTGACTTTTACACTTTTATTCAATTTTGTCACCTGTGATATAAGTGAGTGTGTCTTCATGGGGGAGTAGTACTGAATTGAGGACATCCTGGGAACCACAGGGCAACAAGAGGGCAATTCAGAAGGGCAACTGAGAAGGCAACCACGGGGCAACAAGAGGGCAACTGAGAAGGCAACCATAGAGCAATAAGAGGGCAATCTGGAAGGGCAACCACTGGGCAATAAGAGAGCAATCCAGAAGGGCAACCACGGGGCAACCAGAGGGCAATCCACAAGAGCAACTGAGAGAGCAACCATGGGGCAACCGATAGGGCAACCATGGGGCAATCTGAAAAGGCAACTTGAGAGCAACATGTTGCCCTTTTACGCAATGGTAAAATGGTGCGTTCTGATTGGTCGGTGTTGGAGTGCTGGAGGGCAATTACAGGGCAACCAGTTGCCTTTTGCAGGGCAATAAGTCCGGGGCAATTTCAGGGCAACCAAATTCTTTATCGGGCACCCCTGTCTATAATGTTCATTTTGAAGCGATTTAATCACATTATGAAACTTGTCTTCAGAAACTATTTAAAATGACATCCATCTTGGTTTCTTAGGAGGCGGAGGTGGAAAAAGTTTAATTTCCAAAACACCCTTCTTGGAAAATTCCTAGATTCGCCACTGTTGTTAATTACAATTATTTCAATTGTGAACTTTGTTTAGGTATCATTGATGCACCAGATATAACCTCATCACTTCTAACATGAATAATACTAACACTGAGAATGGGATAGCAATTGATTTTTCTCAGTGTACGCACCACGATGATTACAGCCATTGTGATAAGGAGCTTCAGTCCGCTCTATTGACTTTTCATAAGACTACTGATGATGTGATGGGTAACCAAAGCGCTACATAAGGCTGTTACTTCCAATCAAAAATTCATCGCTTCTAAGTATTAATAATATGTTGTTCCAGTTCCTATTTGACCATAATATTTGTATTATTAATATCATCGCTTAACGTAATTTAGTGGGGATAATTATTTTTAACATTTTATTACCTACCCTCTCTTTATCTGCCATTCACAGACTCTATTTTTTTCATTCTTATCTTATTAATGGACTCATTATTTTAATATTCTCTTCTTTTTTCGCCATTCAAGCCCGCTAGTTTGTTTTCTTCTTTACATACATACATGTTCGCACTTGTGAGTAAGTTGAATCTCATATTATTAAGTTTTGAGTATCCCAATTACTGTAACTATTTTCATTTAATACATGTATTAATTTACCCACAATAATGTATTTTGTGAATTTTTTTTCGGCGGGGGGATTTTTTTTTACCCCAGTTACTTATTTTTAAAAAGCTTTATTTTCAATAAACTTTGTTAACAAATCTGTAGATATTATGTACATCACATCAAAAAGAGATCAAAATTGAAATGTTTTACTACACATTTTTTTGACGTCGCTTAGTGGATGTCAAAAATTTCCTCTATATTGACATCAATATAGTGTCAAAAATATGTCAAAATTAGAATTGACCAATTTTTGACGTCACATGTCCGTCAACTATCACATGAATATTGATATCAATTTAGTATCAAAAATACATCAAATATTTTAATGACCCAATATTGATGTCAAAAATGCATCAAAAATCTTGTCAAAAGGGCGGACGTTTTTGGATGTCTAGTAGACATCAATATTGCGTCAATACACATGTCAATTTCACGTGTCAATGTGACATCAATAATGCGCATTTTTGATGTCAAAATCGTGTCAATCTGGTTCATGGGGACTGCATGCCTTTAGTTTATTCATATTTAGACTTCTGGAAGAAAAATAGGCGGAGCGCGCACCTCCATCAGCAGGGAACCTCATAGTGGCCCTGGCAGGGTGCGGGCACCATTCTGGCATGCAGAAATGGGGGCTCAGGCTCGGCCCCAAAGCTTTTCCCTTGGCACTGATGCAATGCTTTAAAGGTAGTTTCCAGGGGGGGGGGGGTGTCACAGGGCCACTTAAGTTTGCGTGCATCGCCATACGTCTGACCACACCACATCTTTTATTTCTTGTATTATTTGTTAGTGGTTTGTTTTCATATTTCTCTCTCCCCCTCCCTCTCACACACACACACACACACACACATTTAGAATTTTGAAATGTGACAGCGGCTGATAGTATAAAAATTTTTAGGTGTTCAGTTTAGTTTCTACATTGACCATCTACCTACATATCAGTCTTGTTGATCTAAAAGTACACGGAGAAGAAATCAATAGAACCATCACAAATTTGTGCACGTTGAGGCCAACAGATGCTTAGCACATCCACTCTTAATAAACCCCCTCCCCCGCCACCCTAATTCTGAGAGAGCTATGTCCGTTATCTAGTAAATTTATATTTCTTCTTACCGTGTCTGTAGATCTCGTTTTCTTCAGATTTTATCAAGTATTCGCCCTTTGCATTATTATACTATTGAAGAATAATTTGCTGCATTGATTTTTCAGATATGAAAAAGCCGAAATGGGAAGCTTTGATGAAGACTATTGTCATTAGTCATTTTTCCCGTATCTTTTACCGGATGAAGAAATATTGACTAATTTTCATAACTGTTTTTTTTTTTTCATGTTCGCAGACGTCATCGGAAAAAGGACTCTAACCCTCCCTATGATAAACCGAACCCTGAGCGAATTAGTGACTCAAGTAGACAGGTTAAACAAGAAAATGGACGTGTTCAGTAGAAGTACGAATGAGACATCTTCAAATGAAGGAAG
The DNA here is from genome assembly GCA_031841125.1 of Acanthococcus lagerstroemiae. Lineage (NCBI taxonomy): Eukaryota > Metazoa > Arthropoda > Insecta > Hemiptera > Eriococcidae > Acanthococcus > Acanthococcus lagerstroemiae. The sequence goes on along the minus strand of JAJSSI010000010.1, from coordinate 290,630 downwards.
CATGTGCGCTCGAGGCTTATCACACATTCCTATACAAACTGAAGCGGCCCTCGATGCTTTCGAGGAAAATTTGATTCAGATCAAAGTGACATGAAATTTGAGAAATTTTTTCAATACACCAGTTAGACTTTATTTAGTATAGCCCAACAAATAACCACATTGGCAGAGAAATTAAAATTCTCCACACGATCCGAATTGAGTAGCTTAAATTTATTGATGGTCAGCAATAATTCAAATGAAAGAAAGATTTTATTCCATCATTTTAAAAGTAGGGCTTCGGCACGTGTTTCCAGAAAGTTTTCGGAGATCTCTGGATTACAGCTCTATATGGGGAGTCGCCATATAGAGCTCTACCTGAATGAATTGGTTTTTCGACTTTGTGTCCTGGAATTATTGCCTGTAATTGAATATCTCCATCAAGATCCAGTCGGATTCCTGTTTTCCTTATTCTTTTATATTTAATTTGCCTGTAGTAGAGTGCATGAACACGTCTCCAGAAGTTCGAAGGCTTCATTTACTACTTTCATGAATATTTCAGTAATCTATCGTGTTGCAGAATACATACATGGGCCGAATTATGAATTTCAATCGCAATTGTCCGAATGATGCTGTAAAAGCACAGCGATTGTGTCGAGCAGTTTTCTAGGAAAACATTACAAAGTTTGGGAACTGGGCGGGTTACAAGAAAATTATAGTGAATGGGAAGCTGAATAAAACTCCGTGACGCGCATTGAAAGAAGCGGAAGTATTCAAAGTGATAGCAGGTTGGTATCTATTTTTTGATCTTTATGAGAGTGTTTAAATAAATAAAACTCTGGCAGATGAAATTCGTTAGTTGACGGATCACGCTGCACAACCAAAAAAAGGGAATAAATTGTTGGGCACAACTGAAATCAGCTAAAATATGGTCAAATCTGGTCAACATGATGTATGCGTTTAGTTTAAATTGATTGTCGGAATTAACGCGAGCCATTTTTAATTAATTTATTGGAATTCATGAATTTTTTTGTAAGAAGTGTGATGAACACGTAATTTTATCAGTACTCAATTTTATAATTCAACTATTCACTTCCCAGAAATATACCTTTACTAATAGACATATGTTGTGCTTCATTGTTTTAGCTTTCATCGGGAATGAATGTTATGTCCAAGAGTGGGTTCGCAACACTAATTCCACCCGTGTTCGATACCACAATGAACGCACCCCAACGGCACAACGTGCCCCCGCCGAAAACTGCAGAAAACACCGAAAGTTACGCCAAGTACGGCTGCGTTACCTTTGTCTTCAGGTGAAAATGTAACTAGACGAATACTCTCATTCGACGAGATGTAAATTGAAGATTTCAACCCCCATGTTTTTACATGCCTTGATACAACTCAACAGTGCCGACACGTCGCTCTACCTAGATCGTAACATAACATGAGTGCCAGTGAATAGTAGGTATGTATAAGCCAGTTAACTTGCACATACACCGATCACATCGGCACGTTTTCAGGTTTTTCATTTTCCTGAAAAATGTTTATATTTCAGCATACACCGATCTCTTCGATGCCCTTTCACTTTTTGCCTGTCACTTTATAAACTTTTTAACATTTTGTTAACCTCTGAAATACGTTAAAAGGAGATGGGAGAAAGAGGAACCAGTTTCCCTCTGGGTAAGGAGGGAAGGTTTTAGTCTTTACTAATTGATTTAACCACGGAACGGTGGAGTGGGGAACAGCATTTTAAAAATACCGATTCTTATTTGCGAACTATACTGGTGGTCGAAAATAAGTGAATATGCCTCAGAAAGGAGCCGTTTCAAGTCAACCTACTGTGGAAATCAAATAGTGTCCGCGTTCACCTGATTTGTCGGTTCTGGACTTTTTTTTTTTTTTTTTTTAGGGTTATTGAAAATTAAACAAGGTGGGTAACTCGTCAACTTTTGGCCACTTTAAGAACACGTCTGAAAAGTATCGCCTCTCAGGCAATTTAAGAATTTCCTGAACAGGTAATTGTTTGGTAACTTAGTAGTGCTGTGTTCTGATTGGTCGAAGCGGTCGAAGAATTGCCAGTTTAAATACTTTTTAATACCAGAATTAGCAACTTTTGTCAATGCCATTTTTTTGCAGCATTTTTTCAGACGGGAAATTTTTCCACTTTGAAAATTGATTAAGAGTATACAAATCGTTCTTCTGTACTGGAAACTGTTTTATTATGACTGTATAGTGTAAGAGGGATGAGAAATTTCATTCAGGACACCTAAATAAATCAGCGGGTCACCTGTAGAACGAATTAAAAAATTTTTGGCGAAAACTCTCATCTTTGACCACCTAACCTTTTTCCCATCTTTGACCATATGAGAGGGATTTATTAGTTTGTCAGCAGATTTTTACCTTCTTCATCCAGAAATATGTTTTGAAAGCGTGAATTTAAGGCACGTAACTAATCTCTATCAAAATTAAGAAGTTTATAAAGCACTAGTTAGCATATTTTATTAAGAAATAATATAAATTTTTTTGTTTAAACTGAAAGTTCTGACAAGAACACATAGGCCCTACGTAAATTTGGTTTCTTATTCACGGTAACCAATATTTCACGTATTGATATTACTTTTAAGCACCGTCCCAAGCAGAAAAACTACCGACTTCTGACAGAACCGCCGTTTCACGGTTTATATCAGTCGAAGACACATTATAAACAGATAAATTCCTTCTGATTGAATTACCTACTGGTTTCTGAACTCTCCTAACAATTTGCGCGAAATCAAACTTCGAAATACGAGTATTTTAGTCGTTACGCGGAGTCTTAAATATAGGATTTAATTTTAGAGACCTGACGAAATCTCTGACAGACACCCTCGCACTACTTTCTCCACACATACCATAATTTTACGAGCACATTTCTTTTCCCCTTTCATTTCTAAGGCCACAATGACCCAATCGCCAATAGCATACGACTGTATAACTTCTTGACATGTATATTTTGGCGAATCAAGTTTTCCTTTATGCGTTATTCCTCACATTTTAATTTTTTTGGCGTGAGAACTGACTTCAATTTACTGAAAGCTCAAATTACATGAATACAGGTGATGTGATGAAGACGAAAAACGAGTATGTACCTAATTAAGAGAAATCTTACTCAAAGTTTATTTTTTCCCCAAACATTTCCAGTCCGTGATTTTTTTTTCCCCTTCGCTTGAGAATCAATATTTTCTTCAAAACCGGCTCCTAGTTTTCAAACAACTCTGAAAAAAAAATTACGATAGATACTAATAAGCCATCGGAACTAAAGAAGGAATGCCATTCAATCGCGAAGCTTTCTTCACCCGAAACCATTGACTCAAATTAGAAATAAGTGTTAGCAGTTGATAAATCACAACCATATCCATTTCGTACATCTTCGAGGGCCATTCTCGATTTTTCCTCACTATATTGAAAGAAAGTACGTCCGCTCTTCGTTTCTAACACCTTTTTCGTGTGACGTTCTTCTTCTTAGTCTGACACTTCGGGGGCGACTTTATGCATTGTAAATTGATTAAATTTGATAGCCCTACATGACCACACCTTGTCATTAATGAAGTAAAAAGTTGTATATTAGGTACTTATAATATAATAATGGAAGAATAAATGAACCGGCTCAGGCAGAATCAGGTTAAGTCCACATTTTGGCGAAATGAGGTTTTCATTACATGGGAACACTGTACACCAATCTGCATCCGTGTCTGGAACGGCACCCTTCTAACCCCACCCCTCTAGTCAAAAAATGTATTTCAAATGTAACCAGCAGGCAGGATTAGGGTAAGTCCTAATTTATGGCAGAATCAGGTCAAGTCCAGTCCCCATTTTTTAACTAGAGAGAATGTGATAACAGGGTTGTTAGTTGTATTTTATTACTCCTGTTTGTTACAACTTAATGCTCCAAAATGGAAAAATGTGATGCGATTATAACAAAAAAGAGTCCAAAAAAGACAAGAATGCAGAGACATATAAATCGGGAAAACAAAGTGAAACGATTACCATACTTGGATGAAAAGGGAACGCCGAAAACCACCAAAAACATTTACTTTCGAATACACGTAAGTTTTTAGTATTTTTATCTTCTCTAAAGTTGCAAGAAGTAGTAGTCAGAAGACCAATTTCTTACAGTATTGTTGAATTTCGATGTAGATGCAAACAGCAATGTTTAAACAAAATACCAACAACTTTGAAACGTAATGTCGTGCGTCATTTCTTATTGTGTAATACAAAAGATGAACAAGATGTATTACTACAGTCAAGCATTTCTGTAATCAATGTCAAACGAAGGAGAGTTCGAGATGAGTTGCAGGAACGTAAAAGGAATGTGATTACACTTTTGTCGCTATTCTTTCAAATATCATATTCAAACTAAGAAGCATCATGTTCCTGTTTGTAGAACAGGATTTGAATTGCTGTGCGGATTATCAAATTCTCAGGTCAGATTGCATTGTCTATTGATTTTATGCAGAATACTTATTTACCAACAGTGCCGATCCAGGAAACATTCTATCTTCGTCAGTATCCGTTTTCGGTATTCATAATTTGATCGATAATACACGGCTACATTCTACGTTTACAACGAAAGTGTAGCTGCAAAGGGGTCAAATGAAGTTTGCACATTTATTAATGATTATCTTGAAACCTATAAAAGCCCCCGACCAAAAGCCAAATCAGATTTCGTATTGTTTTCAGCCGGATGTGGTGGCCCAAATCGAAACCAAACCGTCATGAAATTTCTCTCCTGTCTCTCGGGTCGATTTCGAACAGTGCGTCACTATTTTCCTCATCGAGAGCATTCGTTTTTACCAAATGACCGTGATTTTGCTGTGATCAAACGAAAGCTGAAATTGCATGACCGATTTTATACAACGAGGGAGGTTATAGAAATAATAGCTAATTCTACAGCAATGAATAGAAGAAAGAGTTTTGAGGTGAAACGTGTTTTTCGTCGCGATGTTCTAGATTTCAAGAAATTTGACATTTTGTTCAAGAAAACAGTAGTTTGTGACGAACACAAAGCCATCAAAACGAGAGGATTTAAGAAACACGCCTTTGCCATCTTAGGTTACCGCGAATTTGAATATATTACTCCCGGTATTCTCAAGTGCAGACCATTGATTGATGGTATACTGGCCTACACATTTGATTTTAGATCAAACAAGATTTTACCAATCGATAATTTGTTTTTTAAAGGATTAAAAAAAGCTTTTCGTCAAAAAGCGAAGGTGGATTGTGAAAAAATGAAAGATCTGATGAAGTTTAAGAAATACATATTTGCCAAACTGTAGACCGATTCAGGCGTTCTGGGCTAAAATTTATGCTTTATCAACTACTAGAAAAAGTACCAACATGTTAGCCAAAACAACTTAATTTGTCTATACCTTAGCAGACACGCCTAATCTGGTCGGATTTCACTTTATTTTATTCTAATAAAATATATTTTCCTGTGAATAATGCCTTTTTTCTATTTATGGCATGCAGAATCAGGGTAAGTCGCATTTTCAAATGCACTTTGCTTCTCAGCTGGGCACACTAGCAAAAAATCGACACCGCCATCATTTTTCTCGTTAAACGTATCATCTAGAACGACTATCACTCCGACGCACAGTATTGCATCTAGCCGGAAATCAGTTTTTTCCCTCTCCTGAAAAATTTACTTCCTTGGACTTAACCTGATTCTGCCTGAGCCGGTTCAAATATTGTATTATAATATATTCAGTGTGTCAATGATTTTAAAGGATGAATGTATGTTCTACTATCTCGAGGCGAGCTCCTATTGCCACGTCAGCGTAGCCTCATCTATGCATAAGGTACTTGTGTGATAAACGCAACAACAACATCTCTTTAACGTAGGATCAATGCAGCGTACTCGAAAATAATACCCCTCAACGTTACGTATAGACGTTCACATCAACTATACCATCAACAAAAATCTGTTGCGGAACGTGGACGTGATGGTAGTGTATACACCACAACTCATGTTGAATGTCAAGTGGTCTGTGTGTCACTGTATGATCAAATTTGAACGTATTCATACATAAAAATTTGTACAGCGTGGTGGTAACGCCACCGTCTCACAATGTGGTGATTCCCACAAGAAAATCTTAATTTTTGCAGTGAAATGTTCAACGGGTAATAGTATACCTAAGTAATGATAATCGTAATTGTATTACTTGTAATATTAATTCGAGTGTTTATAGAGAACAAAACGTAACTTACAAAGACGTTTTAGATAATTCATTAATATTCGATAATTTGATGTCAACAGGAGAAAAACGACAACAAAACGACAATCAGTCACGCGTTCCAAGCAAACGAACTACAACTGACAAACCAAATGTAATAAAGCCCCCATCAGAGACAATGTGTATTATACCTATTGTTGATAGATTTGTATATTTCGCCCGCGCTCTTGCGGCTTAACGTCGAATCAATTATGTTTATCTGCTTTTTATCTGTTTACCATTTTATTCTGGTACCTTCTATCGTTTTACTGTTCATAAAGTGTACATCGAGGTTGGAAGTTGTGTTTTATTTCGACATGGTAACAGCGCCTGTGGTTTTGTTTCGATCCAAATTGCTTAACCGGATCTCATGAGTCGTCCAGCGCACAGTTACCAATTGAGAGGGCCAAGAATAGAGCCATCGACGACGGATAATCCTACACAAATTGTCAAGATACCAGTAATGCCGCCTACGCCATTACCTCGTCATTCCGGTTCGTTCATGCACAGCAGCTCCTCCGAATCAAGCATGTCGTCGGACAGTTCCAGTAAATGCCAATCTGAATATAGATTCAATGGCGTTAATTTTGAAGACTGGCAGAATCGCATTAAATGGGGTCTGATGAAGAAAAACTTATCCGCAATGATTGTCGAATTGGATAAGGAGAAAGAGTATTGCCAAGCTGAAGAAAAGGTTCGATTGTCATCCGACAACTTTAAAGAATTTCGAGTCTCAAACGCCAAAGCTGTCATGTATATACTTGATAGATTGACACCTCGAGTTTCAGTACGTGTTAAAGATTGTGTTACCGCTAAACAGTTTATGAACAATCTCGAAACGCTGTACAAAGTATCAACAGATGTAGGCCGAGACGCGTCCAGGCATGAGCTGTATAACTTGAAATTTGATGGCTTCGACATGTGGAAGTATATCGAGATGTTCAAGAAGGCGGCAAACAATTTTCATAGCATGGGTGGTACACTCGAATCTAATGATGAAATGGAGATTTTCCGTACATCTCTTCCTAGTTCCTATAATTCGGTACGCGATTGGTTTTCAAATCAGCCGATAGACAATAGAACCTATGAAGTTTTGAAGAGGAAGGCGCTCAAAACGTTTGAATACTCGAAACGGGATTCAGTAACAAATGGTAACGCATTGTATGTATGCAGTTGTATTAGCAATAGTAATAATGGCAGTTGTGGACACGCAAGTTATGGCCAATCATTTAATCACGGATTATGCAGCAGCCAAAATATTTCGCAAGACCCCCGCTCGAATGGTAGAGTACCTAAAACTACACGCTGTTTCAATTGTCGAGGTTACAGACACATAGGTCGCGATTGTGCATCTAAGCCAAAAATCAGACCGGCACAGATCGAGGGCGGCCAAAATCACACAAACCAAAGTGTGATGAATAGCAGCAATCATTGGCGATTGCATCAACGAAACAATGATCCGCAGATCGATGGAAATCGAGGAAGCAGTAATAATAATCCGAATTATAGTTGGCGCAACATTCGGAATAATGGAACCAACAGTAGTAGTAGTAATACCGGTAATAAAAGAATTGTTTTTTACTAAATATAGGAGCAACGGATTACATGGTCGGCAAACTAGAAGATTTAGAGCACGCCGAAGAGATTGAATGGAATATTGTGATTCGCAGTTTCAAAAGCTTGTACCCAAATTTATTGTCCGAAGAAAAATTAACCCAAGCAGGAGCCGAAATGGTCATTACGAATGAATATGCACACATTTATTTGCGCGACGGAAAGAAATCTATGATGGTTGCACGACGTCACAATCGCGCCAAGTGGGTGAATTATGCCTATGCCTGAGACGCTATGAAGGTAACTGATGAAGTAATATTCCAGAGTAGACTTGTAGCTAATGTCGTAGTATTAGCTCTTGCGGAAACTGAGGAGAACGAAATCGACAATAACCATCGAGTTACGTACTCGGCTCAGGATAAAGAGCTGGCATGGATGTATCACCGTCGAATGGCCCATTTTGCTGTTCATAAAGTGTACATCGAAGTCGGAAGTTGTGTTTCATTTCAACACCTATTACTTCGTAATAGATCGCCCGCTCTTCGTTACGTTTCGCGACGTTGTAAATAGTTCGAGAGTAGGCCGCAGGTAGTGTCGAGCGCTGCTTATTCAACAGTTTCCTGCTTCCACTCTACAGCAGTTTGCTCACGGTATGCTGCATTGCTTTTTGCTTCTATTCATGATTTTCACCACACCTTGGGTGAACACGCATATTATTGCTTTTAAAATATTCTTCGTTTTTCTACTGTAAATAATCTAGATTTTTTTGATGATCGTTTCAAAGAAAACATTAAAATAAAAATGGGCTAAATTCATTAAGGTTATTTATTTTTTTCACCTGACGTTTTGAAGAAGTGGTTTGAAAAATTATTATTAACGACCATCTGTAAACACGTATTACAGCAGATAAGAAAGGAAACATTATCATACTGCTCTTGAACTGATACCATCAGATTGAAAATTAACTACCCACTTTCTGTGTCTTCGAAAGTGTTCTTCAGTTCTTCAAAATAATTCTGATTTCCAAAATTTTAAACGTTTTGATCCTCGAAATGCGGTATAAATATACACAAATACAACCGATTCCAACGAAAAATGACTCCAACTCACTTTACTAACAAAAACAAACACACACCAGCACCCTAAATTGACAGCAACGCTACCAGTGGCCAACTCTCTTGAACTAAAATACAGTTATGATATCGCCATTGGAAGTGCGACCGTCCTGGCCCCCATACACAGCCGAACAATTCGAACAACTGAAAAACATGACTGTTGAGGAGAAAAAGAAAGCACAATGCAGTAATTGTGGTCTATATCTCCACTCGGCAGCTCAATGTAAAAGAAAAGGCCGAACGTGTTTCAATTGCTACAAAGATGGTGGGCACCTATTGAAAGATTGTCCTCAACCACCAAGAACAAGCGACCTTGCGGATCGCGAGGTAGTAACAGGGTGTTTGCCATTGGTAGTGGTGCTGTGCAAATTGTAGAAGCGCTAATGTAGAATAGGTATTTTTTGAGAAGCGAAGGATGCTTTGACATCACTTGTTTCGTTCGTAGTGTGGAGTAAGTGGATGGGTGGGAGCGGTAAAGGGGAATGTAGAGCGTAGCGTCGCTTCGAAGAATGGTATTCACCATTCTTTGAAGCACTCCTAGCTATCCTCTTGCCGTTTTTTCACAGAACAAAAAGCGTTATCGCAGAAATATCACAGAAAGTGAATATGTTATCACAATCACAATTACATGAGTGGAGTTGTTGTACGGCATGTGTTGTGTTTCTGTTATTTTGGGCAAATTATTGTAAATTATTTTAGTTGGGAAAAAAATGGATATTGAATTATTGATTAACTGTATCGAGTTGCGCCCTGCATTGTGGGACCAGCGGCACGAATCACACCATAATAATGTTGTCTTAAACAAAAAGTGGGAAGAAGTTGCCGCAATTATGGGCTCTGATTGTAAGTAAACTACTTTGATTTCTGTGTAATGTATAATCTTCAGTAATTCATCTACTAATGCCTTGCTGCCATAGGTCAAGCTGTTCGTGACAAATGGAAATCTTTACGAGACGGATTGAGAACGAGGTTACAAAGTGAAAACATGCCGTCAGGATCCGCGGCCAAAAAGAAAATCTCGTGGCCGTATTATGAACAGTTGTTTTTTTTGAAAGACATTATGATGCCTAGACCGATGCAGTCAAATTTACCAAGTAAGAAATTATCGTTTGTAGCAACAATAATGCCATAGCGCTTTCTGTATTTGATTATTTTTCTACGCACTTTGCAGACACACGGCAAACTGCTGATGGAACCGATGCATCAGAAACGAACTTTGAAGATTCTAACAGCCCGTCAACACCCACTGAACCAACATGTAGGAGTACAACACCGTCAAGACTTTCAACACTGAAGTCACCAAGAGCACCCTCATTGAATAACAGTAGTGCCAGCGATGAGTCGTCCTCATTTTCTGCTCCTAAACCCAAAATCCGGAGGAAGGAGGATTGGGGGAAGGAGTTGTTGGAATTGGAGAAGAAACATATCGACATATTCGAAAGGAATGAAAGCAAAAAATCATATCGACATATTCGAAAGGAATGAAAGCAAAAAATCAGAGGATGATCAGGACCTACTTTTTTTTAAATCATTAATCCCACTGATTAAAGACTTCAGCCCCAAACAGAAAATTCAGTACAGAAAAAAAATAATGGAGTTCACAGAAGATTTTTTAACATCTTCTGAACCTAAGTTGCAAGTGATCGATATGTAGAGGAGATCGTACCTTTCCCTGTACCACATCTCCGAGGAAATTCCTCTCGTAATGTTGTAATTTTACGTAACTGAGATTTTATCCTAGCTTTTTAGTTACTAGAGGAGTTACTTGCAATTTTAATATGTACTTTATCAGTTTATCAAGTTCCTGATATTTTATACTTGTTACTAAGACTGATTTCTATAGTCCTTTTTTTTCCTCAATACATTACGTTTTTATACAATTTTGTTTGAATCACTTTCTGCCTCAGATTTTAGCATAGATAACAAATTCAAATATCACTCAGACCACAGGATGTATTTAAGAGTTAAGAATAATGAACAAAATAAATAAATTAAAAAAATTTGACTTCGAGTCATCCGCACAGAAAACAGAAATTTATAACACCAGGTACTAATGAATGAAGTGGGGGAAAAAAATGAAAATATCGCATTACTCTACTCAGTTTATATCATCTGGATCATCAACAAAATCACTTCCTTCACTTTCTTTACTTGAAATATGGTCATTACTATTCTGCCACAGTATTCTATGAATATTAAAATATCTACAAAAACGTTCGCGGACTTCTTTCGATTGGTCACTGGGTCTACCGGTGCATCTTGGTCTTCTTTCCCTTCCATTACGAGTGGTAATTGTCACATCTGTCAAATTATGTATAACAACTTCCCTATCCAAGATAATATTGTGCAAGATACATATAGCTTTAACAATGTGTACCGCTAGATCCACGTTAGTTTCTATGTCTTTTTTTAATAATCTCCATTTAGCAACAATTATCCCAAATGCATTATTATATTTCCGTGAGATATTTTGACCAATTGTATTATGTTTGTGTTCTTAGTCTTATTACCTACATTTTTTGAGAATTTTTTCAATCTGTGAACACAATAAATTATAACTTCTTATTCGCTTTATTCAACTTAGGAGTCAAATAAGTTAATTTTCTATGTTCACGTGTCATGATTACATGTTATAACTCATTGTATTTCCGTTGAAATCAATTGCGCAGTGACAAAAGGATTTTCAGTTGAAAAGCATTATGTAGAACCATATATTAACTTCAGCATTTTTGGAAATTATTTTGTGGACGAGACGGCCTACGGCCGAAAAGCACTCGAAACTCGCTTCGCTCGTTCCTCGAAGAGCGATATTATCAAATGGCAACCTGTCTGATAAAACAGAACTACCCGGCTATCAAAATTTGAGTTCGTATCAATAAAATTCAAAACGATGTGAATTGGTAAAAAAAAAAAAAAAAAAAAAACTGCTTTCGCCTTGACAAGGAATAATATTAATTACATATTTCCATGGAAATTGAATGTAGACTGCAGTCGCGCTGAGCGATCAATGAGTACATGGCTAAACAGTATAGGTATACATCATGCCGTGTCCAACTATGCGGAACGCACCGCGTAGTCAATTTGGCATTCACGGACGCCGTTTATTCCGACCTTAAATTGAGGAATATTTTTTGCTATAATATTAAGATCTCGATTTCCTTTAAATTTATGATTCTTCAATTTTGAGAATTGGCCACATATGCACATGAAATTTTTTGTAGTATTCAAAGAGTACTATCTATTGCTGCAATATTCGAGAAGGTGAGCGCTGAACGTGCGACCAGCGCAGTTTCGGATGTTTGGAATCGGTTTTGTGAGGAAGCGGCGAATGGGAGGGGATGCAGTCAATACTGGTTTTGGGAGGAGGGGAGGGCACATAACTGAATATTAGTTGGGCCGCGCGATTATCTGCGGAAGCACTTAGACAGTTTGAGTTTCGTTTACTAAGGGCGATAAGTGTGTCGTTATTACACTTTTCAAATGTTATTTTTCCGCTACGTGAAAAGGTTGTAGAGGCGTTTGAATATCTCGTAAGTAAAAACTGATGGCGGATTCGAATTCTGCGGTCACTTCTCATAGGAATAGCGGTAAAATGAAAGTCGATTTTTTTTTTAGTCTATTCGCCTAGTAATAAAGTTCTGTATTCTATAAAATACACCCTCGAATCGTATGTAGTTTGCGACTCTAATTTGATCTGGTGGTAAAAATAAATGGCATATTCAAACTCAGCGGTCAATTTTACATAAGAATCAACAGAAATAATTAATAAATATAGAAAGCGGGGATTCCCTCACCATGCCACCACTTAAAGGTTAAAGAACATTACGTCGAAGCGTTCTTGCGTACAAGTAGGACGCGTCAAACGGTTTGACTTGGTGGTGATTCACTTGTGAACTACTCACGGCCTGTTGTGAGAATAGCGATACCCGTGTTGTTCACTTACATTTAGAGATTAAAAAGAGCACTTTACATTGGGACTATAGATGTTGGTATAACATCTGTCACTTCATTTGGTTAGCTTGCCAAGGTCTGTAATCAGTGGTGAAGAACTGACTTCAAGAGCATCACCGTGCAAGTAAGCGTTAATTTAGGTTTCAGTAAATGCAATTTTATTGGCTCTGCTCTTTCTTTTTCATGTGATCTGTCAGTTCACTCTATCAGGTGGTTCACCATGTCTTTTCTCTTTCAAAGAATATACCACATCTCAACGGTCAATTGCTTCATTTTCCCCACAGTTTTACATCTTTTGATAGAGACCATTTGTGCAGACTGTTGTGTCTGTTATATACTGTTACAAATTTTCCTTAAGCTAGGAACTGATAGTTCTTTCGACCTATTTTCACTATCCTGTTGTATATCTAATTTGTTGTATACTAGTGCTGGAAAGGCTATGTGCAGAAGACTAGAGACAAAGCTCGCGAGCTGATGGTTAGTCAGAAAAAAACAGAAGCAGGAGAGGCGGACATTACATTTGACGAGCTTACACCTAGGAAGCAGAAGGTACTCCAGCTCATTGGTGGGGCGAAATCCATTCAGGGGGAAAAGGCACCCGAACTGGGTGTCGGTGGGAGCATCTGTAAGGCACTTTTCCCCAGTAAAAGTTTGGCGAATGCAGAGATGACTTCTGTTTCAAAGGAAAGTCCAGAAATCAAGGCACCAATGTTATCTAAAACCAAAAGTTCTTCAAGTACTTCAAATTCGAATAATTTTGAGGTAACCCATTCTTTGTGCTATGTGATATGATGTAATTTCTTGAGAGCATGAAGAAATAGCGAAACATTTTTGCTGTTTGTAGTATTTTGATCAATTATTTATTGCGGAAGAATTTACGTATGACGTCGTCTCTGAACAATTATCAGCCAGTATATCTCTGCTGATTGACAAAGTGCGTTCAACTGGAGTTTCCCGTGATGAAAGGAAGTCACATACTACTCCAAGCAGGCGTAAAAAGGCAAAAATTACTGAAACAACGGGAACATGTGAGTAATTCAAAATGTTAATCAATATTCTAACTCCATACCCCAAATATTGATTGCATCTCCCCACTGATTCTTCTGCTCTACATGTCTCCCCACCCACAATTAGAAGAAAAAAGGCGGAAAACAAGACAACACGGACTGAAATGCCGAACCACCAAATTTTGAACCATCCCCCTTCCCCACTTATTTGCAAAATAAGTAGCCCCCTGTCCCCCGTGGAAGCGTTTGGCACTCAGAATGTTATCAAAATTTTGGGCCTTTGTTTTGTATCATTTTGTACCATCAATCCCAAATGTTTTAACCCCCTTTCCCCTTCTTCCCCACCTATTCGCAAAATAAATAGGCCCCACCTGATATCGAGGAAATTGATTCTTACCTCGATCGGTTCGACTGCTTCACCCTAGTACATAACATCGACGAAACGAGAAAAGCCAAATTTTTCATTGCATGTGTAGGAGCCGTAGTTTATCAAAAGCTCCTTTTGCTAGCCATTCCAAAAAAACCGACCGATTTAAGTTTCAAAGAGATCAAAGACCTTCTGCGTGACGAGTACAAAAAACGTCCTTTGACCCATGTAGCCCGTCACAACTTCAGGCAGCGAAAGCAACAAGCCAACGAACGAGTCGTTCAAAGATTTTTACAATGCCCTGAAAGAACTGAGTCGCGATTGCAGCTTCGACGACACAGCAGTACTCAAGGAAGAGCTAAAAAGTCAGATCATATCAGGTATTCGTGATCCCAAAACTCAAGGGTATTACTTCATACAACCCAAGTTAACGTTAGACGACGTTAAGTTTGTTCGAGCGCTTACAGTCAGTTGTAAATTTACTGTCATGCTGAAACTGTATTCTGTAAAAGAGGAATAAATCTGTAAAGTAGCGCTTAAACACTTTCCAGTAAAACTGTCGACAGGTTGTAAACATTTACACAAAGCCAAATAATTTTCCCCTTATCACCACGCGGCGGCCGTCAGAAGAGAGCGCTGAAAAAGATTTCTGTACATTGTGAACATTTTTCAGTGGACGCATTGTCGGTGTATAAACTTCATTTTCGAACATTAAATAAAGGAGACTGTATTTTTATTAGTTATTGCAAGTCAGATACACGTGTTTTTGTGTTTTAAGTGTGTTTAGTGCGTATTCTTCGTGATTTTATTAGAAATGGCTGAACACGATTTTGACCAATTTATAATCATGTCCGAAGAGTCAGTGAACGACCCACAGCCTCCAGAAAACGGTTTGTAAATATTTGATTAAATGAATGGTCCTTTGCGTTTATTTCTTTGAAATTAACATGTAAACATAATTATAGATTTCAGTGACGGCTTTGATCGGGTTCGTTGGAATACAGCGGCAACCAAACTGCTGTTACATTTACACGTACGCATACAAACACACTGAAAACCAGTATGCGGTAATGCCGAATGAGATAATATTGTCTTGTACTAACTAGGATTGTGCTCTCATTGCTGTGTTAATACAGAGTGGCATAGCCATTTGAAATTCGACCAGTCTTTGCATCAACCACAAACTAAATACTACTTATAATTGAAGCGTTCCATTCCAAAAGGTGTTATCTACATTTTTGAGTTTGTTCAGTTAGGTACAGATTTGTACGTCGGAAGTTGGGCCCAATCAAGTGGTACCACTGGTTTGACGAAAGAACGAATTTTTGTGCCATAATCGTGTGGTCGGTTGCGTATTGCTTTCTCTCTCTACGCTGTGAACTGTGTTATCATTCCACCATTCGCTTCAAACATTTTAACTTTTGAATATTTGAATCGATTTTTTCAAATTCAAGACAATTGTGAGAAAAGAAACGTACGTTCTATCATTCACGTATTGCGTTTTAAATTTTCATAAATATGGTGAAAAGTTGCTGCGCCTATAACTGCAACAGTTATCAAGGAAAGGGTCCTTCTTTGAAGTTTCATTCGTAAGTGTTCATTATCTCATTAAATTCTTTCTCCAGTTAATCTTCAAAATTACACTGTCATTATTGTTTATGTTGCTTTTAGTTTTCCAATGAAAGATCCGATCCAGCTTGGTAAATGGATTCACACTGTCCGCAGGACAAATTTTAAGCCCAACCGGCACACGGTCATTTGTAGTTTACATTTTAAGATATCCGATTATTTGGAATCTAGTTTAAGACAGAACCTCTTGAAGAAGGAAGTGGTACTATCGGTTTTCAACTTTCCTCAACATTCGCAACCCAAAGTTTCCAATCGGAGAATTTTACAATGTGAAGTTTTAAATGAGGTAAGATTTCATTTTTGAGTAAAATATTTTGAAAGGAGAGAGATTGAAATATCAAATAAGATTGTTATCATTTTTTTTTTACCTATTCGAAAGCATCAACAGAGTGGCTGCCACCTAGCGGACTTTTGAAACACTACTCTTGGAGTGATCAAGAACGGTATGTGCATTGCTTATAACGAGAAAATGGGTAAATTAAAAAAATTTTAATAAATTCAGATCAATTCGTATCAGTTTAAAATTTTGCAAGTGGATTCGCAAATCATGACGGCAGGAGAAAATGTTAAGGAAAATGTGATATCGCGGAGAAAACTTCTGTAATTACTCATTTAGAGAAGTTCGCTAAGCAACAAGTTTCTGCTTTCCGGTTTTGTTGATAACGGCTTGAGCGGTCTGTATTTGGTTCATAATGTAACTTGTACTGTAGTTTTTGTGTAACTTGTACTGTAGTTTTTGTGTAACTTGTACTGTAGTTTTTGTGTAACTTTTAGGATTTCTGTTTTTTTAAATGTATTTCAGATATCTTTTACGTCCCCAAATTAAATCACACGCATCCATTCTATCTGTCACAGTCCCCTTAATACCAGTATTCCTAATACAATTCCGTCTTCAACAGGAAACGCAGTCAGTCAAAAGTAACGTGTTACATGTATTGCTTCATCTCATCGTTGTACTAAGGTTAAGAAATCGACCATGAGTATTCCTCTTGTGCTGGTCGCAAGAAAGGGCTATTTCGTAGCCGATGTATGTGCTGTGTACCGCAGTGTAACAACAGGTAATGTTCATTGACATGGTTTTGTTTCACTGAAGGGAATATGCGTAACCTTGCTGATGAGGACTCATCCTACATACATAATTATTTTTCACAGGAGCACCTCCTCGACGTCGCTTCATCGATTCCCTAAGGATCGCTTGGCAGCAAAGCGCTGGGAAATTGCGTTACGAATTGGCAAAAAGGTGCCGAAGTATGCTCGCTTATGCAGCGTACATTTTTTATCTTCAGATTTCTGTTGTACATAATCTTTCATTTCACATACGTGTACATGTTCGTAAAAATTACTAGCGAAGAATAATGCTCTGAAGTAAATGAAATTCTGTGTCATTCACTGTAGATTCCAAGTCGAACTCGAGTAGACGATTTCTGAAAAAACACGTAACACCTTCACAACATCTACCAGTCATTTCCACATATGATAAGAACAGAGATAGTTCTCCGAGAAAAGAAAAATTACGCCTACGAAATGAGCGAGCTCGGAAACGCCAGTTGAAGTATGAAAATACGTAAGTAAGCTTCCGCTGTAATAGTTTAACAGTGTATTTCTCATTCGGACTTACCGCTACTATATTTTCATCTACTTATTTTGAGGCTGAAAGAACGAATGGTTTCTAAGAATGGGAACCCATAATTTTTGTTAGTAATCAGAATGTGAATGGGTACCACAATAACATGATTCACTGAGAACAAACGTAGTCAAAGGAACTTATCGAGAACAAGAACAAATTTCATAAGAAAGTCAAGCTGTGTAGATCGCTGAAATTACCGTTTTCGGAAGTCAAGGAGCAGGTTCTTGCTGGCCTGAGGTCTCGAGAGATGGCTGCGCAACTGCTTATGATGAACCAGTCATTCGAGGAGGAATTGCTCGCCAGTATTTGTCAGTTGGAAAATTTCTCAAGCATGCGGCGAGAAGAATTTTCGTTTCATTTTATCTTGCCTAAGGTTGAGGAGAAAACGAGCAACGGTAACTACGATACATCAAGTCGAGTCCTGTATCAAAAATCAACGCGAGCGAGTACGTCATTAACTTATACAGATAGTGAATCTGATAACAAGGTACAATTGCGAGCACGTTGTTATAACTGCAGTTTGATCTAACATGTCGCAAAGGATTGTAAGGCAGAAAAACATCCACCGTATTGCACTGGGTGTAGGAAACAAGGTCTCTTGAGACGCGCTTGCCCTTCGTCAGCCAAGAAGGAGTTGACCGAAAAAGCCGAGACAACCGTAGTAACTACAGTCAAGGAGAAAAGTGTGACACCAGTCTCCCGCGTTACGTATTATCGTCAAGTATTAATCGATGGAAAGCCTGTGGATGCCATGATCGATAATGGCGCTGCAGTCTGCGAGATGAGAGAGTCCGTTTTGTGGATCGTGCGAAAACTTCCTCAATTGGCGGCGGAATTGTTACATGGGTTCGGTTCTATGGTCACAGGGATAAACCAACTGGGAAAAATAAATGCGGAGGTGACCATTAACGACATCAAGATCGAAGTTCCAGTATTTATAGTTCCAGACCGCGAGATTCATGTCCCGATCATCATTGGAGGATCGTGGATCAACCACCAGAGCATCTCATATGTGAAAGTAGGAAACGAACTTGTATTCTATAAACTCCAAATGCAAGCATTCGAAGAGTTAGGTAAAATACTGATTAGTGAACATGGAAGGGATGAGATTAACGTAACTTGTGCAAAAGATACTGTTTTAGAGGGAAACTGAATCAATTATGTTGAAGTTTGTGTTGGTAAGGTAGATGGTCAAAAGTCATTGGTCTCAATTGGTGATGACGGGAATGGGAACCAATCTCATTAGTTCTTCCACCCATAACTTGATCGCTGTAATCATCTGTTACAGGTTTCCATGCTCAAGTAAAGATTTATTTCCTGGACGAAACATTGTGGAAGAAATAACCGATGTGCAAGAGGTACATTTACATGCTAGCAACCGTGAAGCAGCATGTACTTTGCACTTGGAAGTTCGTTCTAAGTAAGTTGAAACTAACATTATTTTTACTCATGCCCACCAGGGGACACTCCCACCATATCCATATCCCACACACACCCTGTGACTTTCCTCCCCTTAACCCATAGGCTGTCTCAACAAAAATAATTGATTAATAGGCTCCTCTTCTGTCAACCTCTAGACTTCTGTGCCTTCCTCGCTTTATCCATTCGAAATAGATCTGCGGTGACTTCCCCGCCTCTTCTCTGTATAATTATATGTATATTTTTAGCATTAACTTAACGATACACTGCCTGACTAAAATTCCTTCTTCTCTCTCTCTCTCTCTCTCTCTCTCTCTCTCTCTCTCTCTCTCTCCTCTCTCTCTCTCGACAATAATGCTTTTCTTTTTCTTCTTCTACCCTCGCGGACTATTCTTCTTTTTACATCTATTGTCACCCTTCGCGTCTGTTTTCTTTACCCGCGAACGCTGGTCAGGCAGCCATCACCTATTTAGTTTAGTTAGTCGATTCTGTACACTTTCGAAAACACAGCCGCCTCTCCGTCCAGCGTTTCTTCTTTTTCTGTTTCGTTTTTTCTTCTTTTTTAATGTTAACAACGCGCGCGGGAACCTCCACCGAAGACCTTGCAGATCTGTAGCAGTTAGGAATGTGTTTTATGAAGATGTATGGGGGAGAGAATGAATGCGAGGAATAATAGAGAGAGTAGAGGAGGTGTATGGTAGAACAAATTGGAAGTAATAGTAAATTAATTGTAAAATGCATATAAAAATGGGACCACAGTCCTCTCCCTGGTGAAACGGCCAGAAAAATGAGTATGAGGGATGAATCCAATTGTGAGTGAGTCAATAGAAATTGGAACAAATAGAACACGAATTGTAGAGTGTATGAAACGCCTAACAGATAAAAAATTCATTTAAGAAATTCAAGTAACCCACCCACTCCTCACCGGCTCACCCTTTACTCAGCCTCCCTCTTTATCTTTATCCAAGTCTCTCTGCTCTGTTTTTCTTCTCCTTCCACTTCTCTATGATGAGGAAAATGAAAGGACAGAGAAAAGAGGCAGTCCGACCCAGGCATCACCATTCAACAGTGTCTTTTCGAAGTTGTCTTCTCTGAGGGG
Organism: Acanthococcus lagerstroemiae; assembly: GCA_031841125.1. Lineage (NCBI taxonomy): Eukaryota > Metazoa > Arthropoda > Insecta > Hemiptera > Eriococcidae > Acanthococcus > Acanthococcus lagerstroemiae. The sequence continues at coordinate 270,638 of JAJSSI010000010.1, read as the reverse complement.
AAGGATGATCAATGGAGATGGAGGCATGTAAATCAACACCTAGTCGAAATTATATATTCTTATCTGGACTAAGTTGAAAGCTGTACAGAGAAAATCAGGACCAGGGCTAAATACGTACCTATTGGGCTACTTAAAAAAGAAGAAATCAATGTTCAAATAATCTATCTTCTTATATTCTAAAAAGTTGGCCCATTCCGGCTAACCTCCTGTTGTGATTAAAAAAACTGGGAGAAGCCCTAGCTAGCCTACCCCCCCCCCCCCCGCAAAGTGCCTTCTAAAACCTTCCAGGGGTCTGAGATTTCTTATCCACCTCTTACCATTATTATCTAGAGAGAACGTTTTGGTGTTCTTGATTCCAATTTGGATTCTTACGTTGACTCGCCATTCTCCTTCTATCACCACCCAAATTTCCTTTCTAATTTTTTTATTTCCTCTATTAGCTGTTTGGATTCAACGTTTATTATATACGTTGGCTTCTCACCTGATTTTTGCTGGACGTTAAGTTTGACATGGATTCCAGTTCTGACCGAACTTCAGCTCTGACCAACTTCCACTTGATCAAAAGAGGTGATTAGAAGTGGAATCTGGAAATCGTGGGGCCAGCGTCAAATTGAGGCCAGAATGGCGCTAGCGCCTTCCCATTTGAAATAAATGCGAGCGCCGTTGCCGGAATTTTGGGCCACTTGGGGCCGGCTCATATTTGGCCTGACTATGGCGCCTGGCGCAAATCGAGAGCCAATTTTCGATTGGTGCTCGATTTGCGCTAGAATTGAGAGTAAATTAGGCGTATATCTGGGGCCAATGCCGGAATTCGGGCTGGCCCCGCGATTTCCAGGCGGGATGAATCACGGAGCAACCACCTGTCAGAGTCCTTTCTTGTTGCGAACAAAGAAGATGAAGGAGAAAGGGGGAGCTGCGCGAGGAAACCGAAGGGAGTTGAAGAAGGTGAAGGGAGAGAGTGAAAAGTGAGAAATGGACGGAAATGAGAAAGTTACCATTTTTAATCTCTGTTGGACACCCCCAGAAGTCCTTTTCAGTATGTGGTGGTATCAGTGCAGTTGTCGCGCAGGAGAAATTGTACTTCTTGATTTATTAATATCATTAATTATTATTCATTTTGTATCATTTGTAACATTTGTGTACTGTTTGTTTCACAGCTCTCCCACCTTGGAGCCCTCATACGTGAGTTGTCAACCCACTTCAAACGTACTTCAGCAGCATGTATACGCAGAAATTGAACCGAACCAAGAGTGCAGTAGTACGAAACCTACAAACATACTTCAACAGCGTGTGTACCCGGAAACTGAATCTAATCAAGAGAGCAGAAGTACAAAACCTGATAAACAAACTAGAAGCACGCAGACGGTACCCATAATAACGGACCCTAGAACAAACCAGTTTTTCAAATGTATAAAAACTCCGAAAGGACTGTCGGCTGCTACAGGTTTACTGTCATTTGAAGGATATGAATCCTTGTGTTCTGCAGTCGAATATTATATTACCTATCGTCTTGACGAGCCAGATTTCTGTGCTTTGGATACTCGCAGTCGAGTATTACTAACTTTAATGAAGTTGAAATTAAATGTTTCATATGCATTCCTTTCCACCATCTTCGACATATCTGAATGTACATGTTCAAGGTATTTCGAAAAAATGGTACGAATTCTGAGTGTTATATTGAAAGGTTTCATTGTATGGCCGTCAAGAATATCAATTCGAGAAAAGCTACCTACTCAGTTCATGAAGTATCCCAATACTCGCATTATACTAGATGGCACTGAAATTCCAGTCTGTTCACCGCAGTGTATCAAGTATCGTTTACAGACTTATAGTCATTACAAATCTCGTCATACACTAAAAATTCTCATTGGTATGGCTCCATCTGGATTAATAATATATAAAAGCCCTTTATTCGGGGGCAAAGCTTCGGATAAATTCATTTTCAACGAGAGTGGCATTTTGAATTTATGCGAGGCGAATGATGCAATAATGGTAGACAAGGGTTTCCTCATAGATCAGGAGTGTTCTGAGCATGACATTCAGTTGATACGACCACCATTCAGACAGAAAGGTCAATTGCAATTGCCTCCAGAAAAATGTGAAGAAAACAGAGATATAGCTCAGTGCCGTGTCCATGTCGAACGCATAATACAAAGAATAAAAACTTTCAAGATCTTAACTGAAGAAGTATCTTGGAATATGTTGAGTTACATGGACGACATTATGACAATAATATGTGGTCTCGTGAATTTATCGCCGCCTATTTTGGCGGATACATCATTTCCTGTTCCTTAATATTAGTACTTTGTGATGAAAGTTTGTGTATACCTATGTATACATGAACTGTGTTGATTTAAATAAGTGCTACTGAATTTCCCTTCGTTAACCTCGTGTTATTCAAAGCTTATATGAACTAAATAAAACTGCCTAAGTGTACTCAGATTTTTGAATGGTGAAGTGTCAGCATAATTGATGATATAAGCTACAAAATGAAAGAGGATGTGCTCCATAAGCGTCGTTAGAAAACTGCGTCCCTGTGGGTACGTCCACTCATTATTAACATCACGGTGGATGTCTGAATCGGGAGGTCTGCAGGAGTAGGCGAAGTGGAAATACCGCACTTACTCTCAGTACTGCAGCCGGAAACTGTCGTCAGTGAGAGGATTCGCTGAAAGAGAAAATACTACCAAATTTCAGAGTTTTGAGGCAGGTCTACGACCTAATGTTGAGGTCTGCTATTATGAACACTTCAAAAATACCATGAAGTCAGAATTATGACTTGTTACACCAATAATATCTGGAAGTCAAGTTTGACCTGTTATACCACAGAACTACAACTTTCACAGAAAGGAGAATGGGTTATGAGACAATGATATAATATCAGAATACAAAGATAACGAATTGAGCAATTTCAACAGAATTACGACAGTTAGCAGAACGTGAGAATTTGCTAAAAATGATGTTAAAATAATTAAAAATATACGAAATATCACGATAAATAAAACAATAATAGAAAAGATCACATATTATAAGTTATAACACCAGAATTTTCTTAGCTCAACGAATACACAAAAACAAAAGATAGGGCTGGTCGACCTCATTTACAAGGGGTGAAACAGGGTGTCTAGCGCCAGGTCAGAAAAAATTTCCCGGTTTTTTTCCGATTAGTTTTATTAAATTTCCCGGTTATATTGTTTTAGTCCAGTATATTTTATGAAACAAAATTGGCCCCGTCCCGCTCTTATCCTGAATCCCAAGCGAGTTAACTCCACATAACCCAGGCAATGATCATTTCTTCAACATTCAATCTTCAAATCTAAATCTCAGGCGACCAATTGCGTCTCCTGGAGAAGTCTTTTCTTTTTTCCTCTAGCTCGCGGATTTCAGACTTCCACTTCCGGTATGGCTAGAGCACCTGGACACAACCGAGTATAGACATCCGCCATCTTCAGTCCAACCGCGCCTGTCCATCTGTCCATGCCGAATTGACTACACGGTCTAACGCGGTACGCTCCGCAATTCCGCATAGTCGGATTCGGCATCGACGTGCGCAGTTGGACTCAAGATGGCGGATGTCCATACTCGGTTGTTTCCAGGTGCTGTACTATGGCCAGAAAGAGAAGCTGCCTCAACCTTGTCCTGCACAACACGCTTTTCTCCGGCTTCTTCGCACTTGGCATGCGCGTTTCTCATGGCGTGGACCATTCCTATGGTCACATCCACATTAAAACACCACCAGCGGCCGCAATGTCATCATAAACATCACGAATGCCGACAAGGGACTCTTCATGTTGATTCACAACAATGCAATCAGCGTTCAATGAAAAACCACGTTCTAATGATGCATTGCCGTGAAACAGTATCAACGAAATCTTAATAAAGTATTTTAAGTCATCTTTGGAAGTCACAACGGAGGATGCTGTTTCTACTAGACCCATCCACAAAGAATCAAGCCGTGACATACCGTGGTCAAACGATTCAAGTATTTCAATCGTCGACAGCTGCTTCACCAAAGCGATGAATGAGCTTTTAATGCGGTCTGCTTTGGAGCCTGTTAGAAGATTTTTGGACGTATTTCCAGCGCCACAACGATTCGTCCTGTTGCGAGATTAGGAGTTTCGACGACTACCACCGGATCCAGACAAGAAATTCCTCTAACAATTTTGTGGACCGCTCCTGAATCATTTGGATCACTGTAACCAAGACTTGCTGACAATCACTGCTGAATCCTTGATCCTTTGCCTCGGGAATTTTTTCCTCTGATGAAGCATTTTTAAGGGTCTTGACAGAGAAACCTAAATGAATGTTTTTGCTTGGAATCAGATTTTCCTTTTGAGCAAGATTAATTTTATTCACCGTCGATTTTTCTCTAGAACAGTCTTCTCTACTACACGCTCCATAAGAGCCGTGGTAAGAGAAGTCAATTCCCTGAAGAGCAGTGGGGCCATAGGCTTTTCTGACTGAAAATTTGTCAGAAATGGTTCTTCGACAGAAGCAATAGAAGCAAAAAAAATGCAAGCTTAGCACCCAGGAGAGGATCTGAAAGACATTTAATAGTTTGGCTTCTCTCTCTTTTCATCCGAGTCCTGGAACCACCCTTTCGAGCATTACGTCAGGGACATCGGGGAGCCTGTTAGGGCTGTCTCAGCCCTCTTCTCTTCTGGCCAGAAAACCGGCCTAGGTCGAAATGTTGCGAGTTGCTACGTGGGCTTGAACCCGGGACCTCCGGAATCCGAGACCAGCGCGCTATCCACTCGGCCAACCAGACCTCATCTGAAAGACATTTAACAACTATGCTAAAATTTCGACGATTTTTGTTCAAAGGATTCCTCGAGTCCTCGCTCTGAACTTCACGTACCCAATTGCGCAGATCAGGGAGACGGCTGATTGCTCGCGTGGCTGGCTTCTCACTCTCCGTCCATCAGGTAAAGCAAAATGACAGAGGAAAGACGTCTGATCCGGTTGTTTTTGTAAAATGGCAACGCCGTGCCGGAGAATCGTTGAAAATGTAATATAGGGCAATCAAAAACTCTTTCAGCTCATACAAAAGTGATGTAAACCCTGTCTTGAGTGAATCATGAACTACATGAAACCCACAACTTCCTAATTCAAGGCCAGTACTTCGATCTTTCTAAAATTCTGTTTGAAGTTTTCGCAACATCTTAAGATTTACAGCAGGCCCATCCATCAATACTTGGATCACCTTTTCATTATTTCCAACGGCTTTTTTTTAGACCAGTACCTCGACAACGACTTTTCAAAATACGTTATAACCTTATATCAAAATGTAACTAATAAAAAAAGGAAGAAGTAGGTTTTTACCCGATTGAAATCCGTGGAGTAATTGATCTGTAATAATGAATATTAAAAACGCGGCAGCAGTGAGTCCGAGAGAGTAAAACGGCATCTTCCGAGACGCTAGCTTCAGTCGGGTAAGGACCTACTCGCTCCTTTTTTCATTAACTATATTTTTAGATAAGGTTACAATGCACTTCGAAAAGTTGTTGCCGAGATATTCACAAATAACCCTACTTTTCTACTTATTTTCTTAATTTTCGACTACTCGCACTACGAATAAATGCTTAACGACTTTCCCATTCGTAAGAGTGATTTTTCTTTACTACTTATAAACCACACAGACCTAATCTTTAAATTTTTTTACAAAAAAAAAATTCCGGGCTTCCGAGCAATTTGGAAAACTTCCCGTATGTTTGACAAAATTTCCGGCTTTTTCCCGACGATTTTAATTTCCCGGTCGCTAGACACCCTGTAAACGACAGAAAGTTGAAAAAATAGAGGTCTCCAAGTCACATGTCAGCAAGGACTAAGGACTAGTATTAGTAGTAATCGCTGCCAGGAAAAAAATCTTGAATTCTCTCACTTGTCGCTCGTGTCTCCTCACTTTTGCGTTAGGATTGAAGCAGCACTAACAATTTTTAACATACCTTGGTTATCTACGAAAAATTGTAAAAAATGTTTGACATACACTTCAGATAAAACTGCTAAAAGTTTTTGGATAAACTGTTCATCTCTAGGAACGTCTATTGCAATCACACAGTTGTCCTTTTTCACGTACAATAACAGTTTGGCTAACTGCAGGTTGCATACTGCCAATCCAAGTTGCAACTGACCGTAGTATTTGTGTTTTTTCTTAATAGTAACGTTATCATGCTTTACATTCAGAAATGGAACTTTTTTGCAAAATTCCAATCCCGTGTACATTTTTCCAACCTTCAAACATTTTACCTCAATTAATATCATTTCATCATTCAATTTAACAAAACCATCAGGACTGAAGCCCAGCCATGGATGGTGAACATTAATAATGAGCCCACAGTTTTCTTCAACCTCGCCATGTCCACCAAGGCTGTCCTTAAAAATATTCCGACATCTTGCCTCGTTGTTTCTTCCGAAGAGGGTGTCATTGTTTCCTCCGAACGTAGAAAATGAGGTTTTGATGATTTTCGATATCCAGTCTGGGTTCTTGTTAAAAGCGTATGTATAGAACCCATAGCAAGTGGAACCAGTGATTCGAATCTGCAAAAGGAGATCAGTGTTACTCCTCAGCAACCCTATTTACACTATTATGTATTATACCATACCCTAATGGTAAAAAAATTACTTGTCTGTTTGCTGCCCATACGTCATTATTCTGGTTTGCAGTTAAGAAGAGAATTTCCTGGGCACGTTCGTAATTTATACACACAAATTTTGCATAAAAATTCTGCACATCTGATGACTGCTGTGCAAGTAACATGGAAACACTGTCGTTGAAGGTGAGTTTCACGTGCAGGAATGATAAAATTGCGGGTTTCATGGAAGAAGTCATAGATCAGGTGGTGACCCGGTTTTCACCAGCGCCGCTGCATACATCTTGAGCATTACTGAAATGCTTTCGATAGATTACAGTGTCCGGAAAACCTAGGAAACCGACGATAAATTGTGAGATTGAGATTGGGTATTGCACACATGCATATAATACTATTTCAGAGATTAATGCAAATAGATGACTGTTTCACTTGCTGCACTCCATACATATTATCTCATACCTTTCATTATAATTTCATATTCACGACTATTTTGAAAATCGGGAATCTCAGTGTAAGTATTTCTTTTGGACACGTGATGACAAAACTGCTTCAGTGGTATCGGTTTCACAACATTGTCTTGAATATATTTCAGTTCTGTCTTCCACGAACACTTCTGGTCAGTCACACTCCAGGTATCAACGCTGCTTATTCTATGGAAGCATAACAACACGTTTTATATTTGTTTATTTAAATAAAAATAACTTTCAAATGGCTGCTCTTCAGAACTTACTTAGTTAAGTGGAGCATCAATGCCACTGCATGCTTGCATTTTCCCGTACTGCCACCAATACAGGAACAGTGACTACTGTTTATCTGACCAGGAAGCGGCTTCTTAATATTAATGTTAATGTGATGCAGCGGAGCTCTTGGGTTCGAAACTTGCAAACAATATGCAGCCATCTGCAACTGTTCCTCAGTTTCAGAACTAACTCCCACCTTCTGCAAGTATTTTGCTTGTAGGACTTCCTTTGCTCCAAGTAAAGCTTTGCACTGCTCACTGGTTGTTAGGAAGTCCAACACATCTTCAATTTCCAACATTTTTACGCAGCTACATTATTCAGAACTGAACAGTACAACTATCATGTGAAATGGAAGTAAGAATACGATAGGTATATTCTGACACACACAAAATTTTTTAACGATTAAATCGATCGATTATCATCTGAATCGATCCACTGTCCATAAGGTTACTGTGTTATTTCTTTTCCATGATCACTCCAACGACTTCTTATCAGTTGCTAGTCAAAAGAACGACTGCAGCGCACCACTTCGGTGATGCTTTCGAATAAGGTAAAATGCCAGTTATTGGTCAGGTACCACTTATTGGTCAAAATTTCAAAGCTTAATAGCTCGGCCGCCAGAGCACGTGAGAGTCCCACGTTTGTGGCAGCGTGAAGCTGACATACCATTCTAGCATAATATCTGTGTTCGAAGTGTTTTCGATGATTCCCGTTGAAGTTATGACCTGTGGAAGAAATCGCGTGTTCCTCGTCTGGATAATGCTTATCAATTTTGACGTGCGCCGGCAATTTGAAAAAAGTAATTACTTATAGCTATTATTTCCAAAAAATTTTTAATCTTGTGTTAAGAAGGGGTATCAAGGAACACATTTCAAGTATTTTTGTGACAATTGAGTTTCTCTCTTTCAAATGCGTGTCTGGGGGAATGAAAACGAAATCCAGTTTTTGAAATGCTTGTGCTTCGGCACCATTGTTTTGTTTCTTGATTTTGACGATGTGGGTAGCTTATTTTAGAGTTGCAGAATACATTGCAATGATGAAATTCAACATACGATGAAAAAAAATGACCAATGATTGACCTGACCAATAACTGGTTTCTAATTTTTTGACCAACAACTGACCAATATTTCTGTTTGAATTATCAGTTTGTCAACATGGCTGTGAGCCAACTTACTTTCCTTTTTTGTTAATTATTACCCACTTTCTCATTTTTTGCAATTTCAGAGAAGGAACTGAAATAAGCATTTCGAAGTTTTTTGTTCAATACTTAAGTAAGTCGTTTTTCTTAATTTTGTAAGTCAAACCTAGTCCTGTATTTTGGAATTACAGAGTGTTACTTTTTTTTCTTCCTTCTGTACTCAAGTTTTTGTGTTCAATGAAGCCTGTCATTACTCAAATAAATCAAATTTTCATTTTTACCCCTTTTCATCCTTTCTATTTCAGATTTTTTTTGGCGTGCCAATTATTGGTCGACCAACAACTGACAATTTTGAACACATTTTCAAAAGTGCATAAAAAGTTGAAATTTCAATTGTCGATGGTGCGGACGCGTGGAACAGGCTTCTAATGGGGAGTACTATCGTATGCTATGATCAGAATCCAAAAATACGACTGATCAATAATTGGCACCTATTGCCAGTTGTTGGTTTTCGGACCCCTCGTAGAATGTCTTTGGATCACTTCTCGGGGCTGACCATAATTTCATCATGCTATATGTTGTAGAGGAAGGATCAAAGTATTCATTAAGCCAAAATCGAATCTCCCATGTTAATTTGGGGTCGAGCTATGCCCCTCCAAAAAACCTGACCAATAACTGGCATTTTACCTTATCGGGATGTTTTGATTGAAAACTAAAATTATTTATTATTTCTGATTATTCTTAGACTGACTCCATGGATGTGCACAACAGTTTTTCAAGCGAGACGTCCAGTATTTATCCGACTGTGAGTTATGCTATGGAGGTCAGCGTACAGACTGATTTAACTGGAAATGACCTTCAATCTATTATGAAGAAATATTGGAGAAAGATTAAGATTCTTCAACAACGGTTAAATCGGCGACAGAGAAGAATTACCAATATGAAGAGTATGTTACTGACGCTCAAAGAAAATGGTGAAGGTAATGAAAGCTTGTTAGATGTCATGGAAGGTAACTTTAACAAGGTTCCTGCAGAACTGCTGAAAAATGAAATGAACAATTCTCATTCTGCTCCCAGTCATAAGCGTTACATAGCGGAAGTAAGGAAATTTGCATTAACATTACACTTCTACTACGCAAAAGCTTATGAATTTTTAAGAAGTAACCTTTAGCTACCCCATCCTGCTACTTTGCAAAGTTGGTTATCATTGCGCCACTGTAATGTGGGCATCTTGTCAGAAGTTCTTGCGTTTTTGAAAGAGAAGGTGTCGATGGAGGAATACAGCCATTTACGACATGTGGTACTCATTTTCGATTCCATGGCTATTTGTAAAGAACTTCTGTCTGATAGAAAAGAAGATGTGCATAGGGGTTATGTAGATTTAGGTGAAATAATGTCTGCAAGTAGTGAAGCCCTGGCTACTGAAGCTTTAGTGTTTCAAATTGTCAGCTATCAGAAACATTTTTGTTGTTCTGTGGCATATTTCTTCACTGATAAAATAAATGCTGAAATACAGTCCCAGTTACTTTGTGCTGTGATCAGTGAACTATCCGATGTTGGAGTGACTGTCCGATGTTGGAGTGACTGTCCGATCACTTACCTGCAATGGCACTGTTTCCAATTTCAAGACCTACGAATTATTAGGCTGTAGTTTCAAGCCTGAAAATTTGAAAACATGTATTCAGCACCCAGGAGATAGCGGCATCAATATTCACTGCATATTTGATCCGTGTCATATGTTAAAATTGTGCAGGAATGCATTTGCTGATATTGGAATGAAGTCAAAGAAGAAAGGTGAAATCTCTTTTCATTATGTGAAAGAATTACATAGAATCCAAGAGGCTGAGGGCTTCAAGTTGGCAAATAAGTTATCTGCCTATCATATAAATTTCACAAATAAAAAGATGAACGTTCGTCTAGCAGCTCAAACAATAAGCAGTCGTGTGAGTAATGCCCTTGCTTTTCTAATGGAAAGTGGAAACTCAGCGTTCTTAAACAGCAATGCGACTATCCATTTTATTCGTACATTTGATCGTATTTTTGATGTGATGAATGCTAGAAACTACTTCGGTACTGGCTACAAGTCACCAATGTCATTACAGAATAGAAAGTGGTGTGAGCTTGTGTTCAAAGAAACTGCAGACTTCATTTTAAATGATCTTATGTGTGGAGAAGGAAGCATTTTAATACATCCTAGGAAAACATTTGCGCTTAGCTTTCTTGTCAACATTTCCAGTTACAAGAACTTGGCTGCCAATTTGCTTGAAGGTGACCAACCTCTGCTGAAATACCTTCTACCCTACAAAACATTTCAAGATCACATAGAGAGATTTTTTTCCTGTATTCATTCCAGGGGTGGATGGAACAACAACCCTAATGCCATGCAGTTTCAGTGGTCCATGTGGAAGCTGCTATTCAGAAATAGTGTCACCGCAAGCAAAAATGCGAACGTTGCTAAGTTTGTGAACGAAGAAGAATTTAATGAAAGGGCGGGATGCGTGTTCGAGGTTAACCATGAGGAAAATATTGATAAACAGACAGACCATCTCGATTTTCAGAAAATAAATGACGTTCTCGAAAAATCCGACCTGTCAGATTTTAAGAACAATGTGTTGTAAGTACTACATAAGTGGATGTATAGCACGTTCATAATTCGAAAAATATGATTGTAAGCACTGTCAAAGCATTATAGTGAGAAGAAAAAGTGCAAACAACCATTCATACTGTGTGGATACTGATGTTTCATACTCAGCATTTACATCATTTGTTTCTCGTGGAAAATTGTATTTTGTTGGGAAAGAAATTTTTCAAGTGATTCAAATAGCAGAAAAGTGTTACCAAGCTGAAATTCAGTTAGGCTATTTGGGTAAAAAGAATTTTAAAACTAGAATTATGATGGCATGTGTGGAGAATTTTTTAATTAAATGTAAAGGTTTTTCTGTGCCTCATCCTGTAATTAATACAGACATTCTCACTGATTCGCATATCAGGATTGTAAAATTTTTTGTCTCACAATACTGTAACACTCAAATTTATTCTCACTGTAAAAAGAAAACGTTCAATGTTTTGGGCCACCGTGCTACTTTTGGTTCTAGAGGCCTTTTTATTTCTGCATGCCTGTTAAATATATACCCATTTTCTTTGTGATAGAAGTACTTCCTTATCTTTAAGGACTGGATTCCAAAAAACTCGTTTTTTGTTCACCCTAGTTACATTCTAAGATTATTTATTCGTTACTTTAACCGGTATCATGTATTTATTGTCACTTATGTGAATTAAATAAAGACTAACATTGTCTTTATAAAGTAAAATGAATCAAAGAACACGTTCGTATAATTTGTATTTGAAGTTCAACTGAAAAAAAATAATTACAACCGTGAAAAGTACGATGTAATGCCGCAAAGTATATAAGCGGGTATTAGTGTGTGTGTGGGTGTGTTTGTTTTTGGTACTCTGGGAGGTCATTCATATGACATGAACCAGTCGATGGGAGGACATTTTTTCAAGGGAGGCCATCGACTGTGGCCTCCCAACGTTTAGACCGCAGATTCGGATTCAGCGTACCAGAAAATGCCAGTACAGGTCTGGAAATCACCTTAATAGGTTGAGACCTCCCACGGGGATCATAGTGTGAAAAATACACATAAAAATTTTCACACACTGGTGTGTCAAAACACCGAATTTTTGTTTCATGTTTCACGGTAGCTGTGAGGTCCATGAATTTTGTAAGCCGGTGGGGGGTCATTCCAACGTTGCCGAACATCCTATACAGACTAGTTGAGATTCGAGCCTATAGTTATGCACGTGTGAGTGCCACTGTGTTGCGTAACTGCGTTTGTTCTTTGTTCATTGTTCAGTTCATCGAGTTTGACGCGTCTGTGCAGTTGTAAGTTGATCTTTTGCGTCTAGTTGAGTGCATTATTAACTTCTTTCTCTGTGCTGTTTTTCAGTTTTTATGAATTATTTTTCATAATAATGAAACGTCGTCGTAAAACAATAAGTAAGTACTTTTAAACATTGTTTTTAATTCATACAAATGAAGTCTTATCTTTCTAACTAACTCTGGGATGAAATGCTGAATCCTAATGGCGAGTAAATCAGTTTATAACAGAATTCATACTCTCCAATGGAGAGCCTCAAAATTCAGTAACTATTGTTAAAGAAAACAAAGTGATTCTCGGACATCTGCTACACATGCGGTGGTCTACCTCGTTATAGTATATTACACTGCAAGGATTGAAAGCCAGCTTTATCACGCCGAGTGCGACTGTTAGCGTAGCAAGCCGAAGGCGAGTGAAGCTAGTCCTGCGGAGGCGTGATAACTCGCTTCAATCTTTGCATTGTAAGATATTTTGTATTACAAATGCATCAAATTTCGCATTCTTTATTAGAGACAGCTGCTTGTATACATCTGTGAAAGAAAAATACGTGACGTCATCTTTTTTCAGTCCTTTTACAAGTCCTAGGACTGAAAGAGTCTTCTGCGCATGTGCCGTAGCATTTACAAACGCAGCTGCGATCTATTGTGATAACGTGAACTTTCAATCTGCAAAATGAGACTGTTAAACCGTTGTTTCGATGCATGTGTAATACAATTTAATATATCATGCGATTCATTCTGAGGCCCCTTTGTTATCTTGGTGCATTCATGCTGACTCTTGAGTCCAAACAGAGCTACTATGATGTATGTATATCGACGATCAATACCGGACTAATATGGTATGCGGATGGGGCGAATTCTATTATATATTTGATGGAAGAAACGTGCAGTGTATTCTGGACAGGGATTGGGAGCGGATCAGATCGAATTGCATGGGAGGAGTTGATGGTCCTTTTTTCGTGCACTAAAGAGCGAATGAAAGGGAATTTATTTACCGAGAAGGAATCAAGAAGCGAATGAAAGGCTAATGAACATTGGAAAAAGCGAATGAGGAGTTCGGTGAAACATTGTTCAGCAGGAGTGCATCGATGAATGAATTAATGAAATCTCTGAAAACAAAGAGCGAATTTGTAATTCAGATAAAATCTTTTACCGACTTTTTGGAGAAAAGGGAGGTATTAATTTTATAATTAACAAAGTCCACATGAGCATGGAAAATCAGCTCTTGAAAAGCCAAAAAACTTGAAACACCCAAGTTGAGTAGTCTTTATTTATTCATTAAGTTGATAATGCATCTGCTTAAAAAAATGGACGATTTTATTTGAATTTCTAAATAACATGGAAGAGCCAAAGGAAGCGAATGAGCAATTGAATTGAATTAGTTTCCTGAAAGAGTAATGGGATCGGATCAAATGCATACACATTGCCTTAGAGAGCGAATGAAAGCGATTGAATGAATTGTAAGACAACAAAATTAATTAAGAGAGCAAATGAGTTGCATTACACGTCTTTTAAAGAACGAATCGGATCCTATCAAGATTTATTACAGTTTGAAGATTTAATCGGATCGGATCGTATTCAAAAATAATGCACTCCCAATCCCTGATTCTGATTTATTTGTGGGATCTGTGTTCTAATACAGGAAAAAATGAGTCGAAACCAGCCACAAAAGAGCTTTGCTCCGTTGATCATTCTAAGACAATAAACGTTCAACAGCAGCCTATCTCTTCTGCAAGTGAGTTGTACATGATTTTCTTCTTTCTTCTCTTAGATATTTGAACGCTAATTTGAAAAAAGGAATAAACAGATATATGACCTTTCCTTTTTGTTATCTAACATCATGTCTTGGGATTTCTGTGCTTGTAGATAAGTGGTTACTAGTGAAATTTACTGAGGACAGTATACTACCTGCCGTGCCTGAAAAGAAGTTTTGTAAAAAAAAACAGGAAAATGTCAGTGGCGAGACGGACGGAAATATCCAGCTGAAATTATTCAGGAAGGTGGTATGTACCCCATCTGATTCAATAACTGAGTACCTTGTAGCAATGAACGCTTTCAGCTAAATTAAATCTGTAAATATGACCTGCCAGGAAGAAAGGGACCTGTGCGCAAAAAAATCGTTTTGTGATAACAACTGTTATTTGACTAATTTTTGGCCGCTCTTTCGCGTGGTGTTGTCGAAAAAATTCTAAAAAATTGTCCCAAATTGTTGTAAGTCTTCAAAGTTGAGTGTCTCCATAACGTGAAGACGTTATCAATTTTGTTTATACGCTCTCCTGTAAAATTTACACGTTTGCGCTCAGGTCCCTTTCTTCCTGGCAGGTCACAAATATAGAAAGAAGCTCAAAGTATGTGACAACAGGTATACAATAAATCATGTCTGGTATGGAAGTAGTATGCAAAATAGCAATTTGTGGTATAGGGCAATCGTTATAAATAACTCTTTCTGACTACCTCCCATGAAAACATGATCAGTAAATGGGTTCAAAAATTATTATACCTAAGTAAAAAGGTGAATCTTATCCCCAGTAGTTGTCGAATTTCCACCGGATTTAAATGAAGATTACGGAGATGCATGTGCGTTTCATAGTGAAAACAGTTACAATCATTCTTTTATGTAATCAGTTATATCGGCATTGGATGCTTACTACTGAGGAAGAAAATATTTCAAAAAAGTCAGATGATAGGTACTATTAGTTCCAGAATTGTGATCACTGATCTTAGAACCACGGACATCATAATTTGTATTGAATCTGCTGACAAACCTAAGGAAGTCATAGTACCTTACTGTCACCCCAAAAAACAATACTTTCCTGAAAAATATGACCTTCTATGGAAAATGACCTCCTATAATGTGCTAAGTGGCTCGCCTTAAAAAAAATGACCTCCCATGAAAAATTTATTGGTGATATGGGGTTAAGAAACTAAATTAATTTAAAAAACTGAAGATTATCTACTGTGGTCCCCCGTAGGCTTTAGATGAAGACTAATTTCAATGACTACCCGATCTGACAAAATTAGTGTCGTTCGACAGTTCGACATGTGTCGAACTATCGAAATCTTCGATTAAAGCTTTCTAATTGGCTGAAAATAAAGGGGCGGGACGAATAAATTTGATTGCTGTCGAATTATTGTCGAACAGTGTCGGAAGTTCGACTGAGTGGAGCGAGTAAATTTGATTGCTGTCGAATTACTATCGAACAGTGTCCAAAGTTAGGCTGATCATCGAATATTCGTCAGTCGCATAGTGATGTGCAAAAGAATTGAGCTTTGAAGGTTGTCGTCGCGTCGGCGCCTTTACACGTTTGCGAATATTCCCACGATCCTGTTCCGTAATAGGTACGAGTGTGTTATCTCGACTCCGGAGTCTGGAAGTACGGAATTGCCAAGTCGCGAAGTGGTTTCAGTTACAAATTTCATGCGTCGCTGAGTGGTTCAGTGATTTAATATTCGTGAGGCGGATTTGCATGCACTGTTATCTATCGGTAAGTAATTTTTGCTTGACCCCTCAGACCCTATGTTTTTTTATTAAAATGTATGTACCTAATATCGCGTCTGTGCATTTCTAGCGCCCTAATTGGGGAGGGGGACAGATTTTACATTGTAGAACCAGGAATTTCCCAGTCAAAGCTTGAAGCTGTATTCAGTTATTCCTTGAACTCGAAATTCTTCTCCATATCGAAGGAGGATATAATTTGTATGCGAATTATAAGATGATACGTCGATCAAAGTATATCAATTGGGTACATCTTGGAAACAGTAGACTGTTTCAGTGTGAGAGGGGTGTACAGGGTGTCCTAGAAGTCTGGTCCCACTATCTGATCATTTCGATTTCAGCAACTAAACCCGCGAACCGAACGGCTTGCAGAACGGCAAGAAGGTACACAAAAATGTTTCGTGTGTCTGCCGTGGTCACATTGAGAGTCTGGTCTGGAGACGCATGAAGACGGGCGAGAATCAGGCAGTATGTGTAGTGTACCGAGCAAAATTGGAACCTGATTTTTGGGCAGTGCTGTAGTCAGGATTTTCTCAAGGGGAGGGGGAGTAAGACTTTCAAGGGGAAAAAAGTCGAAAATTGTGGTATTTTTGAAAAATTGCCGATATAATATTTATTAGGGGACTATTTTATAAAAATGAAGGTAAAATTGCCGCTCGAGCAAAATTTTTTCGAAAAAATGTGTTTTAAAGGCGAAAAATTGCTCATTTTTGCATATTTTTACATTCAATTTCAGGTTTCCTACTTCGCCCCCTCCCCTCTTGGCTATGCTCATTCTTTTGGGACACCCTGTACTCGTATATTTGCAACTTTTGTTCAAGAATGTACACAGTAACTGATGCCACAAGTGTTCCCGTCATCACTAATTATCAATTAGTTATCATTTCCTATACCTATTCCTGTTCGATTATTTTAATTAGGTAGACTAAGTAGAGATCGGATTGGGATTCTATTAATTTCTTCAGTAGCATTATTGTGGAAATCATGAAGCAACACATCGTACAATACCAGCCCCGGATTAAGATTAAAGTCGCATACAAGCACTTGGGCCCCCAGGCACCTAGCTGGAAATTTTTTTGTATCTGTTCAGTAGCTTTTTATTTACAGCACCGTGTCAGGCTGATGGCCCGCCAAAATGTGCTGAAAACAAAAATGCTCAAAATTCGCCTGCCTCTCAAAATCGGCCGCTCCGAGCTGGTGCTTGTTGTAGTGCCTGTAGGTAAATCTGGTGCTGTACAACACAGAAAATTCTGTTTTTCTTGAGTGGGGCAAAACCTTATTGTCTGTAACCCCGCGCAATGACTAGCAGCAGCTTGAATGGGAATTGGGAATGGAATGGAATTCCTTGTCATTGTACGTCTACCATTATGAATTTAACATCGACGATGCCATCTTTAATTGATACATATGATAGAGTGTATGCTCGAGTCGTATTATCTCATTAATAATTTTAGCGATGAAATCCTTTCATACATCATTTTTCTGACGCCTGAAATTCCCCATTCATATAGGTATAAACAGGGTTCTAACTGTCATTTAAGACATTGAAAGTCATTTATTTCGAAAAAAGGTCATGAAGTCATTTAAAGTCATTCATTTTCAATCATAGTAATTTAAAAATTTAAAAATTAGCAAATTATACCTTGAGAGAGAGAACAAAGGACTTAGAATTGGAAAATTCTGTCATAATGACCAGGACTGCAATTTTTGTTTGAATTGGGCACGACTCACTAAATTTCTTGAAACTTGAAAATTATATGTACATAGAGGAATTGACATTTCATAGCATACTCGTGGGTAGGATCGACGCTTGGAAACCGAAGTCAAATTTTTTGTCGAGAATGAAGGGAAAATTTTTCTATAATTGAAAACAACGCATCACCTTCTTGGATTTTCAGTCTTTTGTTCAATTTCAATTTTCGGCATGAAACAGGGGCGGAAATATAGGAGGGGGATAAGCCCCCCAGTTTCGAAATTGTCCCCCCCTAAGTGAAAAATGTAAAACTATACGAGTATTGCTATTATCGTTTATGATTTCATGCTTTTTTTTTTCTTCTTCTTCTTCTTCTTACAAAGGAAGTATTACAGTGAAAAAACCTACTTTTTGTAGTTTAAAAAAAAAAAATTTTTTTTGGGGGGGGGCCTTCGATTTTTTTGGATTTTTATTACCCTTGACCGTGGGCTTAAGTGAGTTGGCTGAAGTAAGTTAGTTTAAGTGAGTTCAGTATTATCGCCCTCCAATTTCAAGGGATAAAGCGTGTAGAGGAGACTAATCGTGATCCCACTGATAACGAAAAAGACCAAGGTAGATGTGTGTGAGTGACCAAAGCAGGTAAACTACAAAGTTCAAAGCTGTTTGAGAACCTTTTTTTCCAATGCATTAGTCACAAGAAAATACCTACGTAAATCCACAGTTTGCTCCTTACATTCCACGTAATAATGACTATAGATTTTTCTACAAATTCAGAAGAAAACCAGAACATGTTTAGTATGATATAATGATGATGATAAGAAGGTTACCAGTCTTACGATCAGTCTGATGCAACTCCCCATTTCTCTCTAACTTGTGCAAGTTCTTTCATTTCCAAATAACTCTTATTACATTTGATATCCTCGATTATCTGTTGAACATACTGTAATCTTTGCTGGCCTATTCAATCCTCTCCTTCTACCCTTCCTTCTAGCAGGAGTGATATTATGCCTGGGTGCCTCAAGTTATTCCCTATTAGTTTATCATGATTCCGCATCTTCAAACAATTCCAAATCAGCCCCGTAGGCAGAGTTTATGTATGGGTGGGGCTCTATGAACCTTTTGGAGGGCCGAGGCCGAAATTTTTTGCAAGGGAAGAGAAAGTGTACATGAGTTTTATGTTTTATTTCAATAGGTGTCTCGTCTCGTTGTCTATTTAGCGAGAGTGTACTGAGGCCATTACATATAAATCCCATTCCCAATCTAAGAGTTTCAAATTAGTTAACTAAGTTTTTGTTCTAAATTTTAAAATGTTTCTGTGATATTAATTCTCTTCATCCCTTCTTTCTTTCTCGTTCAGCGTAATGATGATTTTTTTTAATGGTGGTATCTGGACTGTTCCAAATATCTATTTTACCTGCTAGTCTGTTAAGTATTTCTACCTTATGCGTCCATTTGATATTAAGTATCCGCCTATAGGATCACATTTCAAAAGCTTCGATCCTTCTCTTCCCTCGTTTTCCTGTGGTCCAAATTTCACATCCATACAACGCTACACCCCAAAAATAGGTTTTCAAAAATCATTTTTTGGTTTACAGATTTGTTTTTGATTCGTATAAATTACTTTTCCGATAAAATTCTAATGTAGCTTGGGTTATTCTACTACAAATATCCCTTTTATACTTTCCACCTTTCGTTATTTTACTCCTGATATAGCAAAATTCGCTTACTTCCTCAATTTTTCCCTGAACAATTTCTATTTTAAGCTATCATATTCACATCAATTATATACCATTACTTTAGTTTTATTTTTTTTAATTTTTCATAAAATATTCTAACTCAAAATCTCCTCCATTCTATTTAAAATATTTTCCAAATCAGCATTTCTTTCAGTTAATAAGACAATATCATCTGTAAACCTGAACATCTTTACTCGCTCTCCATGTATGGTTACACCTGCTTCAAATTTTTATTTCTTTTATATCCCACTGTATGTACAAATCAAATAATACTGGAGATAACGAGCATCCCTGCCTTACACCTTTTTTCATATTTTCCTCCCCTTTCTCTCCTTCTATTCTTAATGTAGTTTTCGGTATGTTATATAAGTTTAAGATAACTTGACTTTCTTCTTTATTCCTATCCTTTTTAGAATATCAAACATTTTATCCCATGTAACATTGTCAAAAGCTTTTTCAGTATCAACGAAATGCCATACATGTATCTGACCCCTTTTGAAGTCAACCATCTGCAATTGAACCACATAGTTCAGAAACAACGTAAGTCCCAACCAGAAACGCAAATAGGGCCCAGAACTGGGGGGAGGGGCGTAAGCCCCCTTATTATGAAGCAACACTACCTCCCCGCATCATTTCTTTTAGTAATTTTTCAGAGTTTGGGGGCTATTTAGAAGTTTGGGGCTAAGCCCCCCAGCCTCCTCCTATTTGCGCCTATGTCCCAAAATTTTGAAAATGGGTTGGATTGATTCGCAATGTTGCGAAGTCTAATTGCATTACGGTTTCGTTGTGAACGATTATATCTCATGGCTCGTGGCATTGTAAGTAACACTGTTCACTTTGTAAGGTTGAAAACTGAAAAACTAAAAGATGCCGTTCCATATACCTACATACGTTATGAGCCTTCACAATAGCAACAGTCGTGATGAGGTGTACGCTCTTACCATTTCCGTGGATAGGCAAAAATAAGCACAACAACGACAGTCGTGAGGTCCCCCTGACACGCTCCCCGAGACGAATTCAGTGGTTGACATTTCCATGGAAATTTATTTGTCCTCCAGCCATGGGTATACTTGAGCGGAAACCGTAACTCCAGCCATGTGCTCATTGATCTTGATCATTGTTGCGCCCTGCGCGACTACAGTTCTTCTTCTTTTCTCTTCTAATTTCTAAGAGCTCAAGCTCACAGTTATTTAGCTGGTTCATGGAGACAATTCAGTTCAGTGGTTGATATTTTCATTTTATTCCAGCCATGGGTGTACTTGAGCGAAAACCGTACCATTCCCCCGACACGAGGCCAGTCCGTATGATTTAGCTCTTTATGGTGACAATTTAGTTCAGTGGCTGACATTTCCATGGAAATTTATTTTTCTTTCAGCCATGTGCTCATTGATCTTGATTTTTGCTGCACCCTGCGTGACTATAGTCTGCAGCCGTGTTGTTGACAGAAATTTCCATGGATTTTTTTTTAAATAGGATACGAAAGCATTCAATATGTTACATTATATGTCACTGAAGGAGACACGTGCAGTTTGCAGCTGTGTTGTTAAAAGAAGTTTCCATGGAAATGTCAACCACCACTGAGAGGCACGGTTTTCGCTCAGATATACTCAGATGACGTCATAGTAACAGGAGCGTGTCGGGGGAGCACACCTCTCACTACCGCCCCCAAACCTTCGCGGGAGTGCATTGAACAACTTCCCAAAGTTTCATAGCGATCAGATGAACAGTGTAGTAAAGTCTGCAGCTGTGTTGTTTATAGAAATTTCCATGGAAATATGAAGGACATACACAGACAGACAGACAGACATTCGTGTTTATGTGTATAGAAGATTTTAGGCACTGGGGCTTCAGCCCCCCCAAAAAAAAATCGCTCTATTTCCGCCCCTGTATGAAACCTATTTGAAGAAAATTAGATTTTTGCAAAAAAAGTTTGTTCGAAACACAATACAGGTATGACGACATGAATGGGTACCTTTATTTTATTTTTTTTCACGAGACCAGCCCTCGATATTTTTGTTTTTTCCTCTTTCTCATACCATAAAATCGATGATGATGCTCACGCAATTTTCTATTAATCGAACGTTATTGTTTTCTCTGTAGATCCTTTCAGAGGTCGCAAAATTTGATTGTATATTATTTATCTATTTTGAATATATTTTAGGATATAGACCATAACTCGTGGTCTGAATACTTAATATTTCAGTAACTTACCATTGAAATCTTACACTTTCTTCTAGGTGTGGCTCCAACGGTGATTACTCTCGGTATATGGACGGCGGAATACTTCCACAGTACGCAGTGTATCACGCTTCGCATGTATAATAATTTATAAAAAATTGTTTTCAATTTTCTCAAAAATATATATAGGTGAAATTCTGAATTTTCTATTCTTTCCAGTATTTGAATGACTTTAATCAATCCGTCTGTCTGACACGAAACATTTATACCTATTCTGAAAAGAAATGCTTCAGGTCCACAGAAGTGAAGGACACATATCTATTAATAGTAAAAATGAGAGAGAACGCGCTCAAAGATGCCACATAAAATGGAAAGGATCCATAGGTGCAACCAGAAATGAGAGGAGCTGTGCCAGTAAAAATTGGGAGATTGGGGTGGGTAAATGAAAAATGAAATACTCAGCTTGTAAATTTTAGCTTAAAATTCCTTGCTCAGGTCTTTTAAGGGAGGGGCTATAGCCCGATACTCCCCCCAGGCTGCGCCTATGAAAGGATCCTTGGACGAAAAGGGAGGAGGGATTAATTTCTAGGGTGAAAAAATGTCGAAATAGTGTCGAACGCCCTGTCGAAAAAACGCCGAAATACTATCGAAGGAATGGCCAAACTATCGAAATATTGTCGAACGCGCCGTCGGAATGTCGAAAAAAAGACGTCGAAATAGTATCGAAGGAATAGCCGAAATGTCGAAATGTCGAACTGATGTCGAAAAAAACGCCGAAATAGTATCGAAGGAATAGCCGAAATGTCGAAATGCTGTCGAACAGACAATCGAAATATCGAATCGAAAATTGTCGAACTGTCGAAAAATTGTCGAGAAAGTATCGAAATTTCGAACTTCTGTCGACAGACGGGGCGTTTCCGATACAAAATGCTGACTTCTGATTGGTTGTAATTTCTGCCGAACTGCCGATATTTCAGTCGAAATGAGCAAGATCGATAGTGTCGAAATAACTGTCGCTGACGACCGATCGGGTATTTTACATTATTGCTGCACTGTGTACTTATTGCAGCGGAAGAAGAAATGAAAAGGAAGCGTGATGATGCTACAGTTTCTGGTAGTGTGGTCACTGATTATGAAACCCTGGAAAATGTAAATAATGATGCAAGTAACGAAGCATCCTCGAACGAACCTGGTAAGTGGCCAGAATATCCTGTACTTTGTACTGAATTCTTCAGTAAACATTAGGGAACCATGGTAACTAACATTTCAGGAGGAAAGACCCCCCCCCCCCCCATGAAAAATGATCCCTCAGTCCCCAAAATAATAGGCTCTTGAATCGAGAAGTTCGGATTGAAGACTGTGTGGAATCGATGAGTTTTCAAATTGATCAATTTAGATAACTGTTGTACATATTTACTGTATTACTGGGTACGTATAACAGATGAAGATGCAATCAAAAGGAAGTGTGATAAACCTACAATTTCTGGAAGTTTTGTGACTGATATTGAGAAACCAAAGAATATTAACTATGACATGAGTAACATGACATCTTTAAATGGAACTGGTGAGTGGCGTATTACATAATTTCATTGGCCCCCAAAAAAAACCTGTAGGAATAGTAACGGAATTGATGAAATACGCCTCAAGAAAAAGTGACCTCCCATGAAAGAATGATTGGTTAACGGGTTCAGTGGCAAAAATATTAAAAAAAAAAAAAAAAAAAAAAAAAAAGAGTGATCATCTTCTGTAGTCCCACATATGTTTTGGATGAAGCATAATTTAAATAACTATTTCACTCATATGCTATACTATGTACTTATTGCAGAGGAAAAAGAAATTGAAGCTAAGTGTGGTGATGACACTACAATTTCTGAAAGTACGAGTACAATCACTGATTGTGAGGCTCCCAAGCAAGTTAATTTTGATACAAGTCATACAGCAACTTTGGATGAGACTGGTGAGTAGCTTCATTATCTCATACTCGTATAGTTTATATATTGTACCTATCATTTAGCTGACTTAAGGGAACCAGGAGAACTAACTATGTCCAAAGAAATGGCCTCCCACGAAAAATGACCTCCCTTGACAAAATTATAGGTTAATGAATTTAGAAGCCTCAAATAAAGACTGTGGACTTGAAAATGTTTTCAAAATGATCGATTTTAATTATTATCTCAAAATCTATTGTACTACCATGTACTTATTGCAGAGGAAAAAGAAATTGAAGCTAAGTGTGGTGATGATACTACAATTTCTGAAAGTACGAGTATAATCACTGATTGTGAGGCTCCTGAGCAAGTTAATTTTGATACAAGTCATACAGCAACCTTGAATGAGACTGGTGAGTAGCTTCATTATCTCATATAGTTTATATATTGTACCTATCATTTAGCTGACTTAAGGGAACTAGGAGAACTAACTATGCCCAAAGAAATGACCTCCCATGAAAAATGACCTCACTTGACAAAATTATAGGTTAATGAATTTAGAAGCCTCAAATAAAGACTGTGGACTTGAAAATTTTTTCAAAATGATCGATTTTAATTATTATCTCAAAATCTATTGTACTACCATGTACTTATTGCAGAGGAAAAAGAAATTGAAGCTAAGTGTGGTGATGACACTACAATTTCTGAAAGTACGAGTACAATCACTGATCGTGAGGCTCCCGAGCAAGTTAATTTTGATACAAGTCATACAGCAACCTTGAATGAGACTGGTGAGTAGCTTCAATATCCCATAGTTTATATTGTACCTATAATTTGGCTTACTTAAGGGGACCATGAGAACTAATCTTCCCTGAAGAAATGACCTCCCATGAAGAATGAATGACCTTCTTTGACAAAATTATAACTTAATGGGTTGATAAGCATTGAATCACGGACTGTAAAGTTGAGTCTTATTCCCCATGGTTATTCAACTCCCTCGAGATTTCGGTGAATAAAGCTTTTTATTTGTGGTTTGGAAAAGTGACGAATTCCTATCATTTGCTTATAAAAAAGTATCCACTAAACTTGGTACTTATTGCAGAAGAGGGATTAACTAAGGACAATCGTGATGCTGTTACAGTCTCAGGAACTTTGCTCAGTGATCTTGGAAAACCTAAGAATGTTAACAATAATGTAAACAATGAGGCATCCTCAAATAAAACTGGTAAGTGGCTTGATTGTCTCATAACTTTTATTGAGTATTGGAAGTGGTCAGAGTAACTAATTTCTGACGAACAAAACTTAGCTACCTTCTGTGTAGTGTACTTAAACTACTGGTTTTCTTATTCCAGACCTGAACAGTATGATAACTCGTGGAATATTCAGTAATCGCTTGCCTTACACAACTGAGAATGAAAAATCAGCTAGAGCTCTGAAGAGGAAGTTGGCAAATGGTGTAGAACCATTATCCGCGAACATTAAAAAAGGTAAAATCAGTGAATGTTCTTTGAAGAACATTTCCTTAAAAACGCGTCCTGTTTTTTTTTTTTTTAACGATTAATTGGATGGTTCTAGACTAATTAATAGAGTGTTTCTACAGCAAAATTCAGTTTATCTCAAGTTAAAAAATGTTCTCACTTCCTTCGTGGGGAAGGTGAAGATCACAAAATTTAAAATGTTGGACACTTCCAATAATAATATGAATGTGTGAAATAAAATCAATTTTATCAGCTTTTATGTGGGGTGCTCTGCAGTGGACTGAGACTGACATGAAAACAGAGGGCAACGTACCAGAAGAATTTTAAGTTTTGGTTTTAGAGGTTACTAATGTCAAATATTGCGTTACAGTACCACATTTCAACATTTTTGAGCTGGCTCGATATGCAGAATTAGTGACTTGTGGTCTACTCACCTGACCCCTCTGGAGAGGAGACAAAAAATGGGTCGATTCCGAGACAAATTACTGCCATGACTAATCACAAAACGGTCTACAAATTAACTAACAATTCGTTCAGGGGGAAAAAAAAGAAAAAAAACAGGACGAGTTTATGAAACACTGTATGTTTACAACATGCATTAGAGAGAAATGTTAAACCTACTTTGTTTTTATCGCTTCTCTTTAATTTACAGAAAAACTAAGAGTCCAGGAACAGAAAGGACGGTTCTGCGAAGAGACTGCCGATAATGGTGAGTTGATGATGATGTTGATTATACAACAATAAAGAGGTAATTTACATTTATTTGAACCTGGGTGGAACGATTTCTAGTCTAGTTGGCCCTCGAATCCACTCATTTTAGACACTGACACTTCAAATCCAAATATGAATTGGTTTTTTTGTTTTCAACTTACCATGGTTGATTTTTTATGAGAATTTATTTACAATCAACTTTAGAATATCAGTGAGTGCATCAAAGTCAGATGCCGACTCGAAGTCCAGTGTTGAGCAAATTAACACAAATTTTTGATTCTGAACCTTTGATTGCATGCACTTTTTTCTAAATTTCACTCTTAACCCGAGCCCTGGAATCCGCCCTTTTGAGCATTACTTCAGAGACGTCGGGGAGGCTGTTAGGGCTGTCTTAGCTCTCTTCTTGTCTTGCCGGAAAACCGGCCTAGGTCGAAAAGTAGCGAGTTGCTTCGTGGGCTCGAACCCGGAACCTCCGGATTCTGAGACCAGCGCGCTATCCACTCGGCCAACCTCAGTAAGTGCAATAAATTAGAGTTTGAAAACCTGTATACATCCGATAACATAAGTCCGGAAAAGGGATGAAATAAAAGAAAAAAACAAGGAAGAACTATGAAAAGAAGAATGAGAGGGAAAATTGGGGTGTAAGGACCAAAGATGGCGAGGTGATCAACAAAAATTTAGAGATAAAAGCATGGAGAGGGAAGTGAAGGCAAGTTGGTCAGAGAAAGAATAGAAGCTGACTAGTGACCACTGAAAGTCACGAGGACTGGGATTTTTCCCTAACAACTTCGCTTGTGCCGACTTTGCCCGATGCTCCGCACTTCCTCGTATCAATGTTTTTCACTTTGTTATCAGAGCTCTTTGGTTCCTTATTGAGCTGAATTTTTTGCACTTTGTGTTGACAGCTGACAAATTATGAACGTATGGCTTACAACTTTTGACTCGAGACCTTTCAAAGGAAACTAAGCCAGTTGGGTTGTAAATATGAAGAGAGATGAAAGGTCTCATAACTCTAGAACGGTGGAAAAGTTAAAGGAAAATAAGATGCAACCAGGGATGTTCTTGATGGAAGAAATTTTGTTACGTTTTCCTCGAAAAGGTAATGCGACAGAATTCAAGTTTTCACCTGTCTCCATTTGCCCTGTTTCATATAAAGTTTTCCCTCCGTTATCTTTAACTCTTACACCTCTTCACTAACCCTTTCCAGTAATAACTCTTCCTCATGTGTTTTCTCTACGCCCTAGGTTGCCTCTCTCTCTCCTCTTGGAGGTTAACAAAGCAAGGTACCTTCCATGATTGCAAACTCGGAGGTGGGTATGTCTCAGATCTCAGAATTCACTACTTGGAATTCGTTATTTGATTATAAAATTGATTGAAGACATTAATTTATGATGCCGCGTATAATTTTGAAATAAATACAGGTTATTTTGATGGTTGAAAACGAATATAGGATGCTTCCATAAAACAGGAATTGATCTGAAATTCTTCTTTGACCCAGTACCTCGAACTTGATGGAGTATGCTCAACTTCGTGACTCTGAAATTTTCTTGAGCGCTTCCATGACTTTGAAGATCCTGAAACCTTTCATTCTTCACTTCCATTTTCTCCTTCGTTGTCCTCTTCATCTTTTTTCATTTCTTCCTTCTATACCAGAAGGTCATATGAAAAGGAATGTTTCAAGAAAAAGATAGAGGGAGGGAGGGAGGAAGAGAAAGAGAGTGAGTGAAAAGAAGGGAGGGAGGGTACATCAGTGCACTTAGATTTGCGTTACAAGGAAAGAACATTACAGGAAACGCAGTACCCAGGTGACATAGGTTACCTGTAGGAGACAGTTTTAGTACTGAAAAAATAAAAATAGGAAGGCAAATAAATGGAGATACAATTCCCAGGGTAGAAGAACGTTTATGTGCCACTATTTCAATAAGAAGTAGGAATACAGAAATACTGAGTGAGGCAGATCACGGATGCTTTTTCTAGAACTTTTGTGTTTGGATATGAGCAGAGCCCGGATTTTTCGGCATTAAAAATGAAATATTTCGGTATTCAAACATTGTAATTTCGGCTATTTTCGGCAAGAAAAAAAAGTACATCAAAATAAGGAAAAATGAGACACGATATCACGAAAAAACGATCAGACTACAACAATTTTTGATTATACATCACAACTAAATGTTTTTTCAATATTTTCCTGGAGAAAACCAGTACAACGATCAGTGAGAAGGAGTTTGTAATCGGAGAATGATCTTTCTACGTCCACTGAAGTAAGAGGAGCGTAAGTATAGCTACTTAATATGGCCGGATTTGCCGGGAGCGAGGCTGGTGTGGCGGAGGTGCCATTAATTAGTGAGTCGTTGAGTTGGCGTAACGTCATGTAACCACGGTTCTTTGTAAAAACTTCATCCGCCTTTACTTGTAAGGAGCCCCCTCAAGACCCTGGTATTACCCGCAGTCTTGTTCGAACGTCTTCGACAATTTCTATCTCTGTGTGCTCAGCGAAAGTCCTCTTGTTTGTAATTTATCAATTGCAGCAGGTAAGAAGCCAAGATAAGAATTGATAAATGTTAGGTCAGCTGCGAGCGTGGAAGAGTCTCCGAGCTATATTTTCATTTTTTGGGTGTGTTTCGAGTCGTCTGGTAAAGCCTCAGTTACTTCGCAGTAGTCTTCAAAGTGATTCGCGAAAAACATAGCGGCGGAAATCCAACTTCCCCACCTTGTAATGATAACGTCAGGGGGAGGGGGCAATTCATTTTCTCTTTGTATACAGATATTCGAGCGGGGCTCTTGAGAAAAATTTTACGAGACCAACTGAGTAGGCTATTCACGTTGGGGAAAAGTAACCTCGCTTTTTCCGCAATACGATGAAGTTCGTGTATTTTATGGTTCATCTCTAGAAAATTTGTAAAAATATGCTGTTTCAGCAGTAATTCGGCTTTTTACCCATTTTCAGCAATGAACTAATTTTCGGCAAGTTTCGGCAAAATAAATTTTTTTTTCCAGCCTCTACTACCCCCAAAACGTACTTCTATATCATTTTCATGCTTCTTGGACGCACTGAAATGATTCGGCAAATACCGAGGAATCCGGGCTCTGGATATGAGGTTTATCTAACACATCTGCTGAAAGAAAGTCAGGCAGGTAGAAGGCGCGCCAGATGTGAAACAGGCAAAGGAACACTGTGGGCTTTTCAAGGAGTGCTTACCTACTATACTTATACAAAATATACAAATTAATGAATAGAACACAAGCAGTGTAACAGTGTTCATTTTTGCAGATAATCGTTCATTTTATGTATCTTCATCCGACGACTCCTGGCTACCCTCTGATGAGGATAAAATACCTGAAGAAGATGAAGATTCTGATTTTGTCGTGCTGTATCTTGATAACCCACTACAGAATGAAGATTCTAACGCATCACAACAGCACAGTAGTGATGATGAAGGTACTCATTCGCTACCCGTTGTTGGAAAACGAAATTGTGTTCCAAGTGTCGAAGACTCCAACAATAACAAAAATGTGGAAAATACTGAACAAAGGAACAGGAAAACTGGAGAAAACATTGGGTTACTAGCTGCTAGGAAACGAAGACAGGTATTAAGTGATGATGAAGATTCACGTGACAGTGACAAATTAAAAAACTCTGAACAAGAGCACAGGGAACCAGGTCTGTATGCTAAAACTGTGAATGTGAACATGCAGTTGAAGGATAAAAAGACCTGGGACAAGAGGAGTTCCTGCAAATTTTGTATGAAAAGTGTCCAAAAACTGCCACGACATTTTCTTCTAAAACATAAGGAGGAACAAGAGATCAAGAAACTTATTTCCTTAGAATTGCACAGTAAAGCTCGTGCAGACTACATCACCAGGCTCCGGAATGAAGGTAATTTTGTGCATAACAGAATGGTTCTAAAAAAAGGTATTGGTGAATTATGAACCAAACGCCGCATTGATTTCAACCATAAAGACTCCAAAATTGATTCCAGCAACTATGTACCCTGCGAAGATTGTCTCTCTTTTGTTCATAACAGTTTCCTATATCGGCACAGGGCACAGTTTTGTCATTTCAGGGAGAAAAATGATGATGAGTCCAAAAAATTTGCATCTCGTTACTATCGCGGCCGTGCTGCAGCGTTATTACCATCCTGTCAGAATGTTTCTAAGACTTTTCTGGACACCATATTGTGCAAAATGCATGTGGACGATGTATTCTATGTTGTGAGAAATGACGCACTGATTTTAAGGCTAGGAGAAAAAGTTTATGAAAAAGCCGGTATTGGTTCAAAAAGTGTACATTATGTAAGTCAGAAGATGAGAGAAATGGGACGAATCCTACTACACTTTCGAAATCTTACGGGCAATCACTCAGCAACATTGCAGTCAATTCTGAAACCTTC
This sequence comes from Acanthococcus lagerstroemiae, assembly GCA_031841125.1. Taxonomy (NCBI): domain Eukaryota; kingdom Metazoa; phylum Arthropoda; class Insecta; order Hemiptera; family Eriococcidae; genus Acanthococcus; species Acanthococcus lagerstroemiae. The sequence goes on along the minus strand of JAJSSI010000010.1, from coordinate 240,679 downwards.
TCGGATAGCGGACTTTATGAAAGCCATTAGAGACATTGGTGGATATGATGAGAAAACTTTGACGTACAAAACTCCATCTCTGGTGTTGAAGATTGGACACTCTGTACATAAGTGTGTTAGTATCTGCCGAGGACTGGCCATAGAGGACGCTGATTTTCAACTATGAGACCAGCTGGAGAATTTTCTTGTTGTTTTTAATAACAGATTTTATGTAAATAGCTCCGCCGCGCTGCGAACGCTTTACAATAATAAGTTTAATAAGCCTTTGAGACTTCCACTTGCTGACGACATTCGACATCTCAATATTTACCTCCAAGATGAAACCAAAAAGCTGTTATCAATAACGTTACCAGACTCAACTGACCTTATTCTGTTGTCAAAGCTGACGCTTTGTCTCATTATTGCTTTTAATAGAAAGCGCTCCGGCGAATGCGAGCGTATTAAAATTGATTGTGTTGAGAAGATGATCACTGGGGACATCAATCCTGATGTTGTAAAACACCTAGATGCTTTTGAACAAGAACTGGCCCAGGTATTATCCCGATTCGAGACCCGAGGTAAGAGAGGCCGGAAAATTCCAATTTTGCTCACACCACTTATGAAGAACGCTGTTGCTGTTATTAGTAATCGTACCAACCGGATAATAATGGACATTGAAGACAGTAACGAGTACCTCTTTGCAATCCCTAGAACTGAACAGAGTACGTACCGCGGCTGTGATGTTCTTCGAGTATTCTCCGAAAAAATGAGGTGCCAATAAGCCTGAATTACTAAGAAGTTTACATATGCGGAAACAACTGGCCACCATGAGCCAGGTTATCAATTTAACAGAAAATGAAATGGATTCACTCGCCAATTTTCTCGGCCACGATATTAGAGTCCACCGAGAATATTATCGCTTGCCTGAAAGTACGATACAACTTGCCAGAATTGGGAAGATGATTGTTGCCAAGGACAAGGGTATCCGAATTGCCGCGAATATTGAAGACGTCAATGTAGATGATGATCCAGTAAGTTGTGATGAAAACTTAGATGACTCCGATGTGGAAGAAAAAGAAGAAAAGGAAAAAGAAATTATCGAAGAGAAAGCACAAGGGACCAGAAGAGAAGAAGGAATAAATATAGAAAGAAAAAGTGGTCAGGCACATGTGATGGAATGGAGAAACTGTAGAAAGAAGGTAACCCGAAAGAAGACAGATACAAAAAACAAACAAAAAAGCACTCAAAAGAAGGTGACCCAAAATATGACAGACTCGCAAGATAAACAAAAAAGTAAAGTAAGAAGATGGACGGAGAATGAAATAATTTGTTTGAAAAATTATTTCAAAAATTACCTTTATGCAAAACAGTTGCCTTCAAAAGCTGAATTTGAGAGGTGCATAGCAGAGAACGCTGTATTTAAGGGACGCAGGTGGACTAATCTGAAAGACAGATTACGACACTCAGAAGTATCAGAGATAAATTTATATTAAAAGATGACATTCATTGTAACCTTTTTTTGTTTTAGCTAATAAAAGCTATATGTGCTATGTTTGCTCTGATGCGATATTGATTAAGATAACAGCACTTATTCCTCTTTTTTTATTCTGAATTTATTTTAACCTTGTTTTTTTGTTTTATTCGAATAACACTAAAGCTAATAAAAGCTATGTTTTGTCTAATGTCACGTTTATTATTGTCAGGATATTTAGATTTCCCTGCAAACAAGAAGAGTGGATATTATACAGTTCCTACTTGCTCAGTTTGGTGAATTAATTTTTAGTTTTTTTTTTTTTTACCATCCTTTTCAAATACACACCATCTTTCTGGTACAGTCTTTACTGGACCATGCAAATGAAAAATTATGGCAATAATAGTAACTTTTCAAGTCTTAGGTTATAACAGTAGTTTGTTGAATTGAGCTTAAGATAAATTCTGACCCTGAATTTTAGCGATTGAACTATAACAGACGCAAAAATTAATAAGGTACAGACGGATTTTAAAGTTCTGTAATTGTACAGTTCAAACTCTCTCTGAAAGAACTGGGCCTTTGGAGAGATATCTTTGCGTTTTGTGTCAAGTAAACAATGAGGTGAGTTTTATATGCTAATAGCCTAAAAATTTTACAAATTTTTCTTCAGATAGGTATCAGTATTTTTGATGAATTTTCTTATTTGGGCCATATCTCTATTTAATTTTACGATAACTGTTAACGGCAGTCTACCACATATCAGTAGCAGATACTCAAATAATATGTTAAGTAGAACAAATAGTCTAATTTTCACGATGCTCATGATCTTACTAGGTACAGCTACTAAAAATGTATTGCTGTCTACTTATACAGGGTGTTCCACGAAAGTCCCCCCCCTGTTTTTTCACGAACCGATGGGCAGATCTTCCCGGGACGAAAATGATTTCCCAGTCGTAAGGTCTAGTTTCTCTTGAGCTTAAAAAATTTTCTCCCCCTTTCACGGGGGGCTGGAACCTACCACCAACTTCGGAATCTTAAATAGGAAGGTATGCCTTTATGCACCTTGTTGGAAAGGCCATTTACTCCAAAATACGAATCCGTGGGAAAAAATTAAAATTTATCAATTTTGGGGGGGTAAGGGACCTAGAGATGACTAAAATCCACCCAGAATCAAAGTGTGGTGATCTATCAAACGAACTACCGAACATGGGGTTTTCCAGGTCGCTGATTTCGAAAATTGCCTTATTTTTTCGATTTGACTAACTCAGGGGGCAGAACATTCAAAAATTTGGGGCAGAAGGGGTTATTTTACATGTTTTTTATTTTCGCTGATACAATGTCTTCATGCACCTTGTTGGAAAGGCCTCTTTCTCCCAAAAGTAGAATCCGTGAAAATTTTTTGAAATTCGTCAATTTTGGGGGGCGAGGTGGCCTAGAGGTGACCAAAATCCGCCCAGAATCAAAGTGTGATGACCTATCAAACGAACTACCAAAAAGGGGGTTTTCTAGGTCGCTGATTTCAAATAATTGCCTTATTTTTCCAATTTAACCCGTTTTAGAGTTTTAAAATCCAAATTTTCAACCTAAAATTGGTTCCATTATTCACAAATTTTTGACTTTCTGAATGCAGATTATTAAAGTCGCTTTATGCACATCGTTGAATAGAAAACTTCCTCCAGAGTATGATGAATTCGTGAAAAAAATTTCAAAATTTATCAATTTTCGGGGTAAGGGGTCCAGAGATGACCAAAATCCGTCCAAAATTGAAGTATTATGACCTAGCAAAAAGACTATCGAAAAGGCGATTTTCGAGGTCGCTGATTCCGGATATCACATTTTCCCCCTGATTCAACGCGTTTCAGAGCCTTACAAAATTTTAGACCCAAAAGTGGTTCTAATTGACAAATTTTTGAGTTTCTTAGCTCAAGTTATCAAAGTGGCATCATGCACATCGCTGGATCAGACAGTTCCTCCAAAATTATGAATTCGTGAAGAAAAATTGCAAATTCATCAACTTCGGGGAACGGGGTGTAACGCCAGCCAAAACCTATCCAAAATCAAAAACCTAAAAGAGGTGCAGGGTGAGTTTTGAGAATGACCCTCCCCCCCTGTTTTTTTCTCGAATAATTGTCGGATTGCTCCCAAACAAAATGCGATCCTCGTGTACCGTGGTCTAGTTTCCTGCGGGCACAAAAAATTTTCTCCCCCATATTTGGGGGGCTGGAACGTACCACTAACTTTGGAATCTTAAATGGGAAGGTATGTTCTTATGCACCTTGTTGCAAAGATCTCTCCGCTCCAAAATTGAATCGGCGGAAAAAATTCAAAATTTATCAATTTTAGGGGGCCAAGGGGCCTATAATTGGGGGAAATCCATCCAGAATCAAAGTGTGATGACCTAGGAATTTCTAATTGTTCTGAGAAAATTCAAAGAAAAACTTACGTTAGAATGGTCAAAAATCGATACCACAAATGTCACTCCAGTTTTTGTAACCTTACTTTTGGAAATTTGGGAATTTCATCGAAGATCTTTGGGAAAATTTTCCAATGATTTTCATTAAAAATTTTGGAGGAAAAATCTCATAGGAAATAAGTTGATGGAAAACTACAATGGTTTTGGAGAATTTTGTCAATGATTTTCAGGGAAAATGTTGCATGATCTCCGAGGAATTCCATCAAAAATTTCTTGAGGAATTTTGTCAGAAATTTTTGGGGAGAAATTGCAATAATTCTAATCTTTAGGAAAATCATTCGATAATTTCTGAAGAATTTCATTAGGAAACATTTGGGGAAAGGCTCCGATCGTTTTTGAAGATTTTCATCAAAAATCTTCAGGAAAAATGTTCGAGGATTTTAGAAAAATTTCATCGAATTTCTTTGGGAAAATTTTCCGATGCTTTTGGTGGAACTACATCAAAAATTTTTGAGAAAAAAATCCTTGGGTTTTTTCAATTTTTTTTATTATTAACAAGCTTAATGCTGAACTGAAGAATCTTATCGGACATTTCTGGAAAAAATTTCCAATGTTTCCCAGAGAATTTCTTTAAAATTCTTAGGGAAAATATTCTGATAATTTTTGTAGAATTTCATTAAGAGAAAAACTCCGACGATTTTTGAAGTATCAACAATGTTCAGAAAAAATGTTCTCCGAAGAAATTCATCGAAGATTTTTGGTGAAAATCTCCGAGAATTTTCAAGAAATTTCACTGGAAATTTTCGGAAGCAAATTCCGGTAATTTTTGATACAACTAACCTCCAGGAAAAATGTTTTCCGAAGAAATTCATCGAAAATCTGCAAGAATAATCTTCGATAATCTTTAAGGAATTTCATGAGAAATTCTTGGGAAAAAATTGCAATAATGTCCAAAGGTAGAAAAATACAGGAAAAATCCCGGATAATTTTCAAAGGAAGTTCATCAGAAACGGAAAGAAAAATAATTGCAGATTTTCTCCAACAGTTTGCAAACAAAAAAAGCGAACGAATCACTTTCTGAACAAAAAATCCTAGGTCATCACACTACAATATTCTCGGTGGATTTTCTCCAATTGTAGGCCCACTGGCCCCCTAAAATTGATCAAATCAGAATTTTTTTCAAGGATTCTAATTTTGGGGGAAGAGATTTTTTCAACAAGGTGCATGAAGTCATGGTGTCAGTGAACATAAAAAACGTAAAAAAATGAATCCCTGCTTCCCCAAATTTTTGAATTTTCTGCCCCTGAATGGGTCAAATTGGAAAAATAACGCAATGTTCGATATCCACGACCTGAAAACCCCCTTTTTTGATATTTCGTTCGATAGGTCATCACACTTTGATTCTGGGTGGATTTCCCCCAATTTTAGGCCCCCTGGCATCCTAAAATTGATGAATTTTGAATCTTTTCCGCGAATTCAATTTTGGGGGGAAGAGGCCTTTCCAACAAGGTGCATAAAGACATTGTATCAGCGAAAATAAAAAACATTTAAAATAACCCCTTCTGCCCCAAATTTTTGAATGTTCTGTCCCCTGGGTTAGTCAAATCGAAAAAATAAGGCAGTATTCGAAATCAGCGACCTGGAAAACCCCATTTTCGATAGTTCGTTTGATAGGTCACCGCACTTTGATTCTGGGTGAATTTTGGTCATCTCTAGGCCCCTTGCCCACCAAAATTGATAAATTTTGATTTTTTTCTACGGATTCGTATTTTGGAGTAAATGACCTTTCCAACGAGGTGCATAAAGGCATACCTTCCTATTTAAGATTACGAAGTTGGTGGTAGGTTCCAGCCCCCGTGAAAGGGGGAGAAAATTTTTTAAGCTCAGGAGAAACTAGATGTTACGACTGGAAAATCATTTTCGTCCCGGGAAGATCTGCCCATCGGTTCGTGAAAAAACAGGGGGGGGACTTTCGTGGAACACCCTGTATAATTTCATACTTTTCAGAAGATGGGAGGTCTTTATGTATCTGGCAACGCCGCATCATTATGACCTCCTTTCTACCGTGAAACATGAATTAAATGTGTTAACTTCAGACCTCCCAGCAAGCTTTTGTATGAAAAAACCTGTGTGTATTGACACACTGAGAAGGACCTCACTACGCATGTAAAAATCGTACACTTAAATATGCTTTTCTTGGTAAATTCAGTGTTACCAACTTGAAGAATAGCTCATTCTAGAACGAACGCGCTTACCTTCACTTTCTTATCCCACTTGAAACAGGACTTTTCAACATTTTTATCTAAGACCTCCCTACGCTTCATAAAATGCATGTGACCTCCCAAAGTAGGCAATACACGTATGTGTGTGTGTGAGAGAGAGAGAGAGAGTGAGAAAGAGAAAGACGCAACGCGGCAACTATCTCTATCTAACACATCGGCTCAGCTGGTCAATGCCAGCGTGCGTTCCAGGAGCCCGATTATGAAATTTCGTTACAGTTAACGAATTCGTTACCGGGCGAGATACTTTCGTTAGCGTTTTGTTAAGGCGCGTTAAGCGATGATACTTAACGAATGGTCGGAACCACTCGTTAACGTTCGTTAAGCTCCATTAAGCATGTTATCTGTTATGTTATATCACTGTCAGTGCAATTTTCAATTTAAATTGTTTTTAATTAAAAAATTAAGAAGTTTATAATTTATATTGTATAAAATTTTATTTAATCAACATGAGGTATGTATTTGTGGCGCAGAGAGCTACTTTTGTGTATTCTTGTTCTTCATTCGGCGTCCATATGCATCCCTGTTTGGTCGGAGTATGCATGGCGTTGCGAGCCTCCTCAAAAGCTACAGTTTTTACAATTATTGCAGTAGATATATGTGCGAGCATAGTCGTGTAGGTGTCTTCATCGGTATTCATATGAGATCCTAAACAATATAATATGCAGACCTCCGGGATATCCTTATATTACTTGTGTCCACGTACGGACATATTAACATTATTTACAACAATTATTATTCATTTTAATGAAATGTAATTCAAACACATTTTATAGCGCCGAAGGTGAGGAGAAGAAGAAGAGAGGTAGTAGGATGAATCACACTCAAAAGATGGTTTTAATTGAATTTATGGAAAATAACCCCGCATTAGCCTCTGGGAAGTTGACACCTTGTTTCACCTACAAACAGCAGCAGGAGTTACGGATGCAACTTTCCGAGAAACTAAATTCTGTGGGCCCAGAACGAAAGCCTGATAAATGGAAGAAAGTGAGTGAATATCTAAATATGAATCAGTTTTCTAGCATAATATGATGTATTAATATTGTCATGGAAATGTGAAATGAATGATTTGAGTACTTACAACAAATATGTTGCAGAGCTCGCAGGATTTACGATCTGATGCAAAGAAGATAGCTGGAGAGCTAAGTGCCAAAAAAACTGGCGGAGGTGAAGGAATGTCATCAGAAGTACTTAGTCCTTCAAAGGAGAAGATCATTGCAATTAGTGGTGGACGGACAATTGTCGAAGGTCACTCACACGTGAGCGAGTTCGGTGTGTCCATTGAGTCAGACAGTGATGACGAGGATGAATTCAAGTTATCCTTGAATACAAACTCATTATCATCTATGTCGTTTAAAAGTAACTACCTAACCCTTAAAATACCTTCTCAAATATATTTTCTCTTGTACATATTACACATGTAAAATGTGGTACTGATGAATGTATGTAATATTGTTCTTTCTGTATAATTCGTTTAGGAAAATTAGAGGTTCATACTCCCACCCAGAATACATTTTCAACAACTTCAACTGTTACACCGTCATTTTCTAACTCCGTTGAAGGTAAATAATAATTTGTATCCTACATGGTTGCTGTATTGTATTGCTGTCCATAGCAATGATGGTTGTAAGACTGCATACTTCAAAATAATTTTTACTTTCCTTTTCTCTCATATACCTATGTCTGCTGATTACACTACATTTTTGCAGGTAAAAATGAAACGAAAAGTACTCGTACTCCTGTGAATAAGAAACCTCGTCCAGATAAAAGCAATGTAGAAGCTGTATTGAACCTACACCAGGAAGAGACTAATATCTTCAGGTCGTTTTCTAACTCCGTTGAAGGTAAATAATAATTTGTATCCTACATGGTTGCTGTATTGTATTGCTGTCCATAGCAATGATTGTTGTAAGACTGCATACTTCAAAAATTTTTACTTTCTTTTTCTCTCATATATGTCTGCTGATTACACTACATTTTTGCAGGTAACAATGAAACAAAAAGTACTCGTACTCCTGCGAATAAGAAACCCAGTCCAGATAAAAGTAATGCAGAAGCTGTGTTGAACCTACACCAAGAAGAGATCAATATCTTCAGGAATATTACTGAAAACCTCGATGAAATTAAAATTTTATTAAGTCGTTCAGTTACTGCCCAAGAAAAATCGGCTGTAGCGCAGGAAAAATTGGCACAGGTGTTATTTGATCTTACTAACTTCGTGTTAGCAAAAAGAACTTGAATTTTGAGAAACTTTGGATTTTTTTTTTGTTGAATAATTTGTTCAAGTTCGTGTGTTTCATATTTTAATAAATAAATAAATAATGCTTCAATTATTCAAAGTAGTAGAGTGGGCATGATAAATTCATAACACAAATGCTATTAATGAATCATGAATTTCAGAACCTTGCAAGTAAGGAGAATTATTTCCATTAACATAGTGATTATCAGCGTTTCCATTCTCTTGTTCCTCAAGTGGATACAGCGGATCCGACTGCAGACAAATGTTATGGAGCGCAACGCAAGCGTTGACGATTTTACTCGCTGTAACTGGGTTGTAATGTAAACCTCGTTCTTGTTTCAGACAACGCCATCTTCCTTTTAAAGTACCTGAAAATAATTGCAGATAATGTATCGTACATGTCTCAATAAATAGATGTGGTACTAATTTTACTGTCTTACTCTTACCAATACATCTTTCGACAGTAGAACGACACTGCGCGTGGAAATTGTTGAATAATTCTTCCCCAGGTGTGTCTGGTGATTTGTAAGGGACAATTAGCCATGGTTCCAAAGGGTATCCAGAGTCACCCAGCAACCAGTACTTTAATGGGTGCAGTTCCTAACCATTTGTTGTGTGCTTGGCATGTTGATAAATCGTGGAGAACGAACTTACAAAGTAAAGTTGTTAACCTTGAAAAACGTGCACTTGTGTACAAGGGTTTAAGAGTTCTGCTACAAGAAGTGGCAGTTAAGAGGAAGCGACGAGCGCCTACAACAAGTGCTCACTTGACTGGTACCCCTGAAATGATGGCACGAGAGGAACTCTTCAACAGAAAGCAGAGTAAGATTGCTAAAGCTGCAAAGTTAAGGGTAGATTTCGAAACAAATAAGGTGGCAGTCCAAAAGCCCGAAAAGCCTACGAGTAAGCGCAGAGGTAGGCCGAAACGTGAATGTGACGCACGCCTATCTCATTCTGCAGGTAGGCACGTTAATTGAATTTATTATTTCCAAGAGCTCGACTGCAAACTAACAATTTTTCCATCTTTTATGTTCAGATGAGACAGATTTCGATACAGTCGCCGTGAAGGACTGAGTTGTCATTGTATTTACGCTTATTGAACAATGTGGAAGAAGTCGTCGATTCATCGGTCAAATTCTTTCTGTTTGTGACGGCAAATTCATTAGAAAGTTTCTTCGACCAACGTATTCCAGGAACCATAATGGATATGTTTTTAAATACCCGGAGATTGACGACATCACGTCATTTGCTTACTGTCACATTCTGAGGAAGTTGAAAGGGCCACAACCATATGGTGCTCGCAAAGATTTTCTCCTGTTTGATGTTTCCGCTGCCGACTTGTAACCGTTCCTTCATTTTTATGAAAGCATAAGCGAGCTGAAATTTTTTTTTTGTATTGTTTTTACAATAAAAACGCACGTAAATCACGATGTCCATAACCTCCACCTATGGGGGGAGGTTATGGACAAAAAGATGGTTCTCTAAAAATGGATGTAGCTTTTTTTCGAGAAGCCTTTTCAGTGATCGAAATACATCAAAATGTCGAGAATGATCTACTCTATCAGTGTGAACTTGTTTGACCTAATTTTAATGGTCTGAGAACGCGATTTTTCTCCTTAGTGTCCGTAACATCCACCCTCTACCCTATAGGAAGCACCAGCATGAATTTGTAGGCTATGTAACATTAGGTGATCAGAACAAAGTTGGCACGCACATCCTCGCCGTTCTTATTTGGGGAATAAGAATGCGCTGGAAGCAGTTGATTGCGTGCGAAATTACCTCCAGCTCAGTCAATTGTTCTCGTATGGAAAACTGCATAAGGCAATGTATAACCTCTATGTAGAAAATTGTGGATTACAAGTAGTGTTGTTGACATCGGATATGGGTGGAAATAATGTATCGCTGTGGTCGCATCTTAGTGTCGTAGCACACAAAAATGGAACTCGTGTGAATCATTTTGAACATAATGAACATCCTGTTTATATAATGCCGGATGTCTGTCATCTCTTGAAAAACCTTAAATCCATTCTACAAACTAATAAGGTACACATTCCAAAGTTTTTACAAGAAGAGGGAAAACTGCACACTGCTATCGTAGATGCAGAACATGTTCGTGCTTTGTGGACTGCTGAACTGAAAGCTAACAAAGTTTTTCGTTCGTTGCATCATTTGAAATACAAAGACATATACCTACCCATCAAACTTTGATAAGATGAATGTGGGGAGAGAGACCAGATTTTTTTCTTGTAACACAGCTGCAGCGTTAGAATTGGCGGTACAATTAAAAACTTTACCAGTAGCTGCCCTGACCACCGCTTATTTTATTCGTCTTAGGGTAACCGTACTGGTTTGTGACAATGTACTAGTTCGTGACACTTTCACAGAAAATGTAAATTATAGAGATGAATTACTCGTTATAGGCATTGTAAAATATTTTTCTGTGAAAATTTGAACATCCTGGTTTCTGAAACTTCTTAAAGTTTCATCTGTGAAATGACTTATCACTACGTAACAGCTGTCTGAAAATACATCCTTCAAAATCCCATAAAAAAACACCTGTTTCTCTGTAGCTCGAAGTGATGGTGCCGCTAGTTTGTTGTTGAAATTTTTTATTATAGAGAAGTTTACATGAAGTGGCATATACAAAATTAAAATGAAGAAGGTCAAAGGAGTCGGAAATGGTAAGTTACAATCATTTTTTAAACTATAAACAATATTTATAAGCATTTATTTGAACTAGTACACCCAAAATAACAAATGACTAGTTTGTGACGAGTGTCAAAGTATCTAGTGCAATTTATAATCTCCACTAGGACTAGATTGTGACACGATATCTAACTATGTTTGATTGTTTTAGAAAATGCTAGTAGACGGCAAAAGTATTCGCCAAGAAAGTTGCAAAAGGCCATCGAGAGTATCCAGACTGGCGAACTGACGCCCTACCAATGCAGCCAAAAATTCGGAATACCTCGTACAACCTTAATTTATAAATCCTGTGGTAAAAGACCTCAAGAATACCGGAGACCGGGACCAGAGTCTATGTTGGGTATGAATTTTCATTGAAGTGTAGGTAATAGAAATTCTCTTTTTTAGTTATAAACAGTCCTACTTTATTCATGTAATAGGTCAGCAAAATGAAGAAATTCTTGTAGAATGGATAAGAACAGTTTCAGCGCGCGGTTTCCCATTGACAAAACAAGGACTGTGCTACTCGGCAAATCAGCTCCTGCAAGGAGGTCATGGAAAATTAGTTAATACGTATAATCCTGAAAAAGGTCCGGGAAGAAAATGGTATGAAGGTTTCATGCAAAGACATCCCACTCTGAGTTTAAGAACCCCCGAATTCATACATAAAGGCAGGGCGGCTGCCAGTGAACAATCAATTCGTAAATGGTTTCAAAAGGTAGGCCTAAGGCTATGACATTCTGTCTCATGCGATATTAAAATTATAATTTTGATTACTTACTTAGCCACCCACAATTTATATGGCATTTTGGTATATTTAGGTTTCGATCTAGATGTTTTCAAGCATCCGGGAAGATTGTATAATTGTGATGAAACTTCGTTCGTTTTGCATCCCAAAAGTCGGCCAGTGATTGCTATAAGGGGACAGAAAAATGTATACGATGCCAGTAGAAACTCGAACAAAGAAAATCTTACTATTTTGATTTGCGGCAATGCAGCTGGTGAACTGGTTCCTCCAATGACCCTGGTGTCCTACCAAAAAATCCCTTCAGACATAGCCGCAACAGCAAATCCCACTTGGCCTATTGGAAGAACTGAACGTGGCTGGATGACATGCGCAAGTTTTTTCGAATATGTAGCAAACATTCTAGAGCCACACATCAGAAATGTACCCAAACCAGTCATTTTATTTCTTGATAATCACAGTAGCCATGTATCTTTGCAACTCAGTGAATTTTGTCAAGAAAAGGGCATAATTTTGGTAGCATTGCCTCCCAATACTACCCACATACTTCAACCATTAGATGTTAGCTTCTTTGGGCCACTAAAAAGTAATTGGAACAAGGAATTAGAAATGTTCAAATTGAAAAATAATGCAGAACCTAGAAAGTGCCACATACTACCTATTATCGAGTCTATACTATACAAAGACAGTTTTAAAACAAATTTGGAAAATGGTTTTAAAGCCTGTGGCCTTCGCGACTTGGACCCTAACATTATTGATTACACAAAATGCCTCAAAAATGACGATGTTGAACCTGAAAAACAGCCAAATTGTAGAGAAATTCACGGTAGTGTAGAAGGCGATATATTATTGAAGCAATTTGAAGAACGACTGCCAATTTCCCTTAAGAAAAAGTTTGATGAAGCAGGTATCAATGATGTTTGGTCTGGAAATGAAAGATTCACCGCCCTATTTGATTTTTATAAGGCTATCAAATTCAATTTGAACTTTGATGATTTAGGAACTAAAACGCCCGACCCTTCAGAAAATGGTAAGATCACATAACTTTCTAAAAATTTTGAATAGCCTATAGATAAATGTGCTTACCTTTTTCAATTTTCAGGAATAGATTATGAATTTCCATATTCCAACATCGATATCGATAATATGGATCCTGGTATAGAGCTCGATTTGGAGATCCCAATTATGTATGCTGATTCAGATTCTGTTGCGACTTGTCCTGGTTATGCTGAAAATTTGCTCAATGAAATTTTCGATCAAAGCGATGTTCAACCTGACAACCTAAACACTGCTTCTATTCCTGTGGCTTGTTCTGGTTATATTGAAAATTTGCCTAATGAGAATTTTGATCAAGGCACTTCAGTTAAGCCTACTCATATTGATCCCGATAACGTACCTACCACTTCTGTTTCCTGCATTAATAATGTGGTCAATGATGATTATGTGCTTGCTTGATTTGAGTGTTGCAGTTCAGCCTACTTCTAATATGACCAGTCCTATTGACCGAAATTCCACAACTCCTCCCTCCGCTTCATCAGTAGGATTATCGTCGTCATCATCATCATCTGGCAAAAGTGTTACAGATATTTTAGATTCTATCATAAGATTCAAACATAACAAGTCGCATGAAGAAAAAGAAAAAAAAGCTCGAAGAAAGTTATACCTACCGTCGGTTATGACTAGTGCTGATTGGATTGCATTAAAGCGAGCATCAGAACAAGAAAAAGAAGAGGCTGAAAAGAAAAAAGAAGAACGGATAAAAGCCAGAAAAGCCAAACAAGAGGTGATATACTCAATCTATATACAAAGCTACCTACCAACTTATTTTTACCTACCCATCAATAATAATATTTCTTTGTTGTCTATAATTCAGGAACTTGCGGCAAGAAAGAAAACACGCGCCGAATCAAAACAAACCAGACAAAAATTGAAACCAGAAACACGTAAATTGAAATGTAGGAGCTTAAAACTAACTCAACCGGCATCAAGAAAACAAAAAAAGGCCGAATCAACACCTACAAATTCTGTAAGATTTTTATTTCACATCATATCTTCACTGTAGTGAGTACCTACCTACTTGACTTTATTCAATTTTTACTTTTTAGATTACAAATGTCATCGAAAATCCCACTCAGATTGAAGTAGGCAACTGGGTGGTAGTGGAATATCTTGTACCAAATTCCGCTGGGAGGCGCTTCATCGCGAACATTTTCAAAGCATCTAAGGGTCATTTATTTGGGAAATTTTTACGTCCCAAAAAAACTAGAGAAGATGATGGATACGTATTCACATACCCAATGGTAATGGATGTGGCCAAAGTATCGTTCTGCCAAATTAAAAAAATATTACCTCCTCCAACCACATATGGACGAGGTTTACTAAAATTTTCCATTCATGTGAAGAATTTGTAAATAAATTATCTTACTTACCGCTTGATTTATTGATTTTTATCCCAATTTTGATTGATTGTTCGTTTTCAGCACACATTTTCAACAAAACATGAAACGTCACAAACTAGTGCATAGTGTCAAAGTAACTAGATCAGTCGCCTCACAAACTAGTCCTAGTGAGTTTTTTTTTAAATATGCAGATTTTTCAACTAACATGATGGAACAAATGAATTAAAATCATTTATCTAATTAAGGAAACCCATACGATTCAAATTCTACCATATTTGGAAGTTTATTGCTTTCTGGTGTGATTTTAGAATAATACAAAGTTGAAAATTCCTCAATGTGTCACAAACCAGTACGGTTACCCTATTATAGAATGGTTTGATATTGCTTGTTCGAGAGTTTGTAAACGAAGTATTACAAAAAGAAATCAAGATCAGAAGTTGAATTTCTAACATCGCTTCATTGACATTGCACAGGGTACCCGCTTCAGTGATTCTGACAGTTGGAAGCCTCTCAATAGAGGATTAATACTGTCTACTTTGTCATTGTGTGACATATCTAACTGACTCTTGCAGAAGATTGGATTCGATTTCATACCAGCACATAGATTTAACGAGGACGCGCTTGAAAATTGTTTCTCTCAGGTTAGAAGAAGAGCTGGGGCAACACCTTCTGCCGGGAAGTGTTTCGACGCAATCAAGATTATTACACTGTCGCAGTTCATCTCTGATGTGCAACACACCAGCTACACTAGTGATGCTGACTCATTTTTATTGGAACATTTCATTAAAAGATTAGATCAGAATCATCGCGTTCATGACACTCCAAAATCGCAGCTTCCGTTTTCATGCTCACCTCAGTTTGATCAGCCATTTCCTAGAATTTCTCTAGAGAGAATTGAAAATATAAATAAACTCGGCCTGAATGAATTTGATATGAATTTCATTGTTTTTGTTGCCGGGAGTTGTGTGAATGGAGTGTTAAAAGAGCGGCTTTGTGATGTATGCCGACCGTTTTGCGAAGAAAATTGTATGCTGGCTGGAAACGGAGTGAGTACACTTCCTATGTAAAACGGCGTGATAAAGGTGGACTCAGTCCATTTGTAATACTATTTTAAACTGTGAAATTATTTATAAGAAATATACTACTCAGTAGGTACATCCTACACAATAATGCAACTGATATTATTAATAAGATTGTTAGTGATGTGCATGTATCTGTTCCACAATGTGTTGAGGAATGTAATATTCAGTTACTTTTAACAAAGCATTTTTTTAAAGTAAGATCTTTTGCACTTAGTAATTTCAATACTTTTAAAAGAAAGAAAGTACCTATGTACGGCACCAGCAAATGTAAGAAAAGAAAAATAAACAAGTGAATGACTCGTGATGTCGTGATTTTATTCAGTCTTCATAAGGGCTACTGAACATTAGGTAGGGGAATTAAATTAAGGTGGGGTATACAACAAATAAATAGTGACAAAAATGAAAAAAAAACAACAAAAAAACAATGATTACAGCAAGCAACTGACATGTGAAAATGGTATTAGATACGTCAAAAAATAATCTATGGAAATCAATTACTGATATCGCACTGCGACAGGTACCCATTTTGGAAAGTTGAATCCAATATTTACTTGGAGAAACAACGCAAAAGAACAGTACTGTAAAACGGGGTTAGATTGGCCCAGCAGAGGTAACTTTGGCCCAGCTCTGCGGGAAAGATGCGCAGACCTCCAGCTGCAGTTGTAGGTTGACCATTGAAAAAGTTAATAGCGCAGTCGGTAGAGGGCACTTCAAGCTAACATCCCATATGGTTATTCAAATTTTTTCCCTTGCTGTACTGGCAGCACTGGTTGTTTGCGTTTTTGGATTCTATTATCAGGATTTGCGTGCCTCCGGAACTTCAGTATGGATAACATGGGAAAGATTGTTTGAGAACTATGAAATGCGCTGTAATCGAAGGCAAATGTGGTCAGGTAGATGGTACGTGCATTAAATTTTGTTTTCCGTGAAGTATAAATAAAATAAAAATTTTTATACAAATTCGCATCGAAGCAGCGATCACATTTTGGGTTTACATTGGCCCACTCATAACGAATGCGGTTGCAATGTAAGTACAAATGTTTTGCAAAGAATCTCGCACTAATTACCCATGAAACGTTATAATAACTGAATTTACTTGACTATAGGGTATAGTATTCTGACCAACTACGATGCCGCGAGTATACAAGAGAAAACCTGTGAGCCGTTGATATGCTGATTATAAGGAAGAAACATTGAATGAGTGCTTTGCACTGATAAGAGCGAAGAAAATTAGTCAGCGAGCTGCAGCTGAACGTTTCCAAATACCGCGTTCAACGATTAAAAATAAGTTGAAGCACGTCCACAGTAGAAAAATTGGCCATCCAACCGTGTTTACTGAACTAGAAGAGAAGTGCTTCACACAGCATCTCGTCCAGCTATCGGATTTTCGATTTCCAATCGACTATACAGATTTTCGTATGATTGTCAAAGATTATTTGGACTTGAAAGGGCGAACAGTTAGGCGTTTCAAGAACAATGTTCCAGGTAGGTACCCACGGTACGTGTGGGTTAGTTCAGTTTCGCCGTTTTGTATTTACCTGTGTATTTACCTATGAATACTCTTTCGTGTTTCTAGGAATGGATTTTGTAAAAGGTTTTCTACAATGAAACAACAACTCATCAGAACGGTTTGCGCAAAATGTAAAACGAAATCGAATAGCTGTCACTGCTGACAAGTTGACCAAGTACAGCAAATACTTGGCTGTCAGGTTGCGGGAGATTCCCCCCAATTGAATCTGGAATTATGATGAAAACGGATAACCCCAGCCAGAAGAAAGTGATCTGCAGACGCGGTTCAAAATATTTCAAATATTTTTGCAATCATAGCAAGACGTCCACGTCCATAATGTTTTGCGGGAATGCAGATGGTTCTCGTTTCCTGCCACTATATGTGGTATACAAAGCAGAACACCTGTGGGACACATGGAAGAACGGTGGTCTACCTGGGACTAGATATAATCGGACGCGCAATGGATGGTTCAACTTAGTTTCCTTTGAGGACTGGTAAGAAACAGTTTCTACAGGGGTAGGTAGGTGGGCTACATAGGTACAAATTGATTCAAACGTAAAGGATGGAATTTTCTCTTTCCAGGTTTGAGCATCACCTTTTGCAACATGCTGGTATTAAAGAAGGTCAAGGACTGTCTGCCATCATCAGAGATAACCTTGCATCACACATTAATCCTCATGTTCTATGTTTGTGCCACAAATACAATGTGCAGTTTATTTGTTTCCCACCCAGTGCCACTCATCTTTGTCAGCTACTTGGTGTTGCTGTATTTGGGCCACTAAAACGCTATTGGCGCGAGATTTTGCGACAATGGAAGCAGTCCAAGGAAGGATAAACGGCAGACTCGCTTTTGAAAGAGAGGTTCCCTACATTACTGAATCGGGTCTTTGCAAAATTATGTGAAGGGATAACTTCATCTTTAAAAAATGGGTTCCGCAGATTCGATATATACCAAGTTGACAAAGAGGAGTTACTGAGAAGGTGTGTACCTGCCATTAGGCTCAGGCTTGGTGTAATTTAGATATACCCATGGCTAAATAGGTAGGTAGGTAGGTAGGTAGGTACTTAGGCTAGCGTTCACATTTTTTCATTTTTTTGTATACCCATCCTTTTCCCTCAGCAACTTTGGTACTGTCGACTGTCGACCGTATTCCCGCTTATCTTGTTCGTGAATTTTCATGCCTGTGTTATATTGATAAGAGCGGCAGCAAATTACCTGTTATAGGTTATACTGTTAGTTGCATTTTGTATTCTCGTTCATAGCTCGGCGTTTTTATACGCGTCTGTTGCTTCAATACACTCGTTAACTTGCTCGCGTTTTCCTTATTTTTCAATTTTTGCATTATGTGCAGAAACATTGGTCCTCCGGACTGGGATTGTATGGCGCAAAGTGTGGTGCAGTTTGCGTAGCAATTCGGTTCTCATTCCTGATCTTTTTTATCGTACTCTTATTTTTTAAACTCGTAATTCGTTCGCGTAATCTCGTGCTCGATCGCTTTTGTTGTTCGCGATGTCTGACAAAAGTGTTTCCCTCGAAAGCCTAGAGCGTAACCAACGCGCTCTCAAACGCCAAATCAATGCGGCCAAGGGCCTAATCAACAGCGCTCTTTGCGAGAACCCCTCCGAGGATGTGGCTCATCGTATTGGCTCGCATCTCGACGAACTCAAGGGGTACCTGCTGAGACTCGAAGATGTTGTCAACGAGATCATCAAAAACACCGATTTCACTGGGAAATCGGCGTCTCAGATTGGGGAAACTGAAGCGGCCCTCTCAAAGGAGCTGATCCCGTTCCAGTCAGAATACGCTGTTAGCATAGGTAAGCTTTCTGCTATGTTCGCGCGGCTTAAAAAGTCCTCGGATCCGCTTGCGCAGTCGCGTAAGTCGCTAGACACTTCCTTTTCGGCTGAAGGGAATGTCGGTCACGCGCTTGTAAAATTGCCGGATATACCGGTGCCTAAGTTCGACGGCAAGATGAAAAACTTTACAGAGTGGCACTCACTTTTCTCGGCCATGATAGATAAGAACGAAAGCTTGAAGCCGGTTCAAAAGTTGTACTTTTTAAAGCAAGCGATGACCGGCGATGCCGCTGATCTTTTAAAAGATCACACCCTTCAGGAAGGCGCGTACGAATCGGCCTTCAAATACGTTGAAGAACGCTATTATAACCGCAGAGCCCTGATAGCCACTCACTTTCACGACCTTTTAGAGCTTCCCGCTGTAACGCTGTCGTCCCTTCGCGAGACGCTTGATCGCGTTAACGCGATAATTCGCGGCTTGACAGTCTGTAAGATAGAAGTCGAAAAAATGTCGCCGCTTATAGCTTTTATTATTGTTTGGAAGCTACCTGATCGGCTTCGCACCGATTGGGAAAACTCGCACGCAGACTACTCGACTTACCCTTCGTTCAAGCCTCTAGCAGATTTCTTGCAAAGCCACTGCTTTGCCTATGAAAGTGTGCACCCTGAAGGGTCCTCGAAACTGGCCGACTCCAAGAAAAGTGTAGGCGTTGACGAAAGGAAGAAGCCTAAGACTGCTTTGACGGTCGTGGGTAAATCCAAGCAAGCGCAGTCGTTTTCCTCGCCGAAGTGTATTTTGTGCGAGAAATCTCATTACCTCTCTCAATGCGAACAGTTTTTGGCCAAAACTGTAGCGGATCGGTTCGCATTTGTAAAAGAGAAGAGGTTGTGCACAAACTGTTTCAGGCAGTTTCATACTGCCACGGTTTGTAACTCGTCGAGGTGCTGTAAGTGTGGTGAAACCCATAACAGCCTGCTTCATCGCGAAATTTCACCCACTGCCGCTCAGAACAAAAGTCCTGAATCGGCGGCAGACACTTCCAAGTCCGGAAGTGCGAAGGCCGTTTTAACTTCCGCAGCTACAACAGCCGCGCGATCGCAAGAACTCGTTTTATTACCTAGCGCAGTGATATTAGTGCGCGTAGGCGCGAAATTGATAAAAGCAAGGGCTTTAATCGACCCTTGCTCTCAGCTCGAATTAGTTTCCAAATCTTTCGTTAAGGCCAACAGAATTTGCTCGAAGCGCGCAATTGCTTCTGTGCAAAGTGTCAACCCCGACCGTTACGAAACCTCGTTGTCGGTCACTTTGAACGTGGAGTCCCGTTACTCAGAATTCCAACTCGCGCTGGAAGCCAATGTCGTAGGGAAAGTTCCTTACGAAATTACAGCGCAAACGTTGAAGATAGTTCAGAATCTGGATCCTAATCTGAACTTGGCTGAATGTCCCTTGCAGTACTCTAGCGTGGACATACTCATCGGCGCTCGGCACGCGAACAAAATCCTCACAGGGGAGCGCCTGTTTTTCGGCGACTTCTCACTCCAGAACTCGACCTTCGGCTGGGTCACTGAGGGACCCTTACCCATGCTAAACTCTGGTGATCTGCGTTATTGTAACCTCATCGTAAAGGTTGAGGAAGATATCTCGAGATTTTTTGAGGTCGAAGAGGTTTACCCTCCGGCGCCTACTCTCGGTATTCAAGAGATGTGCGAAGTGCATTTCCAATCCACGCACGAGCGGCTCACGGATGGCCGATTTCAGGTGCGCCTCCCGCGCGCCATGCCACTTCACGCCTTGGCCAACACGTACGCCCAAGCCAAGTCCTCGCTTTTGCGGTTCGAGAGGAAATTGGACGACGCCACCAGGGCGATGTACGTTGAGTTCATGACGGAATATCGTGAACTCAATCACATGCGCGAAGCCATCGATCCCGACATCCCTAGGTACTTCATCCCTCATCTCTTCGTTCTTCGGCCGGACAGCAGTTCCACAAGGTTCCGCGCAGTGTTCAATGCGTCGGCTGCCAATTGGTCGGGCATTTCGCTCAACCAAGCGCTCATGGTCGGTCCCTCTTTGCAGCCAGACCTCTTTGACACCTTGTTGCGCTTCCGTTTATACCCCGTGGCCTTCTCAGCCGACATCAGTAAAATGTACCGGCAGATATTGGTGCACCCCGACGACTGGCCACTCCAGTCCATTCTCTGGCGCAACCACCCAAGCGAACAGATCAAGGTATACGAGCTGATGACTGTCACCTACGGCACGTCACCGGCGTCATACATCGCGACTAAATGTTTACAAGTCGTCTCGGAGCAGTTGAAGGATGTAGATCCAGAAGTTGCGCACGCGATTTCCTCGGAATTTTATATGGACGATCTCCTGACGGGCGCTCAAACCGTCGAAGAGGCCGTCCGGAAACAGCGCCGCATCCACTCGGCGCTTCTCGAAGCGCATTTCCCATTGCGCAAGTATGTTTCGAACTCTGGCAAGTTTCTCGGTGCCTTGGATGCGTCTTTAATCGAGCATCTAGAGCCTCTTGAGCTTGCGCCGAACGGCGCAGCCAAGTTACTCGGGCTTCAGTGGGAGCCGTCGAGCGATCATTTTTCGATTCGCACCAAAACCGTCGATCTTCAGGACGTTGTCCTCACGAAGAGAGTGGTTGCGTCCATCGCGGCGCAAGCGTTCGACCCTACTGGTTTCGCAGCACCGGTAGTCATCCGCGCCAAGCTTCTACTACAAGACCTATGGCGAGAAGGTAAACCGTGGGATGAACCGATTTCGCCGGAATTGGCGAAAACTGTCTTGCAGTATTACGAAGATATCAGGTCTTTAAGCGCACTGCGAGTTCCCGGGTTTTACGAAACCTACTCTGGCGCAGCATTCACTCTCGTTGGCTTTTGTGATGCTAGCCTTCGCGCGTACGGCGCCGCAGTTTACCTTCGGGTACAGTGCCCTTCAGCAACGCACTCAACGTTGGTTTGCGCCAAGTCGAAAGTGGCTTCTCTTAAAGCCCTCACGATACCGCGTCTCGAGCTTTTAGCAGCCGTTCTGCTCACGAAGCTTTTAAATCGCGTGTGTCAAATTTTAAAGTGTAATCTCGCATCCGTATTCGCGTATAGTGACTCGACTGTCGTCCTCGCTTGGATAAGCGGGCAAAGCGAAAAATTTCAAACTTTCGTACGAAATCGCGTAGAATTTATTAATTCGCTCCTCCCCGCCGGTCAGTGGCAGTACGTTAATACCGCTGATAATCCGGCGGATCTACTAACTCGCGGTGTTACAGTGAAAACTTTGATCGATAATTCCTTATGGTTGCACGGCCCCGAGTGGCTTTTAAATGATCAATTAGCTCAAGTGCGCGTTGATCTTCCGGATTCACTTCCCGAGCTGCGACCCTCGTGTAACGTAATAATTAGCGAATATCAGTGCGATGAATTCCTCATAACCCGTTTTTCAGACTTCGATAAGTTCGTCACTATTGCGTCTTTATTGTGGAAATATGTGTCGCGATTAAAAAACACTCTCACAAAATACGATGAACTCTCTAACCGCTCGCGCGGATTAATCATTTTATGCCATATTTCCCAATGTGTTTGTTTCAGACTCGAGCTCTCGAGGTTGGAGGCAGGTCAATCCCTCCCATCCAAAAGCGCACTCGTCTCACTCAGTCCATTCTTGGACGCTTATGGTATCATGAGGGTCGGCGGTCGGCTCAGCGAGAGCGGGTTGTCGTATGAGGCCAAATATCCAATAATTTTGTCGTGTCGGTCAGCGCTAGTCGAATTCCTGCTCAGGCACTTCCACGAAAAGTATTTCCATACGACTCGAGCCTTCCTTGTCGCGTTCATTCAATCACGATTTTGGGTCGTCGGTGGTCTTAATCGGTGCGCGAAAAAGATCATTCGCAACTGCGTCCCTTGCGCTCGTCGTCGAGGAAAGACGATGACTCAACTCATGGGCGAGTTGCCCCCCGAAAGAGTCGCGATTTCCCGACCATTCAATTTTGTCGGAGTCGATTATGCGGGACCGTTCCAAATTCGATGCGTCAATCATCGAACTCAGAAGGTTCTCAAGTACTATGCGGCCATTTACGTATGTTTTACTACGCGCGCTACTCATCTCGAACACGTCTCCGACCTCACGACGAACTCGTTCATAGCATCGTTTCAAAGGTTTTCGGCCCGCAGGGGCATTCCTGCGACGGTATGGTCCGACAATGCAACAAATTTTGTCGGCGCACAGCGTGCCCTCGAGCGCTACTGCAGTTCCTTAGGAATAAACTGGAGGTTTATTCCCGCGAGGTCCCCCCACCAAGGGGGAATTTGGGAGGCCGCGGTCAAGGCGGCAAAAAAGCATTTCTTCGCTGCAGCCGGTCAAACGGTCCTCAATCTCGAAGAGTTTATCACGATTTTGTCTCAAGTGGAGTCCATACTCAATTCGCGCCCCTTGTATCGAAAGCGAGAAAGCGCCGAGCCTGAAATCATCGATGTCCTCACTCCTGGACATTTTTTAGTCGGCGCGCATCTGCTGCACGCGCCTCAACCCGAAACTCATTCGATGTTACTCCGCGATCGACTTAAAATACAGCGCCAAGTAATTCAGTCCTTTTGGTCAGCTTGGAGTAAAAGCTATTTGGCGCAGTTGCAGTCGCGCGCAAAATGGAAAACACCTACGGCCAACCTTCAAGTCGGTGACGTGGTGTTACTGAAGGAGGAATGTCCGCCCTTACAGTGGAAAATGGGGCGCGTGTCCAAGGTCTTGCCTGACAAACGTGGTCGGGTCCGCGTCGTGGAAGTTTGGTCCAACGGTTCTACGTTTCTACGAGCTGTTCAAAAATTGGTTAAGCTCCCAGTGGAGCAATGAAATCGTCGTTTTATGTAGTTCACAAGTTTGATATTTTTTTTTTATTTTACCTATGATTCTAAACTTAGCCTTTTTGTTCCTTTTTTTTTTTGGTTTTTTTTTTTTAAGTCCCCTGGACTTCCTGGGGGAAGATGTCGACTGTCGACCGTATTCCCGCTTATCTTGTTCGTGAATTTTCATGCCTGTGTTATATTGATAAGAGCGGCAGCAAATTACCTGTTATAGGTTATACTGTTAGTTGCATTTTGTATTCTCGTTCGTAGCTCGGCGTTTTTATACGCGTCTGTTGCTTCAATACACTCGTTAACTTGCTCGCGTTTTCCTTATTTTTCAATTTTTGCATTATGTGCAGAAACAGGTACCTACCTACCTACCTAACCTATAGTAGGTATGGTACCAACCTTGGTAGTACTCTTTTCCATAATTTGTGTATCCACTTTGTATAACATTAGGCTTCCAAATGCAGAAACTGCTGATGTCAATCTTGTTGGCGAGGTTTTCATGAGACAGTTGGACAGGAAGAGTGGCGAAGCGACAAATATTGAAAAAACACGGAAAACGAAACTGAATGTACCAGTGGAAAGGGTATTACCATAAATGAACTTAACGAGATTGTACCAGATTCTGTATCAGGTGATGATGATGACGGCAATCATCCAACTGTATCCACTTTCCAACCACACTTCTTCCGCATCCCAGAATGCTCCTTGTTGTGGAGGGAAATGTAGAGCGGCATCTCAATCATCTGATGACAGTGAGGAGAGTGAGGGTAATTTTTCTTTACAAAATAGTGACAACGAATTAGAGACGATTTCCTCGTTATCCGAGAGTGAAAGTGATGAGCCTCAGCAGCAAATAGAATACACTGTGAACGATTACGTCATTGTTCATTACCCTGGTAATGGCTTGAAATATCCAGGCGTAATTACTGGAGTACTGAAGGATGAAGCTATTGTAAGCTGTATGGAGAAGAAATCAAAGTCGTGGAGTTGGCCTGCTGAGAAGGACACGTGTGAATATGAGTGGAACAACATTGTCGCAAAAATAAGAGAACCGAAGAAAATCTCAAAGAGGAATCAGCTTTTAGTTCCTGAATTATGTGAATATGTATAATTTTATACCATACCTATTGAGTTCCTGTATTAAGTAAATACGTATAATTTTATATCTAAATTTTTCTACTTTTGTAAGTAACAAAACGCTAGCATTGGGAAAATTTTGCTGTATTTTTTGTGGAAAATGTGAAAAACATGACTTTCTTTCGCTACAATTTAATGTTTCAGTACATGAAAATGTGCAGAATGATGCAGACTATCGATGTAGGGAGTTTTCATAGGCCCAACAGCGTAATTTCGGGAATAATTTTCGCGAGAACAACCACAGGTGAAAGTAACCCCATCGCTGGGTAACATTGTCCCAAAAAGTTCAAAAATTTATTAACGAATTTGGTTTTGGGGAAATTTTCTGAAATTGGTGGAATATATTCCCTGCATCCCCCTTAACTATTTCATACTATTTCTTAGCAAAATAATTCCCTAATAACGCTTTCCCAACCAATTATATGTGCGGAAATTGAAAACAGTGGGCCAATCTAACCCCGTTTTACAGTATCAATTTCTTCGTTTCTCCTCAATAAACTTGGTCATTCTTTCATTTAACTGAACATTTAGCAGCAACTCTTCCTCTAATGCTGCACAAATATATATTAGCAGCACTGTTTTGAGGTTTCTGTAATAATACACTGACATCAGTTTACAAAAGAAAAAAAAAACGAGTTGAAAAAATTTTGTTTTTGAAGAAGTATTTAAAATGTGGCTTACTTCATGTACATTGACTTCAATTCTCGGTGTAGCCGATCGTTTTACACATTTTGAAGAAACAGTCAGATGATTCTCATCTTTACAGTTCGAGTTCATGGCTACGTTTCACTATTTTACGTAAATATCAATTTTGAAATCCACATTTCTCCCACTTTATATGCCCAAATTTAGCTCACACGTTTTTTATTTCTGCTTGGACACTCTATATGAATTATAATATTCCTTCTTCAGAGATATGATGAAATTAATTGACCAATTACTCTACAAACACCATTGCTCCATATTAAACCGTCAGAAGAGAGCGCTGAGAGACATTATTCTGTGACGTAGTTTGTTGTTTCATATCATATCTTTTTTCTGTGGTTGTTTTTCACTTCCACTGTTCTTATTATTATTGTAGCTCTCTGACTGTTGTTGTTTTTGGATGAACGTGTTTTATGATTTAAAAGTTTCAGTTTTGATGGTTTAAAATAGTAATATTATAAGAAGTTTTAATAAAAGGTTTCTACGACGTTTAAAACATTTTTCATTATGCGGATTGTTGATTTACAAACTTTTATATTTGAATAGTAAAACAATCTTATTCTAATGTGGTGGAGGCGCCGGGTACCGCGTGTCGTTTGCTCTATTGTGTTTGGCTGTCTTGTGCGTTGGATTTGTTTAATATGGAAGACCAAATAAAGATGCTGTCGGAGCAGCTAGAATTATTACAGAACAAAAGGGCCGAAGAGACGTCCACGCGGCAACCCATCAATCCGGCTATAGTCTTAACACCGGAAATGAACTTTGATGTTTGGAAGAGAATGGTCGTAGGATAGTTGACGAGCCTGAAGTACGATGATCTACTTCAGGAACCAACAACAGATACAGGTGACATGAATTACAATATAAATAATCACCAAACGAAGAGCCGGCTGAATTTTGCTTTGACGTCCATTTTGGCACGTGTTGACAACTTGTACAAGCAATATTTATGCGACATCACCACGCCATGTGACATGCTAAAGAACTTAAACGATATCCGATGTCCAAATCTGTTGTAAACGCGAATGTCACTGAAGAGGCAGTAGTCCAATGTTCAGATAGCATCACAGGAAAAAGTTTTGGAATTTACCAGCAAGTACAGTGAATTAACAAAACAGTTAGTCAATTTAGGCATGAAAATTGACGAACTCGAGATCGTTGGGAATTACACATTATTGCCATGAAGTCCAGGTATCCGGACCTAAGTATACGTTTCAACACTCAAAGTAACATTAGTTTTGACAAAATGAAAAATCTGGCTCTGAACCTTGAAAGCAGCAAGGAGGAACTGAAAGCTTGCTCCAGCGAAACAACTGCAGTCGTCAACATAGTGGAAGCTAAGAAGCCGAACTCGACAGGTGGATCTTCAAATACAAATAATACTAATGAACACAAAGCGATTGTTTGTTTTAGATGCAATACACCTAACCACGTGGAATCTGAGTGCCGCAATCCACGGAAAATATGCTATAAATGTGGTAAACTTGGGTCGCATGAGCAGAGGGACTGCACAGCACTGAGAGTGTCTACTGATATTCGAGCTACATTCCCATCAATTAAAGGTCGTGGAGGAGTTGTCCAGAGACGTGGTGGTAATGTTTGAGGCAGAGGAAGTTCATTCCGAGGACGCGGAAGAAGCTCACGAGGCCGTATATCCTGTTAGAATGGCAACACTGTCGTTGCTGATAGCATATACAGTCATCTGGTAGCCTTCGCTATAAAACGTACTTGTCTCGTTTTTCTTGTAATAAATGTTATCGTCATGTGTTGAGTAGATCAGTTGTCGGTTCAGATTTTTCCTGCTCAGCTTAACATGGTAGCAGAACGTGGTTTGTGTGTTTGCGATCGAGAAATGTTTTGTAGTTTTTGAAATTGTTGTTCCACGACAGTGTTCGTGAAGACTACTACTGAAGACACACACATGATGGCCAGGCTCGACGAATTTGCCTGCCTACCAAAGTTTGACGGCAGCGAATAAACAAGCTGGAAATTTCGTCTGCGAACGTTCTTGGAGGCCAAGAACTTGTTGAAAGCTGTGGACAACAATCCGCCAGAATCAGTCACGGATGCATGGAAGGGCGAGAACGCTAAAGCACGTATGTATATCGTCAATGCTTTAAACAATGAACAATTAAGAGTACACTATGGACCAGACGACGGCGAAAGGGATTTTGGAAAAATTGGATAGCGTATATTTGAGACCGACTGCTCTCACGAGAATTTACGCTCAGAAGAAACTGTTCTCGCTAAGGGCCAAAGAAAACAGTGATATGCTCGCTCATCTAGCGAAATTTGAACGGCTGCTCAACGAGGTAAAGAGCTGTGGTGAACAAATAACGCGTCGAGATGCGATGAAGTTTTTGGCCATGTCTTTGCTGAAAACGTACGAGAAGGTGGTTATGTTCCTTGACATTTTGCCGGAAAAGGACCAGACGCTCGAGCAGCTGAAATCGCGAGTATTAGCAGAATACTATAGCCGTAAAGAGAACGAAGACGAGTCAGTGCCTGAAAGCAGTGTGATGTTGTTGAAACATGCTAAACGTTCAGAGCCCAGGCGTTATCAATCGAGTTCAAGGCCGACAGCGCAGGTTAAATGTTACGAGTGCGGCAGGACTGGACATTTCGCGCGCACCTGCAGATCGAAAGGCAATAACAGTAGCAATGATAAGGATTACTATGGTTCCAGCGGTTCCAATGACAATTTTATGAATCGAAAGTGCCAGAAATGTGGAAAAGTTGGTCATTTGGCGAATAAGTGCAGATTGAGATCGTCAAATACGCGAGTCTTTGGAGCGGATGCTAAAGCCGACTGTGTGGACACGCAAGGTACTGGTACGTCATTTATAGCCAAAGTGAATTATTCGCGTGGGAACCAATCGACTCCGGAAACAGATAGGAAGATTAAATGGGTAGTCGACAGCGGAGCGACTGACCACATCATCAATACCGATAAACATTTTTGTGAGGTGATCCGTTTGAAGACGAAAGCTCAAATTGATGTAGCTGATGGGAGATCCGTCACGACCGATAAGATAGGTAATGTTAATGCAGAATTTGACGTGTGTGGTGTTGCACACCAAGTGTTAGTAAAGAATGTATTTTATGTTCCGAGTATGACAGAAAATTTATTAAGTATAAGTCGTATATTAAATGCTGGTAATTCTGTTTCGTTTACTGATGTGAATGTAGAGATCTCCGACCACAGTGGTAGAGTTGTAGCACTGGGTAATTCGGAAAATGGCCTGTTCACAGTAACGACTAGAGTTGTTGAACATAATGTTAACGTAAATTTGAGTATGAGACGACCTCAAAATAAAGAGCTATGGCACCGGCGTTTAGGCCACTTGAATTTTAATTATTTGAATAAAATGAACGATGATCAAATGGTAAATGGTTTAACGTTAAATGATAAGGGTAGTTTCATAGCTTGTAGAGTATGCCTGCAATCTAAGATGAAGAACCTTCCGTTCAAAAATGATCCTCGGCGGGCAAGCGAAGTATTAGAAATTGTACACACTGACGTAAATGGAGTAATTAATCCGACAGCTCATGATGGATCGAAATTATTCGTGTCGTTATTTATTGACAATTTTTCCCGATTTGCTGTTACATATTGTATTCAGTCAAAAGATCAAGTTTTAGAATGTTTTAAAGATTATGAGTCACGTGCTACAAATCTAGTTGGGAAAAGCATAAAAATTTTAAGATGTGACAATGGATGTGAATATGATAATCGACATTTTAAGAGCTATTGTCGTGGTAAAGGAATTAATGTAGAGTTTGTTCCCCCTTACACTCCCGCCTTAAATGGGGTGGCGGAACGTTTTAATCAAACTGTAGTAAACAAGGCTCGGGCTATGCTTCTTGATAAGAGTGTTCCTAAGAATTTGTGGTCCGAAGCCGTAACAACGGCGACTTATTTACATAATCGTAGTATTACCAGTTCTGTAAAAAATAAGACTCCTTATGAAGCGTTTTTAGGGCGTAAGCCTGATGTGTCAAATGTTCGTATTTTTGGCTCCGAGGCCTACGTTCGTATTCCAGAAGCCAAGAGAACTTCCAAGTTTGATTCTCGTGGCGAGAAAGCTAAATTGGTTGGCTTTACGGAATCTGGCTATAAATTATTATTAGAATCTGGAAAAATTACTCATTCTAGAAATGTTGTGTTTATAGAAAAGGAAGAAGACCGAATTCGGAGTTTGCTGGATTTAGAAGATGATGAGTCAGAGGAGTGTGCCGATAGCATCCAGAAGGAGGTAAGTCAGGAGGAGAATGTCGAGGGGCTGAACACCAAAGACAGGAACTCGGAAGGGGTCGCCTCTCCGCGTCGATCAATCCGCGAGAGGCGCCTTCCAAGGAGACTGGATGACTATGTGGTTCGTGCCTGTTACACCCAGGTGTTCGTGCCGTCTACCTATGAAGAAGCTATGACGTGTGTAGAAAGTCGTGAATGGGAGAAGGCTATGAGGAGAGAGCTGGAAGCGATAAGTAGAAATGAGATCTGGGAGCTGGTACCTGTCCCTGCTGGAGAGAAAGTCATTGACAGCAAATGGGTCTACAAAGTTAAAGGCGATGGTAGTAAGAAGGCGAGGTTAGTCGCGAGAGGGTTTCAAGAGGGTTCATCACTAGAAGATGATGTTTACGCACCCGTTGCTAGAATGGTGACCCTACGTACGTTGTTATCCTTAGTGACAGTGCGCGACTATGTACTTGAGCAAATGGATGTCGAATCCGCCTTTCTGAACGGGACCTTGAAAAGGGCAGTGTATATCTCGCAGCCGGAGGGCTTTATTCAGGACGAGAATTTGGTTTGTAGGCTTACGAAGGCCATTTATGGTCTAAGAGAGTCCCCCAGAGCATGGAATGAATGCTTTGACCAGTTTATCTTGAGCCTTGGTTTTAGCCGTTTTGAGTATGACAATTGTTTGTACTATCGGAGGTCAAAAGACCAGCAAATTTATGTGCTGTTATATGTTGACGATATTTTGATTGCTAGTAATGACGATAATTGTATACACGATCTGAAGACTAAATTTCATAATGAGTTCCGCATGACAGACGTGGGTGAAGCGTCCACCTATCTCGGTATAGAAATTGAGCGTGATCGTCGTAACCGAAAAATGTATTTAAGTCAGCGCAAATATATTGAAATGTTAGCGAAAACATATGGAGTCGAAAATGCGCGTAGTTATAGTACTCCGATGGAAGCGAATTTAAAATTAGAACCTGCCGAGAATTCAAATTGTAACCTAAATTATCGTAAACTTATCGGTTCACTTATGTATTTGAGTTTGGTGAAGTGAACGGCTAAAAGCACTCGTTTGTATCTGCGCTCACGTACGTAAACGGAGATCTTTTTGCGTAATAACTTAAGTCATAATAATCGGAGAAAGCTAAAAATCAGTTCAGCAGAATCGAGCTGTAAAAACGAATTCGCGAGTGGCAATTTGAGAAAAAGGAAAAACCGTGGAAAAAAATCTTAGCATATAGCTAAACTATCGGTTCGGTGGTATATCGTGTCTCAACGTGCGCGTTCGGATACCTACACCAGGCTCGCGTCACCTCACTGACAGACACCACTACACACACACGCTAACAACACGATAACAGCGGTGGCACGGGCCGGCGATAACAGAGCAGTGTCAGCGACGCAGGAGGCAGCACAGCAGCGTCAGCCAAAACCCCCGCGACCCGGTAAGAAACCAACGCCTATCGAACTCCTACAGCAAATAAAACCAGCGCGCGCACGGCAGCACCAACGAAAGCAGTGATAGACCTCCCCCGCCATCCATACCATACGACAGCTGCGACCGTGGACACGTACCTCCCCGCCTTGTGACGACATCGTTACCCCGCGAACCGGTCGACAACCATAGCCCAAGCAGCGCCCCCCTTCTAAAACCACTTCTACCCATCGAGCCTCGTACAGGAAAACGTAAACAACGCACGCACACAACTAACACCAATCTAATACCAGGAGGCAATAGCGAGCGCAGCAACCATGGAAGGAAATACTGAATTTATGTCCAAATTCAAC
This sequence comes from Acanthococcus lagerstroemiae, assembly GCA_031841125.1. NCBI lineage: Eukaryota > Metazoa > Arthropoda > Insecta > Hemiptera > Eriococcidae > Acanthococcus > Acanthococcus lagerstroemiae. Next base: position 209,338 of record JAJSSI010000010.1, on the reverse strand, counting down.
CAACTCTGCGAAAAAATCAACAACATCGAAGAAAGAACAAAAGACATGGCAAGAATCAAAGATTTGTGCACGGGAATGGAAGAAAAGTTGGGCAAAGTTGGGGAAGAAATTAAGATGCTCAAAGAAACGACGGAAAGCAACAAACAAGAAATTGACTACTTACGCCGGGAGAATGCGAAACTCGGGGCTAGGCTGGAGGAAGTGGAGCAAAATAACCGCAGGATGGACCAGTATAGCCGTAAAACCAATGTGGTCATATACGGTATTCCAGCAGCGGAGAATGAAAAACCACGCGAATTAATTAAGATGCTGGCCAGCAAATTAGAGGTCCGCCTCTGCGACTATGAGATGTGCGCGGCGCATAGACTACCCTCCAGAGGTAAAACGGCGCCAATTATAGTGCGGTTAAATAGTTACGATAAGAAACACGAACTAATAGCGCAGGCGAAAATTAAAAAACTAAACAGCTCGGACCTAGGCCTGGGCGAGAAACTGCCAATCTACATAGACGAACAACACACAAAGGAGGTGAAGGAAATTTTTTTAGAGGCAAAAAGACTAGCGAAAAACGGCGCAATCGCGGCTGCTTGGTGCCGTGACGGCAAAATTAAAATTCGGGAACGCGAGAATGGACCTACGAGAAGGATCGAGAATCTAAGGCAACTCGGAGCCTACCAAAGAACCGGAGACAGATCAACTCGGTACGCAGCCAACCCCTACACCCCTAGCACCCCAAAAAGAACGATGGAGATGAGGAGTCCGGAATCCAATGATAACGCGGAGAATGGGCAAGCTGGTGGAAATGACGGGAGGCGGATACGTAAAAGAGGAGGAGCAAACGGTGGTCCAGCGTCAGGCGTACTAAAAGCACACGAGCGGGGATTCAGCCAAAATACGCTGGAACGTTTCACAGGCTGGAGAGCCTCACACCGATTAAGCCAGTAGCATGTGGCCGTACCGGCCCCCAAACTCCTTCCCCAAGACGAAGGCAGCCATCGCGGGGAAGTAAGGCTGTAAACCCTCTAAAGGTAAGAGAAGACGAGCCGTACCGAGCAAAATCAAAACAATGTACCAAAAGTAAAATAAATAACATAAAAAATTTTGGCATCAACATTCTAAATTATAACTGCAGGGGCTTGGCAGGCGAGGCACGGCTCGTAGAGCTTGAATCTGCTCTCACCAAAATTTCGTGGGATATTCTCGGACTTGCTGAGGTCAGACGCAGGGGGGAGGGACTAACGCTAAGAAAATCGGGTAACTATTTCTACTTTTTTGGAGAAACAAAGGGGCAAAAAGGGGTGGGTTTTCTAATTAAAAAAGAAACTTGGAAGCATGTGGTAGAGGTTAAGGCTGTGTCAGAGAGAATCGCGGTGTTGAAGTTGCTAGTCGGTAAGAACACAAAAATAGCGGTGGTCCAGTGCTACGCCCCTACCTCGGAGGCAAGCGAAACTTGCAAGGAAGAGTTCTATGAAACACTACAAGAGGTGGTTGAAAATGAAAGAGAATTCTACACGTTAGTTATGGTTGACTTTAACGCTAAAATAGGCCACGACCCGAGTGGTACAGCAAGGAAACAAAAATGTACGGGTCCCTTTGGGTTCGGCGTTAAAAACAAAGAAGGAAAAAGGCTACTAGGTTTTGCAGAATCCAACAATCTAAAGATAATTAACACCTTCTTTAAGAAGAGAGAAGCCCGCAGGTGGACGTGGACTGCGCCCAATGAGAGAGTCAAAAACGAAATAGACCACTGCCTCATAAACGAACGTGCAGTGGTGAAGGACTACAGTGTTCTATCACGCTTCGAGTTCTCCTCAGACCATAGGGTAGGGAGATGCACCCTTAATATACCACGTAGAGTAAAAATCAGGGAGTACATCAAAAATAACGAGAAGAGGGGGGGGCAACCTAGTCATACCACTGCACAAATGGAGAGTAGCGTCAGAAGATATGAAAAACAAGATAGAACTCTGGAAAACAGAACAACATAACGCAACACTACAAGATTGCTATGACAACCTGATCAAAATTATCGAAGGAACTCTGGAAACTTTTGGCAAAAGGAGGAATGTAGTGACTACGGACGACAAACTGACCGAGCAGACCAAAAACCTTATTGCGAAAAGGGAAAGTATGCGAAAATTGGAGAATAGAACACCACACCAACGCGTCGAATGGGTAGAAATACAAAAAACCGTTAAAAAAGCAATTAAGAACGACTGTAAAAGGTACGAGGAGGAAAAAATCCGCGAAATCATTGAATCATCATGGTCGACAAAAAGAATGAAAAAAGAACTCTGCTACGGTAAGCAAATGGCAATCGGCTTGGAGGGGGAAAAAGGCACGAGGATTTGTGACAGAAAAGGCCTTTTATTAGAAGCCACGAAATTCTACGAAGAACTCTACCATAACCCGAAGAGCACAAAAAGTGGAAGCACGCCACGGGAGGGGGATGGTAGCGCTGGACCAGCCGATGATCCAACTAGCGATCAATCTGATAACCCACTCCCGGGGATTTTGAATCACGAGGTGGAAATAACCTTGCGGAGGTTGAAAACGGGGAAAGCGTCTGGCCCCGACAAAATAGAAAATAAAAACCTAAAAGAATTCGCGGAGGAATTATCTGACCCATTAACTATACTATTTAATAAAATCATAATATCGGAAGAAATCCCAAAACAATGGAAGCAGGCCGAGATTATCCTACTGCACAAAAAAGGGGACAAAAAACAGTTGAATAATTATAGGCCGATTAGCCTCTCCTCCAACGTTGGTAAAGTATTTATGAAGGTCCTCAAAAACAGAGCCTATCCTCAGCTTGACAGCGCGCAGCCCTTCGAGCAGGCGGGGTTCAGGAAGGGTTTTGCCACAACTGATCACATACATACATTAAATCAACTAATAGAAAAGGCAAACACCTACCAAATTGAAATTAACCTGGCTTTCGTGGATTTCTGTAAAGCGTTTGACACAATCGACCACAACTATCTATGGGAGGCTCTGGAGACCCAAGAAATAAATCCAAAAATTGTGAAAATATTAAAAGAATATTACCGAGATACTTGCGCGTACATCAAACTAGACATCCCTGGACCCACCTTTAAAATTCAAAGAGGAGTAAAGCAAGGGGACCCCCTGTCTCCCAACCTATTCAACGCATTACTAGAACATATATTCAGAAAATTGGACTGGGAGGGGAAGGGGATCAAAATCGATGGGGTAAATTTAAATCACTTGAGATTTGCAGACGACATTGTTCTTATAAGTGGAGACAGGGAGGAACTCCAAGGAATGCTCGACGGGCTGGTGGCCGAAAGCGAAAAAGCGGGACTCAGAATTAACGCAACCAAAACGAAAATAATGGCCAACACCGAGGGTATCAAAATTATGGCGGGAGGGGAAATTTTGGAGACCGTTAACGAATACACATACCTCGGGCAGATAATGTCATTCAAAGATAAAATGAACAAAGAAATAAATAAAAGAATAAGCCAGGCGTGGAAAGGATTTTGGGGTCTGAGATCGATTTTTAAGGGAAACTAAAGACCGCGTCGAAAACAAGAGTATTAGAAATATGCATTATGCCAATTATGACGTACGGGGCCCAGACATGGTCGCTCACGGACGCCCAAACCCGGAAATTGATAACTACCCTAAGAGCCATGGAACGTAGTATGCTAGGTATCAAAAGAATTGAAAAAATCAGGGCCAAAACCATTAGAAGCCAGACAAAATGTAGGGGGGTGGTATTCACGATCAAAAAACAAAAATTTAAATATGCAGGCCACTTGGCGAGATCTAGTGTAGACAGGTGGGCACGGAGATTGACATTCTGGGTCCCGTACGATCATACGAGGAGGATAGGCAAGCCATTAAAAGCCTGGAAAGACGAAATTACGGGAAGGGTGGGTTTGCCATGGTGTGGAGCAGCTCAAAATCGGAAAAGATGGAGGAAAATAGAGGAGGCCTATGCCCGCGACATGGGGGCAAGGTACGAGACACACTAAATTTGGGAGAAGGGAAATTGTCAGGCAATATGCTATTTTTGTATGTATATTTATCCCATATTATGTTATTCCATAGATTTGTAACGGTTTGTGTTTCGTATTAAAGGCTGCTATTATTATTATTATTATTATTATTATTATTATTATTATTATGTATTTGAGTAACGGCACTCTAACTGATATTTGTTTTGCGACTGGTTACCTAAGTCGTTTTCAAAACTGTTACAGCGAAACTCATTACAAATATGCGATTCGTATTTTAAAGTATCTGTGTAGTACGGTGGATATTAGTCTGACGTATTCGTATGACAATGATGTTGGTCTGGAAGCCTTCGTGGATGCGGATTGGGCGGCGGATAGTGTTGATCGAAAATCGTGTTCGGGGTGTATGTTAACCTTAAATGGAAACACTATTTCGTGGTTTTCTCGGAAGCAGACTTCCGTAGCCCTTTCATCCACAGAGGCAGAACTTTTGGCCATGTGCGAGGCCGCGAAAGATGTAATGTGGTTTAAAGGTCTCCTCTTGGATCTGGACTGTGATGCGAATCAGGCGGTTCCAATTTACGAGGATAATCAGAGTGCTATATGCATAGGTACTAATTTTAATCTTTCTAAGCGGAGTAAGCACATTGATGTGAAGTGTAAATATGTCAAGGAGTTGGTGGATTCTAAGCAGATATTTATAAGCTACCGACAAACAGACCTGCAGCCAGCAGACATTTTTACAAAACCGCTAAATAGACCGAAGTTTGACAAGTTCTGTAATATGATCAAATTGTGTTGATGTATCTAGGTTTAAGTTCGTGAATTTGTACCTACTTGTTCGTAATATTTATGTGTTATATGCAGTGTTGAGGAGGAGTGTTAGAATGGCAACACTGTCGTTGCTGATAGCGTACAGTCGTCTGGTAGCCTTCGCTGTAAAACGTACTTGTCTCGTTTTTCTTGTAATAAATGTTATCGTCATGCGTTGAGTAGATCGGTTGTCGGTTCAGATTTTTCCTGCTCAGCTTAACATATCCAACAGCGGGGAAGTGTTGTATAGAAAACTAAAAATTCGAGCTGATGGAAAGGACAAAGTTTTACTGGTTGCTATGGATGATGAAACCTCCGGCTACAAAGTCGCAAAGGCAAACCTGGTTGAAAGTAAGCTAAAAGAATGTTTTGTTTTCAATTTAAATACTATAAATAATGAGAGTGTTGATTTGAACAAACATATAATTAAATGTATAGGTGATTCAGGAGCTACTGAGCACGTTTTTCAAAATACAAATGCTATGGTCAATATTCGTAAAATTAAAGATGGTTTCATTAAAAGTGCAAACAAAAATCAAAGTTCAGATCTAAAGATCGAATCAAAGGGAGATGTTTTTGTGAAATTAAATAATAATGAAATACTAAAACTTTCAGATGTCTTACAAACTAAACAAGTTGCTAAAAATATAATTTCAATTTGGAAACTACCTAGTAAATGATAATATCAAAGTGAAGTTGGATAAAGATTTGATTAAATTAATAAATAAAACGAACGGAGAAGTTTTGATGACTGGAAAATATGATGGATGTTTTTGGTGGCTCGAACTTGAAGCTAATAAGCAAAAGAGCACAGACAATTTTTGTTTACACAATACGCCGGCCATATATAAGCCGACAGGAGATGTTTGGAGCGTTTCACAAGGAACAGTTAATGTCGACACTTCTGGTGGTATGGATTGGCCAATCCCTCAAAACAATAATAGTTTTGTTCGCGCGCTTGCAGTTGACTGTATTTGTGCAGTTTTCTGTTTTCTGGTAACTTGTGAGACTGTTTGCAAATTTGCTGTAAGCGCTCAAACGCATTTCTGCAACAATTAATTTTTCATGCTGGTGTACGCAGTTGAGTTGAATGCCAAATGTAATTTTTTGGTCGATTGCTGTTATCACTTTTAATTATCTCCCGCTTTCTCTGTAAATCCTCATTACATTACTCATTCAGGACCACGAGAGGTTTTCTAATTTCTATCAAGTTTTTTAGTTTAGTTTTAGTTATGGATTTTTGCGATTACGAGGTTGAAGATGTTTACATTAGTGAAATAGAAGAAGAAGAAGAAGTCGGCAGTAATGGGATAGATCGAGCAAATTGGAGTGACGCACAAACGAAACTCCTATTAGCTCTTTATTCAGAGTGCATCAAACAAGTGGGACTACAGAAGAAATTCAAGAAAAAAGAAGCAATCTGGGGATACATTAACAAGGTGTCTACAAGAATGGAAAAATATAAATTCCTGACTTTTTCCAAACTTTTTTTTTCTCTTCTTTAAACCTTTACAGTATAGACAGTATATACTTATGTTTATACTACTAGACGCTATGGTTAGAATGAACTGAAATTTGAAGTTGATTTTTGGGTGAAAGCATTAGGAAGGTGTTCACAGATATACCTTATAAACAAACAAAGCGATGAACTAAGTTATGATTATATTTTTTCAAGTGTTTCATTCTGTAAAACTTTACCAATGAGATGAAAAATTCCAAACTTCTTAAAAATATTGCTGAATTTCCTGACTATTTACAAACTTCCTGACCTACTTTTCAAATTCCTGACTTTTTCCAAACTTTCCAAATTTTCCAAACTTGTAGACACCTTGATTAAGGCGAAACTTAGAGAAAAAAGACACACTTTCACTGTGAAACAAGTAAGGAATCTTTATCATACAGTCTTACATGTATGTAAGTAAAAGTATTTATCTTCTGAAAAAGCAAACCATAAATATCTGCTCGATGTTTTCTCTTCCAGATAAAAAACAAGTGGACACAGCTAGAAAGAACATATAAGAAAAATAATGATAATAATAAGAAAACCTGGAAGAGGACGAAAAACAAGTGTGTATCAAAAGTAAGGATTGGAAAATACAATTCATTAATGTGCATCATACTGTAATGTAGGTACCAGAGCAGTATACGATACGAGTATATACTCATGTGGTATTCGGTATCGTATCGCTTAAAACAATACCAAATAGTATCGGCCGATACCAAGTACATACTTGGTATTGTAGCGACAGGTAGTCATTTTCGTAATATGGTATTGCCAATATTACGAGTATCACTGATAAGGCATCGTTGTTGTCTGCACTGGTGCACTATCAAGTACCAACTCGCAACAAATATTATCTGACACCTTACCACCTATAGTATATCGCCCAGAGATGAGTCATAATACAGCGCTAATCATAAAACGATTCCCGACCGAGTATATACTCGGTATCATATCGTGAAACAGACTACAGAGTACGTAATCGGTAGTCACTTTGCAACAATACAATACCCGAGTACCGATATAGGTATCGTGCACTGCTCTGTTAGGTACCTAGCTTTCTATGTATGTATTTTGTATTTCTTTATCAAAAATCAGGGAGTTGGATGATATTCAGGGTAAAAAAGCATCAATAAATCCTCCATACGTGCTGGAAACAGATAGTGTTACTGAGGTAACAGAAATTGGAGAAGCCCACCTAGCAGCCACTTCTGCGGTTTCAGGTAGTGCAAAAGGCACAGATATGGAAGAAGCTGCAGTTGTGAATGTGAAACATTCTAAGGGACTACTCACTGTTGGCGAGTGAGTAGTGAGTACTGAGCACATAGTGTCATTTAAAAGAAATTAACTTTTAAAATGTCTTTATTGGAACTGTTTATTTTTCAGTTTTAAAACTAAAACTTGGAGAAAGACTAGGTCAACTATTGCACATGAAGTGAGAGCAATAAAATCTGCAAAGAAGGACTATTATGATGAAAAACTCAAACTTGAAGAAAAGAAGCTGAAAGTCTATGAAGAATGTATGAAACAGAAAAATGAATTACTGGCGCAGTTGATTCATCAATTCACTGCAAGTAAAGACAACACTAAATAATCTCTTGCATAGATTCGTTTCATTTATGTATTTTTTATCACTGCATTACTTGAGTTCTCAGAATTTTAATATTAAGATTACCTCTTGAATTGTTTTATATGCATCCTTATTTCAATATTGTTGTTTGTTCCTTTTAATGTTTTCATTTTGTCTTCAGAACTGTTCACAAGGTGAGGTGAGTGAATGCGATGACTTATGGAAAAAATTTTAATCAATACCTTTATTCCACAATTACCTGTAGATATAATTTCAACGTAATTTGTTTTTAATTGTTTCATATGCGTCCTTATTTTTTTTTCCCTGAATAATATTGTTGTTTGTTCCTTTTAATGTTTTCATTTTGTCTTCAGAACTGTTCACAAGGTGAGGTGAGTGAATGCGATGACGTATGGAAAATATTCTTCTTGTATTTTAATCAATACCTTTATTCCACAATTACGTGTAGATATAATTTCAACGTAATTTGTTTGAAAGTCATGTCAAACTTTGAGGAACTGTGCATTTCCATCGGGCTTATTTCCTACATTTCTCCGTTTTCTCCCCCCTTTCTCGATGAATTTTCTTTGAAAATGCGATATGGCATCGGCAAATGAAAAGGATTATCCTGAATTGCTGGCTAAGTATTTGTTGGTTCCCAAAGGTTTAATGTTATATGTGTAGTATACCGAGCAAAATTGGAACCTGACTTTTGGGCAGTGTTGTTGTCAGGATTTTCTCAAGGGGAGGGGGGAGTAAGACTTTCAAGGGGAAAAAAAGTCGAAAATTGTGGTCTTTTTTGAAAATTGCCAATATAATAAGTATTAGGGACTATTTTATAAAAATGAAGGTAAAATTACTGCTCAAGCAAAATTTAAAAAAAAACACGTGTTTTAAAGGCGAAAAATTGCTCATTCTTGCATATTTTTACAATTTCAGGTTCCACCCCCCCCCCCCCTCTTGGCTATGCTCATTCTTTTGGGACACCCTGTACTCGCAAATTTTGTTCAATAATGTACACAGTAACTGATGCCACATGTGTTCCCGTCATCACTAATTGTCAATTAGTTATCATTTCCTATAGGTACCTATGCCTGTTCGATTATTTTAATTAGGTAGACTAAGTAGAGATCGGATTGGGACTTTATTAATTTCTTCTATAGCATTATTGTGGAAATCATGAAGCCGGATTAAGACTAAAGTCGCTTATAAGCACTTTTGGGCCCCCTGGCACCTAGCTGGAAATTTTTTTGTATCTGTTCAGTAGCTTTTTATTTACAGTACCGTGTCTGGCTGGTGGCCCGCCAAAATGTGCTGAAAACAAAAATGCTCAAAATTCGGCTGCCTCTCAAAATTGGCCGCTCCGAGCTGGTGCTTGTTGTAGTGCCTATAGGTAAATCTGGTGCTGTATCACGCAGAAAATTCTGTTTTTCTTGAGTGGGGCAAAATCTTATTGTCTGTAACCCCGCGCGATGACTAGCAGCAGCTTGAATGGGAATTAGGAATGGAATGGAATTCCTTGTCATTGTACGTCTACCATTATGAATTTAACATCGACGATGCAATTTTTAATTGATACATATGATAGAATGTATGCTCGAGTCGTATTATCTCATTAATAATTTTAGCGACGAAATCCTTTCATACATCATTTTTCTGACGCCTGAATTCCCTATTCATATATGAACAGGGTTCTAACTGTCATTTAAGACATTGAAAGTCATTTATTTTGAAAAAAGGTCATGAAGTCATTTAAAGTCATTCATTTTCAATCATGGTCATTTAAAAATTTAAAAGTTAGCAAATTATACCTTGAGAGAGAGAGAACAAAGGACTTAGAATTGGAAAACTCTGTCATAATGACCAGGACTGCAATTTTTGTTTGAATTGGGCACGACTCACTAAATTTCTTGAAACTTGAAAATTATATGTACATAGAGGAATTGACATTTCATAGCATACTTGTGGGTAGGATCGACGCTCGGAAACCGAAGTCAAATTTTTTGTCGAGAATGAAGGGAAAATTTTTCTATAATTGAAGACAACGCATTACCTTCTTGGATTTTCAGTCTTTTGTTCAATTTCTATTTTCGGCATGAAACAGTGGTGGAAATATAGGCGGATAGGGGGGATAAGCCCTCCAGTTTCGAAATTGTCCCCCCTAAGTGAAAAATATAAAACTATACGAGTATCGCTATTATCGTTTGTGATGTCATGCTTTTTTTCCTGTTTTTTTCTTCTTACAAAGAAAGTATTACAGTGAAAAATCTACTTTTTGTAGTTTTTTATTATTTTTTTTTTTGGAGGGGGCTATGATTTTTTTGGATTTTTATTACCCTTGACCGTGGGCTTAAGTGAGTTGGCTAAAGTAAGTAGTTGGTTTAAGTGAGTTCAGTATTATCGCCCTCCAATTTCAAGGGATAAAGAATGTAGAGGAGACCAATCGTGATCCCACTGATAACGAAAAAGACCAAGGTAGATGTGTGTGAGTGCCCAAAGCAAGTAAACTACAAAGTTCAAAGCTGTTTGAGAACCTTTTTTTCCAATGCATTAGTCACAAGAAAATACCTACGTAAATCCACAATAATGACTATAGATCTTTCTACAAATTCAGAAGAAAACCAGAAATGTTACAATATATGTCACTGCAGGAGACACGTGCAGTTTGCAGCTGTGTTGTTAAAAGAAATTTCCATGGAAATGTCAACCACCACTAAGAGGCACGGTTTTCGCTCAGATATACTCAGATGATGTCATAGTAACAGGAGCGTGTCGGGGGAGCACACTCCTCACTACTGCCCCCAAACCTTCGCGGGAGTGCATTGAACAACTTCCCAAAGTTTGATAACAACTTCCCAAAGTTTCATGGCGATCAGATGAACAGTGTAGTAAAGTCTGCAGCTGTGTTGTTTATAGAAATTTCCATGGAAATATGAAGGACATACACAGACAGACAGATATACATTCATATTTATGTGTATAGAAGATTTTAGGCACTGGGGCTTCAGCCCTCCCTCCCCCTAAAAAAAATCGCTCTATTTCCGCCCCTGTATGAAACCTATTTGAAGAAAATTAGATTTTTGCAAAAAAGTTTGTTCGAAACACAATACAGGTATAAGGACACGAATGGGTACCTTTATTTTATTTTATTTTTTCACGAGACCAGCCCTCGACATTTTTTTTTCCCTTTTTCTTATACCATAAAATCTATGATGATGTTTTCGCAATTTTCTATTAATCGATTGTTATTGTTTTCTCTGTAGATCCTTTCAGAGGTCGCAAAATTAGATTGTATATTTATCTATTTTGAATATATTTTAGGATATAGACCTTAACTCGTGGTGTGAATACTTAATATTTCAGTAACTTAGCATTGAAATCTTACACTTTCTTCTAGGTGTGGCTCCGACGGAGATTACTCTCGGTATATGGACGGCCGAATACTTCCACAGTACGCAGTGTATCACGCTTCGCATGTGTAATAATTTATAAAAAATTGTTTTCAATTTTCTCAAAAATATATATAGGTGAAATTCTGAATTTTCTATTCTTTCCAGTATTCGAATGACTTTAATAATCCGTCTGTCTGACGCGAAACATTTATACCTATTCTAAAAGGAAATGCTTCAAGTCCACAGAAGTGAAGGGCACATATCTATTAATATTAAAAATGAGAGAGAACGCGCTCAGCCAGTAAAAATTGGGAGAATGGAGTGGGTAAATGAAAAATGAAATACTCAGCTTGTAATTTTTAGCTTAAAATTCCTTGCTCAGGTCTTTTAAGGGAGGGGCTATAGCTCGTACCCCCCCCCAGGTTGCGCCTATGAAAGGATCCCTGGACGAAAAGGGAGGAGGGATTAATTTCTAGGGTGAGAAAATATCGAAATAGTGTCGAACGCCCTGTCGAAAAAACGTCGAAATACTATCGAAGGAATGGCCAAACGCCAAACTATCGAAATACATATTGTCGAACGCGCCGTCGGAATGTCGAAAAAAAGACGCCGAAATAGTATCGAAGGAATAGCCGAAATGTCGAAATGTCGAACTGATGTCGAAAAAAACGTCAAAATAGTATCGAAGGAATAGCCGAAATGTCGAAATGCTGTCGAACAAACAATCGAAACATCGAATCGAAAATTGTCGAACTGTCGAAAAATTGTCGAGAAAGTATCGAACTTCCGAACTTCTGTCGACAGACGGGGCGTTTCCGATACAAAATGCTGACTTCTGATTGGTTGTAATTTCTGCCGAACTGCCGATTTTTCAGTCGAAATGAGCAAGATCGATAGTGTCGAAATAACTGTCGCTGACGACCGATCGGGGAGGTTCGCTGCCAGTGCCGCGAGGTCGTCCCATCACGAAAGGAAAGATGACTACTATACACAATTATTGTAAGCCTAATAACGTCAAGAAAAGAGCCCCGCACTCACTAAATTTTTGTGCCCAAAATAATATTTCCTTAGGAAAATGGCTGCCTATGAACTGTAGCCTAAGAAATTGACAATTACGTTGTTTTTCACTCATTGTTTTTATTCATTTATTTACTGTGCTAAAATATGTTCAATTTAAAAACCCTACATTAAGAGGATTGTACATAAATTGTTAATGATTTAGCCGTCACAAAGTGGGGATAGCTCCCCCGACCCATGCCGGGCAAAGGTTTCTTGTAGATGGTTCCATCTATACAGTTTAATAAATTATGCGGGTTCCACTGAATATTATAGTAACGGAACTTTTTGGCATACTTTCTTGTTCAATTACATTCCTCGTAGTTACATCAAAATCATGCTTATTTGACAATTATATCAAACTATTCGAACCAAAATTTATTATGCAGCCGAGGCTAATTTTGACACATTCTAACATCCACGCGTACTAAATTAATAAATTTCCCCTCAAAATCCACTGTTCATTTCCCCTAGATTTCTTGAATTCAGGCTAACTCCAGACATGGAGCTTGAAAGCAAATGGTACCTAGTTTTGATCAGCACTTGAGGAAACACCTGCTGTAATTATCATACAGTAAAGACTATTTCCAGAAGTCCATTTTGATATTTTTGTGTTAATTATCTACTAATAAAGATCGAAGTAATAACCGATTCTGATTATTGAATTTACTATCAACCTTCTGGACCCATTAACAAGCTACAGTCCCTACAATCTCCTCACCTAATTCTCCCCCTTTCCTTCTTGTCGGAGAGAAAGAAAGAATTAAACTTCATCTCTCTGTGTCTTCCACCTTTTTAGAGCTCTTTCTGCCTCTCCACCGAAACAGTAAACGACAGACAAGCGAAGAGGTTATGCCTTCTGTCCTTCATCTTTTTCCCTTTACTCCCGTCAATAACACCCTTGCTTCCCTTCCTCCATTTCATCCACATCAGCCCAATCCATTTTCAGGTCTCCAGCACCTCCCCATGAACTCTCTGCATTCATTTCCTCTCCATTCGTCTTTTTTTCCGTGCTGGAAAACTCCGTTTCCCGTTTTACCGCTTAGCTCGTTAGTCGCTGGAAGCCCTCTACGTCTTTTTTTTTTAAATTTTGTTAGGCATAATGTTTTAGTTTCTATTCGAAATCATATCACCATCAGTAAACAAAACGACAATGTTGATCATACAACATCCACATCATTATATTATCTGGAACACAATAATGAACATCTGCCGACTTGGGGCCTTACCATATCATGGTAACTTGCTTATATTTCTTGTATTATTATTCTGTTATGCTAACCGCCTTTAGCCTAGAGCTACTTATTATTTCCATTTTCTGTTGTTTTTTTTTTTTTTTAGAGGGTATAGAGAGCTGCTATGCCAACGGAGGAGCGAAACTCATGCAGATATTGCTTATATCGGCATATAATTACAAACCTGAAGAAGAAAAATAAGGAACTAAAAACAGAAGTAAATGTTTTATTTCTTTCTTCATTCATTCATTCATACACTGGAAGTTTCATTTTATCGTGTCTTGTGAACCGCGATAAATGCTGGAATTCAATTTTTGAAATATTCTCATAACAGTTTGAGATTAAGTGCAGTTGGAGTGTGGTAAAATACGTTCTGTGCCTGCATGTGTAGCGTGTACGTCATTAATTTATGTGTGTTCACTGCTGCAGATCCAACAGCTGAAAAATAAATTGGAACAAATATATGGTGTACCACCCTCGACTGAAGAATTCGTAGATAGTGATTCACCATCATTACTCGACAGTACTTCTAATCAGTATTCTACAAAATAAGTAAGTTGGGCAATCATATTATTTTAATAAATTTTTCAAAGGTTAGTCTATGAAAGCTTCATAGGTATCTGTTAGGGGAGTTTGTGCATACATCGAGTTGAACTTAGTACGAGGAAAACATGGTCAAGTTCAGTCTTCTTGTAGAAGTAGGAACTTCATTGAGAGGCACTAAAAGTATCCTTGTAACGAACGCTCAGATTTTGTTGCTTAGCCCGTGCAAAGGGCTGTATTTCTACGGCCCCCCCCAAAGTGGGTTAGGGGGTTGGAATTAACGGCACAAATTTTATCTTAATTTGTGCTAATTGTGCTCCGAAGTCCCAGAATTTGTGCCGCTTCCCGTGGGGCTGCATGTTAATGAAAAGTTTGGGGGGGCCAGGGAAATGTTGGCCCCCCCAAATGAAGATGGAGAGTTGGAATTAGCGGCACAAATTTTATCGTAATTTGTGCTAATTGTGCTCCGAAGTCCCAGAATTTGTGCCGCTTCCCATGGGGCTACATCTTAATGAAAAGTTTGGGGGGGGGGCCAAGGAAATGTTGGCCCCCCCAAATGAAGGTACGGGGTTCGAAATAGCGGCACAAATTTTATTGTAATTTGTGCTAATTGTGCTCCGAGGTCTCAGAATTTGTGCCGCTTTTCCTGGGCTCACAGTCCAGTGCCCAATTTGGGAGGGGGGGGGGGGGCTGGAAACATTATGATATTTTTAAAGAACGATCTTCAAAAGGAGAAATTAAATGGTTTCTACTGTCATCGAATTCATTTTTCGGTCCAAATCGAATTTGGACACGCTTTGTGGACTGTTTGACGAACATTTCAAGTTAATTGTAATTTTGGTGCTATTGTGATGTCGTATGGTTGCGTTACTTTCTAAAAGCTTTCATTTATAGTATAAAAGCTGAATTTGTTATGAATATTTCAGGTTAATACTTCGATGAAAAATCGTCCGGTTGTAATTCTCTTGTAACCCGGGTTACAAGAGGGAATTTTTCGGTGGGTGCAAGGGTCAGGAGCGGTGACAAATTTTTTATCGGGACGTGGAGAGTTCTTGACAGGGCACATTTTCTACTCGTCGGCATTTCATCGAAATTTTTTAGTTCTCCGTCGGCAAGTCTACAGTCGACAAAAAAGCACATTTATGCGTATTTACAAATCAGGGATTGAAAGTAAACTAATTGAAACGGAAGAGCAAAGATAAATTTTAAAAAAGACAAATCGGTGAGAATCTCAAACTTTGCCATCTGCTACTGAAAATTTGACTTCTACTGAAGAGCTTGAGATTGTTAAACGAAGTTTATCTCTTGATGTGCTAAAAGTAGAAAACAGCTCTGACTCGTCAGTGTATACTACGCTGAAAATTCATTGTCTTCATTCTCCTCAAAGAATCTGCCCACCACTGTGAAAAAACCCCAGGCTTCATCTGGTAGTGAAGATTTTTCTGGTATTTATGAGACGCAGCCAACTGTTTTTCATCGAGATGAGTCGCCTGATTCGTAGATATGTACTTAGTATCAGTAAAGTTACTGAATTTTTGGCCAATTTTAAAAATATAAAGAATATCTTGAAGAAATTTAAGAACCAAGATATTTCGAATACAAAAATATTCCTCCTCGAAATAACAGATTGCATTTCGAAAATTTTTGAAGAAAGTCAGACGCTCCTAAAGTCTTTGATCGATGTACAGAGTAAACTTTCTCCTGATGACTCTATGAACGGTGAAATCTCCAAGGATAAATTTGTGTAACATAATCCAGAAAACAGAAAGAAGATAACACCATTCAATGAACAAAAGTATTTGAATTTTCTTGGACCCTTTCGCCCGAAACTTGATTCATATCCTATAAATTCTGACATTCCAGCAAATACCTAAGCAGCACCCCTTCAATGCAGCATGGTACTTACCATACCCTATGTTAGAATATAGCACTGAACAAGATGCTGCTTTTTGTTTTGCTTGTTCTCATTATTTCCTGATGGTCCAGGAAGAACATTCAGCAATTCCGAGCATGGTCCGGATCGTAAATTTCATTATCACATGTCAATAAAGAAGATCCGTGATCCGGATGGTAAAACTTTGATGTTCCGTGATCCGTGACTCGGATAGTTCAAAAGATTTGAGCAACGAATCGACACGGAATGCCAAAAAATGAAAAATTCGAAAGAAAAAAGCCCTAAAAAAGTCAAAGCAGCGATTTTATTTGTTGTGTTTTTCGAATGAGAGAATTTCTTTCCAAATTTGTATTAAAATTCGTGAATTTTATTAAAAATATGAAATAGATGTCAAAACCTGCACTACAGAGCGCTACAAATAAATCACCGCCTGCGCGGGTGAAACTGAGAATGTGGTCATGGATATTTTTTAATGGAAATAGTGCTATTCTTAGGAAAGCAAAAAAGGCCGAAAACTATTCCACCCACTTGCGTTGACTATAATTCTGTTGTTTAGTAACAATACAATAATTTATGTAGGACGGGATTTTTTTAAAATCAATTTCTAATTGATTTAAAGATGCTTAAAGTTTGCTGTAATCTAACTAAAAATTGTACATGATCACCTTTTCAGTACGCAGGGCTACCAACTTTGGGAACTCCAGGTTCTAGTACATATACCAACGCCAAATTGATGTTGAGAAGGAAGAAGAGATAGAAAATTTACAATTTGGCGAAGAACCAAAGTTGAATGAAAAAGTATCTCGACCGGTTCCCTTAAATTCAAATTCAACCTCATCATCTTCTACAGTAAAACTTAAAATGTCTAATTTGGACGCTGTTAAGCGTAAGGGAACCAGTAGAGTAAAAGTGTTCCTCCTGGCGCAGGTCTCCCGTGTATTTTTAAATGGAGTGACGTCACAGCGCAAGAAAATTGCCCTGGTTCCCCTGCAAACCTTGAGTATGCAATCCGCGTACTGTATTCGAAGAAAATTTCGTCTCTCTCGATGCGTTGGTGATTGTATACGTCGTATATGGGTAGGTAGGGGCAAACGTTGTATTGTGACACACGAAAATTCATTCGTCCATAACCCAAATAGTTTCATCCTAAATTGACAATATATGGTATCATTTGAAAGAGGACAAGAAACTCTTCATTTTGGCGTGCGGTGCGACTTCTTAAAGTTGATATGAACTGAGAAATTGAATTTAGAAAAAAAAAAACGATTCCGTGTCACTCTACAACACCGGTGTTGTAGAGTGACACACCCGGTGTTATTAAGTGACACAATGTAAAAAAAAGGTAAGTTTGCGCATTCAAAATTTTATTTCTGATTATTTTAATATAAATTTGGGAAATCTGAGGTTGCATGAGGTATGTAAACTATCCTGTTTTGTCTGGAAGTAGATCCCATTTGCATCTCGTTGACCTTCTTCACCATATTTTTCCGTTTGATCCAAGCTATGTCATCAATGTTGGGAAAGACGAATTTATTCTCTCCAATAGTTTTCCGAAGGAATTTGATTTTAAAGGCACTCCCATCGCACTCCAAAATTTGGCCAATATAATGTTTGATTTTGTCCTGCTGCTCATTCATGTCAAATTTCACTGCGCAGAATTCCTTTACTGTGGGCTCCCAATCCTCGTTGTTTTCCTCAAGATCCGAAAATGTTTCCCTATCCGAGTCTGACAACGCAAGATGTTGTAAACCGTCCGAATCGTCATCAGAGGAATATTGCGGTGCTTTTGGGGGTGCCGGCTTAGGTTTACGACCTCTTCTCCGCGGAATTGGTGCAACATCAAGATCCAATTTTCTTTTTGCCTTCTTGTGGGCCCTTTCATCTTTTGCAGCTTGCTTGGCGTCTTTCTCAGCTTGCTTTTTTTCCAGTTCTAATTGTTCCGGAGTTGAAGTCAAGATGCACGATCTCTTCTTCCTCGTATCGTTATTTTTTTCCTTGCTTCAGCCTTCGGAAAACCCAACACTTCTTCCAGACTTTTCTTGAACTTTGTTGACGACGAGGATTTTATCTGAAATTCAACTGGCGTTTTTGCAGATGTAGAGGGCAAAGGCACAGGCACATCAGGACTTTCTGCTGACACTGGACTGTCTTCTGGCGCTGGACGACTTTCTTCTGGCGCTGGACGACTTTCTTCTGGCGCTGGACGATCAGTAACAAAACTACAGAGGAAGGTTTCAGGGGGAAAAACATTAGGATTGTATGGATAAATGCCAGAGCTTCTAAATCCAGATATGATATTCGAAGGTGTGAACGATTGTAAGAAGGCTTCACCAAATATTTTCGATACATCGTAAATACTAATCGTTTGTCCCGGGTTAGTTGCTAACCATATGTCCGATCCCCGGTTGAAAAAAGTCTTAAGAGACTTGTAGACTGTGATGTCTAGCGGCTGCATTTTATTACTGCAATGCGGCGGTAATGTCAAAATTTCCACGCCATGTTGACGAGCCTTCTTGATAATAGGGATTGTAACGTGAGATTCGTGATTGTCAAAAATCAGTAAACTAGGGTTTTTAGGAGATGAACATGAGTGGGTTATAAAATGGTCGAAAACTTCCTCAAATAATGCAGCAGTCATCCACCCGGTTTTCGCTGCTAGTCCAAGAGTGCCAATTGGAGCTCCGTTCGTCATATGCCGCTTGAAATTCACACGAGGAAAAACCATTGCTGGAGGAAGATAAGTTCCATTGGAGCAGACTATACAACAAGCAGTCACCAAAGTGCCCCGTTCACCTGAAGTCATTGAATTCAATTGTCGCTCATCTTTAACTGTCAAGACTTTCTCCGGACTTTGAACGGTAGTAAGCGCGGTCTCGTCTAAATTATAAATCCTGGTGCCATCTGCTAATTTCGGATACTTTTTCAACACAACTTCCAAATTTTCGAAAAACGTACCAACGTTATGTTCATTGAAAGACGTAGCTCTAGACAGGCTACACGCTTCTGGCTTTCTCAAAGTAATCTCCAGATGTCTAACCCTAAATTGCATAAACCATTCTCTTCCGGCCATCTGATTATCTTTCCATGTTGACGGGACGGTTAAATCGTTACTTTCGGCAACTGTATATACAGCTTTTCTGCATTCTTTGATCGTCAAACCATAACAAATTTTTGCCCTGAACTTGACATAATCGACAAAAGCTTTCTCCAGTTCTTTCGGCAGGATTGTAGAAACACCTCTTTTCTTTACCATTTGTTCCTTCGGACAGCCAGTGTGATGTTTCTTCACATATCTAAAAAGCAGAACACACAAACATTATTGACCCAACTTTTATCAAAAGTAGCAAGCTCAAATTGTATTTTGATAACAAACTTGAAATTTACCGATCGAGAGTTTTATGAGGAATATTCTTCAATCTAGCTGCATGCCTCACCGAATATTTCTTATCAACAACGAGATCGATCGCTTCCAATACGCTTTCTTCGGAGTAGGAACACTGGTCAGTCTTCCTCTCTCGTCCTCGCTTCCTAACATGGTACTTCCGGGCATTATTTTCGGCCATTCTACAAATTTACAGCGAAAGAACATTCGAATTTAGTTCATCGGTCGTAGTGTGTCACTTTACAGCACCTGCCTTCGTCACATTCGAACACAAAAATCTCCCTAAAATTCAATTTCTCGTCCAAACTGATGCATCCATTCGATTCAGCATCGAAAATACTACTTAGTCAACTATAATTTTACTTACCTCTTTCAATTTTAAATACGCAGGAAAAAATATTAAAAATTTTCTACCACTTACTTTCGGTAATCGAAAAAAAATTTTATTTTTTTTCACTGATAAGAATGAAGTAGTATCGATTTCACGCATATCGATGTTTGCTTTACATATCGATACACCATTGAAAAAATATTCACGTGCGTAGCGCTAGTAGTACTCGAGCTAGACCGCCTGTGTCACTTTACATGCCGTGTCACAATACAACGTTTGCCCCTACTAGGTACTTACCCTATGATGAACAGTGGACCCATCAGCAGCCCCCTCCCCTCCCCTTACCAAGTTGATTCGGATCCCCTCGTTCACGTTGAACCGAGTGTATTTTTGCGTACATTAATAATTGGAATACAAATTGCATCAGACTCTTGGTCCTGGAAATGGTAGACAGGTTTGAACTTGTCGCTTTCTTATCTTCTTGTGCTGGAGTAATCGCATTCGCGTCATAGGCAAAATAATAAGAGTGATTGTTAAAAAATATGCTTTATTATCGGATAATTGTTTACATTATACAACAGATTACATTATAGTTTTCACATTTCCAGTACAGACTTCGTAGGAAAACAGTTTATCGTATATTATGACTGCGTGGGCGTTCGTGTTTGCCGGTAAATTCTTATGAAAACGGAATTCTGCTCGAATATTCAATGGACTCGTTTTAGATAACATTGTATTTATTTGCTGAAGGTTGAAGGGCGTCTCGGATTGTCGTGAACAATCAATCACGATACACGGTATTTTGGAATAAAATTCGCTAGCGTCGATACTCGGACATTTAAACGGTTGACGAAAGTAGTTTGAGTAAAAGCTGGCAAACATTTCGTATAATAAGCCACGTTGTCCCTTTTGAAAGTTGAAGTGTGGCATTTGTGAAGGATACTGCACGTCGTTCAGAAATAGTTGATACGATTCTAAATCCACAGCATCATATCTCGAGGCCCGGACCTTCAAGTTATTTCGGCGATCCGTTTGAAAACAAAAGATTATGAATCGAGGTTTCAGCAACGTGTTGGAACTCTTGATGACCCAAGATAACGTATCAGTTTGAGGCAGGTTAGGCTTTGAATAGTAATCATATCCGCGGAAAGGTACATATACTTCTTGATTGTGTTTGATGAGGTTCATGGCATATATTCGAGCCGCGTCAGAGAGCTGGAGTTCGCTAATTTTCCAAGAAATTTCTTCGATGGTGAACTTTGGAATTTGCTCACTTCCAGGAATAAAGTTTAATTTGAAGAATAGATCCATATTGTCTTTGGATCTAGTCAAAATTAGCTGGTGTGTGCAGTTATAAAACGCCTTTTGATAATCGTCCGCTAGATTCAGTACATACTTGAGTGGAATGTAAGCTTCCAGACACCCATCTTTAAATGTGGCATTGTATGGGTATTCGTCGGTGAACCCAAGAGAGGTTGTGTATTTCGAATCGACTACCGAATTTGTTAGGTAGGATTTTAGAGTAGAAGTAAATCCAACGTTTGTGGTGCGATCGATTACTGTACCATTAAGTTCATAGGAAATGGAGGAAAATAGATATGCTAGCGCGTTATAGTCCAGTTCGAGATTCGATTCATTGTCAATTTTCCCCCTAATATAGATGAAGCTGTGATGTGGAACACAGACAACGAGTCTGTTTGCGATAAAAATGCGAATTTCATCATTATAGCCTACACTAGTACTATTAAACGGTTTGTAAGTCTGCAAAGAGAGATGCTGAATCGCTGTATCAGAGGTGATTGGTTGGAGAACGTCCAATGTTTGTTCGTTAATCATTTTTCGTTTGCAGTTATAAATTATCGAACTGTAAGACCTAGAGATTTTAGAAACACCTTGTTCTCGGGTGTTAATTTGCTGGCTACTGTAGCGCTACTAACCAGATTCTCGTTTAGCTTTCTCTTTTTATAGGCTGCCCCCTCACTCGAGCGAGTATTAGAGTAAGAATTCGTTTCAGGGCTAGGGGGAAGGGTTGGAGATTGAGTCGACATGTTATAAAGAAACATTATCGACTTTCGCGTATATGAATCGTTACTTTTCGAATGTGATATTCACCAAATTCGATCAAATTTGAACGTTCGTCCTCGAGACGTAGTATAATTTCGTCTATCCTCTCGATATTAGATTCCAAAGGTATGTAGGTAGGCGTGTTGATATTGGCTCTGAATAACTTTTCGCGTACAACAGGCACAGTCTCCGAATGAAGTATTTTACAGGGTACCCCGTTCTTATATACGAAATTACTCGCCACCAAATTACAAGACAGGTTCACCTCTTTAGGAAATGCTAGAGTGGGTGGAGAAGAGGCTATGTATCGACCAGATGCCAATTCACGGTTCTGAGTATTGCCTACACTGGTGGAAGGGGTAGTGGGAACCGCGCGAGTTGTTCGTGTATGAGAATCAGTTGATGTATCAATTTTCGAGTTTGAATCAAAAGAGTTAGGAGAATTATCAAAATTATCAGAATGATGAGAATTATGTATACTATATCCATGTTTGAAACCCAGAGAAGGTAAAATGCTGCATGCTTTGTTGAAATACAGTTTTAAATTATTTGTATGAAGCGTGTACCTTTGTATATCCTCGTCAAAAATGTATTTAAATTTATCTTCGGAAATCCAACCGTTTATATAGCTGATTACAGACTTGACAGTGTACTGACCAGGGTGAAGGAATAAAGTCTTCAGACTATCGTCTTTATCATCGCGGAAATGTAACTGGTTATTATACGGGGTAATGTTATGTATAGAATTGAACGTCGCGAAACTGGTACACGCAATCTCGTACTTCTTATCAGGATCGAGGGTTAGAGGGGGGTATAAGCTAACATTTAGCTCGCTAGTTGACCCATTCAGAATGAAATGATAAGACATTTTTACGGTTTTATTTCGCGTATATGAAGCGTAATGCCAATTGGCTGACCTCCGAGATCGATTAAACAATTATTCTTATCTTCTAATCTCAGGTGTAGGTCGAATATATGGCGATGGGTGTCCGAAAGGGGTAAATATATTGGATGTAACGAAGTTTCTGAAAAAACCGTCTGTCTCGGTACTGTGACAGGGAAAGAATAAAGTAATCTGCAAAGTGTATGATCTTTAAAACTGTGCGTCACCAGATTACAGGTTAAATATACTACTGGCACGGGAGTGAAATCTACTGGTCCACACGACTTGTGGTAACTTTCGGGTTGGTTTTCTTCTTTCAAAGTAAATACTTCCTTACTATTGGGAAAACCCAACAGTTTTAAGATGCTATCCTCGCGATCAAATTCGAGTCTTAAATTCTTGGTAATTATAGTACATTCGTTCGCCGACGGTTCTAGAACAAATTTTAATCTTTCTCCCGGGAACTCTCCCAAAATACGCTGAACCAGCATTTCATAACTGTAGAAACCATTCGGAATTGTATGAAATTTCGAAATCGGATCTCCGTTATCGTAATAATACAGTCGGTTGTTCCATCGATTGACGTTATTAATGGAATTCAGTGACCATACTCGTAGACACGCGATTTCGTACTTTTTTGACGGATTAAGCAGAATGGGTGGGAAAATTTGGTTATGAATATCAGTGGATCGAGAACAAACGTCAATGCGGTAAGACATTTTGTCAGATTGTGAACGAGTGACGTGTGATTATAATATTATATATTTTGATGACTATACAAAAATAAGAGACACAGTTGTCCGCAATGTTGAGTTCCAATTTCCTGATTACCGGAGCTGTTGTAATAGATTGCGTTTCCTTCAAAGTATTTCATCAGTAGTGGTGGAGGCAAGACATCCCCCAGCGGATCGTAATAGTATACCACATTATTAGATCGTATCCACGCGGTCCAGTGGGTACCACTTGAGTTTACACTGTCCAGGTTGCAAATTCCGCATTCCCGCTTCTTCATTTTGCTAGGAAGACTATCTCGACAATATACCCCTCGAAAATTTTTCAGTTTCAGTTTCTTAGCGAGTTGTTCAATTTCGTAATCGTACAAAGGATGAGAGTTGGGAGGTAATTTTATTGGTAGTCGATCACGCTGACGACGCGTAGCCATTTTATATCTAACTAATGCTCCAGGTATAAAGCTAAGCCTTTTCCAGACTTGTGTGGTCGCAAATAAACACCGTTGCCAATTTTATGTTCAGGGGCAGCACTAGGCGATGATCTGAACTCGTCACGGACCGCTTTAATCGTTTGAACTCCAGCTACAATACTGGATATACCATTAAAAACTTTCTTTGCCAGAGATACAGCCGACAGAATTGGGGCTATGCTGATACCCGATCCTGTCTTTGGAATAGGAATGACTCTCGGCAGACGTTTTGACTTCAATTTATGTCGTTTGACGGCGACTAAAGAATGTTTAACGGCCGAGGGAATATCTGCAGAATTTTTGACACTCTTTCTAGCCTTGGATAAGACTTGACCAAAGGTGAGTCCACCACCTCTCTTCGATCCGTTCTTTTTTGATCTTCCGATACGGCCCCCGGATAATTTCTTTTTTAATTTCATCGCGTTCACAGTCACCCAAGCGGCTAGCTTCTCTTTAGGCGAAGAATCTTTTGCGAGAACACGTTTCCAGGCCTGTTCCTTGAGTATTTCGTCGGCCTCGGCTCTTTCCTTATCGTCAGTGGTCTGACTATATCTTATATCGTGTTCCTTAGCGTAAGAATCGAGCGGGTTTATCGGGGGAACGTTATTTCTCAAGTTTCTTTCGAGAGGCGTACCTATAAGAAGGAAAAGAAAAATATGAGAGTCGCGTTCGCTATTTACTATTGTTTACTATCGAGGAATGCAACTCAGTGTCTCACCTGGTCCGAGATAATTAAAAGTGGGAAAATGTAAGGGAAAAGGTAGAAGATCGATCGCTTTATTGATAATTCCGCTACCTCGTTTACGAACTCTGAGTCTAGTATCCGAGAGACGACCATTCGGTACCAACATTTCAGTATAAATAAGCTCGCGAGATGAATTTCCCGGTATTTATACTTTTACCAGCCTACAAAAATGTCTTCAATTACCATTGTCGAGCAAAAAACAAAATTACCAATCAGTTGTACCGTATTGGATGAAAATAAAGATACGAGAGATGTTCACAGCATCCTCTTCCCATCTTACATTCAAGGTCTGTTGGTGGGTAAATCCAATTCTGGGAAAACAAATATTCTGATAGAAATGTTATTGCATAGAAACGGTCTTCGTTACAAGCACGTCATTTTAATTAGTAAATCGCTTCACCAAGCGAAATACCTCAATTTGAAAAAAGTATTCGATCTAGTACCGGAAATTGGGTTCCAAACTTACGATTCTTGGGAAGATGTACCGCCACCGAATAAACTAAAACCGGACACTATAGTCATATTTGACGATATTTCGTCTTCAAATGAGTTCAATGCCTTACTGAGATTATATTTTACAACCTCTCGGCACGCCCACTCCTCAGTCTTTCTTCTGATCCAATCATATGCCAGGGTCAGCAAACAACTCATTCGTTCGAATGCCAATTTTATCATTTGCTTTAAAATGGATAGATCCAGCCAGGAGTTACTATATAAAGATCACCTGAGTTCCGATATTACTCCTAATCAGTTTTACGAAGCATGCGCCCTCTGCTGGAAGGAACCTTACGGATTCATAACCATCGATCTTCAAAGCGATATAAAAAGCGGGAAACTTAGAAAAGGGATACATCAGTATTTGAAATTTGATTCCAAGTAGACGTCTGTTTTCTACGTTGATAAATATGGCCTCAATAGACGAAGAAATTTCCCAAACCAAAAAACTAGTGAATTTAGCGAGAGATGTTAAGAAAAAATATATCGAACTATCCAACCTGCGTTCGGAGAAATATAAACAGCTACGAGAAAATTTTGAACCACTAACCGACACTTTGGAGAAGCTACAGAAAAATGTTTCGCACTCTGTACCCGAAACGTCTCATAACCCCCCACCGAATATCGCAACAGACTCGAAACTCCCTCCTTTAAATAACCCATATTTTGGGTTGAGGTATGACTCGGAGCAAAAACAATTTTTTATAGGCAATTACCCAGTTATTGTTGGTGATCTCTCATTCACATTCAAAGGCGTTGATTATCCCAGGTCTCCGGGATTAGAGACCTTATTAACATGCCGCGATGTACCCATTTCTGGGTCGTATACGAAAAAAGATTTATCCACCTATCGAGAAATTCTTCGCAATGCCCGCGATAAATTATTCGATAAAGCGTCGGGGATCCCAACTCGCGGGAAAAAGGTTACTTTTATTAAGAACATTATGAAAACCGAGGACAGTGATAATGAAGACAATTTCTTCTTTGATTCTCCGTACAAAAAGACTAAAACAGGTCGGGGAGTTAGCTCGAAGACAAAGTCGAAGGCAAAAAGGAAAAATGTTGACATAATTGGTGAGAGACTGAAAACCCCGGCTCCACCAAATTCGCCCTATCTTTTATCAGTTATTACGATAATGTCAATGAACTAGTTTATCGTTTACAGTTGTTGATGGGAGAGATGGAAGCGGGTAATGATAGTCCGCAAATTATTCACGAGATACAGAGTATTCTCAGCGAACTCTCCGAATTGGGAATAATCGATTGAGTATAAATAGCTCATATTTCACTCTACTTGTTCATTATTCCTTTCAAAATGGAGTCTATAAAAGCCAAAATTATCGGGGAATTGTATAAGCCGGCTAGAAAAAATTATTTACGTAGGCGTGTCGAAATTAAGGGTATCTATGACTTATTCGCCGCTGATCTATGCGAATTTATTCCATACTCTAGGCTAAACAGAGGTTACAAATATCTTTTGACATTTATAAATTGTTTCTCGAAATATCTATACGCTATTCCCCTGAAATCGAAAAAGGGGGTCGAAGTGGCCCGGGCATTAGACAAAATCTTTGCAAAAGTCAACCTTCCTCCCGGCTCCTGCCCCCTCTTGCATACCGACGAAGGATCTGAATTTTACAATTCCCATTGTCGCAAGGTCTTCGATAAGTACAACATAAATCATTACAGTACTCATTCAGTAGTTCACAGTCCAATTATAGAGAGAGCTAACCGCTCGCTAAAACGCATAATTTATATGCAGTGTGCTTTGCTTGGGAAATATCAATGGATCAATCTGTTACCCAAATGCCTAAAAATTTATAACGAACGAAGACATAGAACAATCGGATACGCACCTATTGAAGTGAATCAGTCCAACCAGAATCAAGTGTTGCAAAATATTAGAAAAAATACAGCTCGAGACGTCTCCTCTATACCCAAATTTGAAGTCGGTGATTCAGTGCGCATTTCCTGTCATCGGGGCGTATTTGATAAAAGTTATCACCGCTCTTGGTCTACCGAAATATACAAAATTGCCAAAATACATTATACCAAACCTGTTACATATTCTCTCATCGATATTCAGAACCAGCCTATATTAGGAACTTTTTACGAAACAGAATTAAGTCGTACACTCTATCCAGATCACTACTTAGTTGAAAAAATTATTAAAAAGGTTGGAAATCGCTATCTCGTACGCTGGTTGGGGTTTCCAAGTTCACACAATTCGTACATCGATAAAAACGATATAATACAGTAAAATTTCCCATTTTTCACAGTTTCTATAGCTCGCTCATTGAAAGCAGACATTTCGTAACGATGAAACGAGTTCATTTTGCGGAAAAGGTAACAATTCACCCGATGGTTGTTTGGAGTTATGCCTATCGCATGGCTCGTAAGGGACCTTGGGAAAGGATTGCCCGGGATTCTAGAAGATTCCAGAAGAAAATCAAACTATTAGAAATAATCTTGTCACCCGTTCTTCATCCCAAACACAGAGAAAAAATTTATCAGACTCGATTCAAAGTCGCTGTATCAGAAAGCCCAAAAATAAAGAAAAATAAAATTAATTTCCCCCACCACCGACACCACTATTAAACTCTTTGAGTAAAAAGTAGATATTGATGTAAATTTCCACAATTTTCTCAGTTTTGTGGTTCGTCTAGTTTTGTATAGTCGTTTGTTTCCTGGTTTAAAAGTAAAAGTAAAATCGGTGAAATATGTTTTTATTACAATTTCAAATTCCGTGCGGTATACCTAGTTATTTTGTCGAAACTGGATTGCTTATTGAACGTAAATTTGAGCCAATAGTGCGGATTTTAGATGCTAAAGGATACCTCGAGGATGTATTTTTCGATCTCACCGTGTCGGAGTGGTTCGATTTGACCAAGAAGCACCGAAACTACATTCTCAAAATGTTCAACACTGTCGGTAATAACAATGCTTCCGATATTGACACCGAGCTAGCCGAATTTCTTCGCTTCAAGGTGGGGGAATATACTCTGGCATTTACGGAAGATAACTCAAAACTCGTGGCTACAAAAGGAGGCGACAAAGTCATCGAACTGACTTCCACTATTTACAACTTCCTCATCGACATGTACGAACTGGTGTCCAATCAACTGGATATTTTGCAAAAGTACTGTCCACTAGCTAAATACATCGGAACGCAACTCGTTCATTATTTCGTGTCCAATCCGCTCACGCCAATGACGAAACATACTGTATCTCCACTCAAAGCTGAAACATTACCACAACTGAACAACATCGCAGTCAAAACCAGTGGTATGGATGCATCTCTATGTCGTCAAATCTTTATCGAAGTAAAAGTACTCGGTCTAGAGTATCTACAAAAGAACGTCCACGATGTTAAAACTTATTATTACTCAAATTTTAAACGTGGAGTTACATGTTATTCTAAGCGCTCTCTCTTAATTCGCGTATTTGTGTCGAAAGTTGACAATTTCAGCGCGTTACTTTTTGTACTGCAAATATGGCTTCAGAAATCACGCTGTTCCTCGATTTCAACTATTTTATCGGTGTAAATAAGCAAATTGTGGTAAAGGAACTGGCGTATATTGATTTGAATTGTTCACAAAGCCGAGATTTCCTCATTTCCGCGCCTTATCCTATTACTCATCTATCTGCCGACGAGAAGTACAACGTCAAGTTTTGTACTCGACACCTAAAAGTTCCAGATTGGAATTTTGGAGACACACCCTACGACGCATTACCCTCGATTCTCAGAGACATCTTTACCTTGGCTGATGACGTCAGCATTTACGTGAAAAGCCAACAAAAGCGACGTTTTCTTCAGTCTGCATTGCCGTCAGACCTGAAATCTGCCGTCTCCATACTCGATATAGAATTGGAGCACGATTCTCCCAATTTTGATAAGCTTGCCGCCAAATTCGAACCAATTTTAAAGTACATATACTGTACCTATCACAGTACGTACGATAAATGTTGCGCCCTCAAACATTGCTATCTCATAAGAGAATTTTATATTCAAAAGCACCTATGCTAAGTTTTACCTGTACCTACCTATACCTGTACATATAATTCGTATTTGTACATTTTACATTAAAATACATTTTTTAAACCGCTCACCCAGGCTCGAGTTTAATTTTTTTCACCGCTCGCTCACGCTCGATTTTTCACTATGCTCCCTTTTTACCGCTCACTCACCACTCTTTTGGACAGCTCGCCTACGCTCTACTCTTTGGAATTTGTCTATCGCTCCTTACTCGGAACTCAGTTTCCCACATTCAACCAGCGATAAACGGAAAGAAATCGCCATCTCTCCTTGTCTTTGACATTGCCGATTCCCGATTGTTTTGGGAACTAGACCATTTTAGCTGACTTTGCAGTTATCCCTACGCAATGGAAACTGATAAGACCAAATCATCGATCTGAATCCTCGAGTCACTTCACGAATTGCAGCTACGGAGCTACGGAATTTTTCTTGGCAATAAAAAGTAATTTTAGGTCTCGAAAGTCACGAATTTTCATTCGATTTTTCGGTTTCACAAAATGAACAACAACAACAACAATAATAATAATAATAACAATGTAAGTAACAATTTTTACTTCATTTTTTACAACACTTTCGGTACATTTCCAATATTTTGTTGGAAACTTAGCATAAATATAGCATATATAGACGGTGAAATACATAATAATACGATATACATAGAATAGTAATTAAAATACAACGATATAGGTATTTTTTCGGATATGTAATATACGATAGAAAATATGTACCTATAACCAATAAGAAATAATTTTTATATACATGCGACTAATAAATTACATTTTTTTGTATTTTTCAGAACCTGCTTGATTACCCAATTTTAGTAGGGGACGAATGTCCATGGCCAGACAATGCCACAACCACCTACCATATTGGCTGTAAGTACCTACTCTTTTTTCCCGCGATTTTTCAAAATTGCTTTCGTTCGTATGGTTTATCGCGAGTGATTTCAAAACAGTTGATCTACGGTCATTATGGAAGTGACTTTTTCATAATTCTTCGTTTTATGAACCTTGGCAATGTATTTGATATGCCAACTCTCCTCAAAAAAGAAGCAAAATTCTCTCATTCGTCGTGGTTTGTACTTCTTACCACTAGGTATCATACACGTCTCGGGGTTATTCGCTTTTTCGGGTAATTCATTGCGGGAGTTTTTTCAAATTTTTCCTTTTGGGTCATTCGTCGAATTAATTTTAAGAGTCTCTTTCTTCCCTGGAATAATTACATTATCGTTGTTAGCTATGTACTTGCATACAGAACATGAAAAAGGGGGGAGGTGTGTCTAAGGACAGAGTGGTGTTTAATTTTGAATTTAGTGTGGTCGAACGTCTGGAAGGATGAATCCCATATTTCTATCGCCCCTGGTTCCGCCAAAAGGGGCGTACAAATTTACAAATTACCTATGCTCGTATACACCTTCTACATTGGTACTCGACTACTAGGGGGTCCCAATCTAACCTTTCAACAATGCAGTCCATTAATTATCAGAGCAGTGTGGGAGTAATAGATCTCTACACTGGGTACTAACTCGATCATCGGTTTTTGACCTGTTAGTACTGCAATCTGGGGCGCTGGACTTGAACCATGTGATTGGGTACGACCACAAGGCACAGAGGTGTCCAGTGTAGAAATCTCTGAAAAAAAAAAAAAAAAGTGCTTCCTGTTCGAGTTTTCAAGCTTGGACTTACTTGAATACCCAACAGGCCAGCTATCCCAAGGGGGCACATACTCTGATAATCTTCAAGATGTGCGGTCGTCCGTATAAAAAATTAAAAATAAATAAATTTGGGACGCCGTGAAAACACGACCATCTTGGTATTACACTCGAATATAAGCCTTGTATCTCGGGATCAGATCCAAGGGGAAAGAGTGCGTTGGTACACGTTTATACTAAAAAAATATGAATAAATAATTTTCCCAACACACCCCCAAGGAGTATACGAGCTAAATATTCAAACTTATTCGTCGTCAGATTTGTCATTGTGTCTTTCACCTAGAGAATAGTGACCGTACGGGAGCGAATTTATTGGAGGACAGCCATAGAAGAGTATATAGTTTATGTTTCTGCGTTCGAATCATGTGTTGGGGTTTGCGAATAGACGTATCAGACAACAAGCAATCCAAATAATTATCAAAATTTACAGTCTTCAGTGCAGGGGCTGTCACTCCCTTGGCCTTCTTCTTGTACGATAACGCGCTAGTGTCTGCTTCACCCGCAAGTTCCATCGCGTATACTTTTGGGCAGATGGATACGAATCGAGAAATAGTTTTCCCAATGACCTCGTTTTTAAATTTCCCTGGTAGTTTACGGTTTGTTGGGTCGTATCGTGGATCTGTTTGTGGATAGTCGCTATTGTCAAAGTAGTGTTTGTATTCGATAAACTTCGATGTCGGGTCGTCGATATTGATACTTAAAATGATCGAATCGGTATCGCCATAGATAAAGTTTAAGTCGTAATCCTTGAAGATTTCCCGTTTTAGCGTTCGGTAATAAAATTTGAACATTACGAGTTTAGACAAGTCCAAGATGGCTGCACCTATGTGGGAGGGGTTATTTAACACTTTCTTTTTCTTGTAACGATGAATGCCTACGAGACTGTCGGTAAATACTACAGAATTTTTGAAAAACGGATCGCGGATGAGTTTTTCAGCTTTTCTTTCGTTACTTGTCAGTTCAAAGTTAATTTGTTTTAGTAGGTTCATCAGTAGTTTCCCGTATAAAGAGTTTGTGAGGAATTTCCAGAGACTTTTCTGGAAATCCGTCGTCGACTGTTTCCTTAGTTCGATAAGTTGTTGTACGTAGGGTTGTAAAAATTTCTCCTGTCTAAAGCGAAGGACGCGATGTATCTTTGTCATCCGCATTCCTTCCTCCAGGCAGAATTGTAAAAGTCTGTAATGAAGAATATAGTTCCGTTTCAGTTCCAAGTCGCTAATTAGTTTATTTACCTTTCCCCCTGGTGGACGCTTATTTTCGGCCAAGAGGGGGAAATCGGCAAATTTGTCGTGAATTTCGGTCGGGTACTCGATGTCGACTTCGAAATAGAATCCCTCCTCCCCTTCCGGATTCAACGACATGATCACTTCGGGTGTGAACTGATCAATGTCCTTGACCCAGTGAAACTCCGAATGTGGTAGTGGATAGTCAGCCATACAATGACCGTACAGGTTGACACAGTCGAGGAATAGAATGGAATTGGTTTCTTTAGTAGGGTCGTAGGTTTCGGGGATAAGGGAGGTATTAGCAACGGATAATCTCTGAACTGTATTTACGAGCCCCCTCGAATGGATTTCTGGAAAAATAGGTATTTTTTCGCAGAGGATAAAAGGTCTAATTCCACTCTGGAGGTATAGAGGAAGCATTGGAGAGTGTAAGCGGGGAGGGTAAGACATTTGGATACGTCGATCTGGAATTTTTCGTAACATTCGTCTCTGAATTTCAGGAAAACATCGGCTAAGAGTAGGCAATCGATTAAACAGTACGTTTCACAATAGGATTTGAGGGATTCGCATCCAAAGACGTTCCAGGCAGAGAGGGCAAACTCGTACTCAGCTTCAGAGATGGTAGAATCTTGGAGGTTGGAATAGAATGCTTTGCGGGGTGGGAGACGGGTTTCGGATAATTTTTCTTCAGAAGTGAGATAATTATAGGGAAAGTAGTTTTTCTGCTTCGCATAATTGAATTGGATGTCGTTGGGAAAAGCTTGACGAGTCAACCGTAGGTCGCTCGTACGCATCGTATTCACCAACACACGTAGGGAGGCAGGGAGGAATCGATAAGAGTCGAGAAATTGAATTGAAAAATTGTCGCTAATATTCTTGGAAAAACTAACGTATACCTCTTCGGTGGAAGGCACTACCTTTATAGGTTTATCATCCAAGTCTGAGGCGAGAGCCAGAATATGACCATCGTACCGACTCATGTTGTGGAAAAAGATGTTCAGTTTCTTTTCCCTCTTATTTTGTGTGTTACATGGGTTCTGATGGGCGGCACCGCGGTACTTGCCAGTGAGGTGACAATGATCTATATTCAGTAGCTTTTCAATCTCAAGGGCTTGCTGAGACACTGACCTTATGAACACTTTACCCGCGTCGGGGCCGGTATAGACTTCGCGATGAAATAAATTGCCGTCTGAATCGACAATGATGTATGCGTAGGTAACGGGGATATGCTCCTCGACTTTTTTCGTACATTTTGTCGGATTGGGATCGTTGACCGGCTTTAACATGGTCTCGAAATCGGCGAAGCACAAAAATTCCGTCTTTTGTCGCAGATTGTACTTTTCAAATTTCATTTTCGACCCCTTTGGGGGAAAAACATACATGGCAGGGTCCTTAACTGTATCTCTGTTACAAAAGCTTCTGTGTTCCACCGATTTCTCTACCCCGTTTTCACCGCGGAAATGAGATAGACATCGCTTGCATACTTCGATCGACTCTTTACATTTCGTGAGCTGGGGTCTAACAAGTTTGTTAAAATCAGTAATGTACGCGAAATGACTACTGTCTTCATCTTGATCAGTGATGTACAATAGGTCATAATGAAGTTCCTTTTCCACATTACACACTTTTATCGGATATAATCGATTCTTCTCGTATCCGAATACATTTATGGACACTCTTTCGTTCAACCTTTCGAAATGATCAATGTCGGAAGGGGTAGTGGGGAAATTAACGCCGTTGAAATTAAAGGTAATACCGTGTTCGGTCTTTACCCTTTCCTCGATACCCTCGTATTTGCTAGGTCTCTGTGCGTCTTTAGAAATAAATCTGGCAAACATGCAGTACCAGAAACATCGATTGTCTGTATTTTGCACGTTAATTAGGTGCTTGGAATTTTTCAATTTAGTCGGCAAGTCGATAAATATGCCCGTTTTTAGCGGAACGTACTTATTTAACGCGACGGCTAACCCTTCTATCTCCTTTAGTTGGAACCCTGACCCCTTCATTGAAATAGAGTCGAATTCCTTCACAATTTTTTCAAACAGCGAATCAATTTTTTCTTTGATAGATTGCGGGCTATCATTTTTAAAAAATATAACGTTTGGTGTCTTCAAATTCGCGTCTAGAATGTCGTCTGGATTTAATGGTTTGCTGAAGACGCATTTCAGGATTAAATTAATTTTAGCGGCTTCCATGATGGTTAACTGTTTTACGATGTTCTCGGTCAGGCAGTTGCGTACTTTTTCCAGATACTCCAAAATTGTACCGGAGAAATTTTCGATAGATAGGAATAGGGTTAAAACCCTGCTACGAAAGGCAGTCTCGAGAACTTGAACAGCTACGTCATCGCATGGAACAATCGCAGCGCGTGCACGTAAATTACGCAAATGTACATTCGATCTTTCATGCGCTACGAGATACCGTTTGGTTGCAAATTTACGATCGCAAATGTCGCACTCGAAGGGGTCCTATAAAATTATACTTTACGTAGACTCGAAGAGCAGCAACATTAAATATAACGGATATCGCAAAAAGAAAATACGTACGTTGACGTTTGCCGGCTCCTCATTTCCAAGTTCTACAGTATGAGTGATGTCAGATGATGACGATGGGCCGGGGGTGGGTTCGGGTTCGGAACGCACAGGTACGCTTTCCGGTTCGCGTTCAGGTTCGGGTATTGGTTGTAGTGCCTTAACAAATGAGAAAAATTTTATAAATACAATCATACTAAATTCCTCCTCTCCATCATAGACGTATTAACCACACTTACAACATTGACCGGAATTACTCCTCTTGACTCTAAGTCTTGCATAAGCTCGAGCAATAATTGGTCGTCGGGGTCGTTTTCTTGCAATCGAATTATTTTAGTTGGAGGTTCCGATGGAATGTCACTTCCTCGTTTTTCACCAGCCTAGAAAGCGGATACGTATAGGATTAATCATCAGAACTGATACTTTTATTTATTATTTATTTTTGTTTTGTTTTCTTTTGTTTCAGTGCACATTGTCCTCTATACGAGGGATGGTGAAAGAACATTCTATATACGTCCAGAATACCATCCGACGCCTTATGAAATATTTCTGATCGTTCAGTTTGTCGCATTAGATATAGCACCTGATGCAATGCCCTAATATAATTTATTCATGACACGACTAACACATGTGTTTTATTTCGAACGTGAAATCGAGGAATTGGATTAAGGATTGGGTTTTGAGAAGAGTGGTACGAATTTCAAATACTTTCCAATCCTGACCCCCTCCCTTATGTCCACATTTTTGGTTTCACTGGGTTGACTGTGCGAACCGATTATTTTCAAACGGGGAAAAATTTAACACACGCGAGCGCACCATCGATTACGAAAATTTTTATCGGAGAAATTCGAATTGGAATAAAATAAAGAATAAAAAATTACTTACCATTTCTGTAGATGTATCGGGTATTGAAGTCTCGAATAAAAAAGAAAAATTCGAATCGAAATTCGGAAATTCGAAAACTATTTCGGAAATAGAATGGAAAAAATTATTTCTCTTTTTCAAACGGAACAAAATTCGAGTTCGATACTCTGAGAGAAAAACTAAGTTCAAATTGATACACAACTGTGAAAATTACAAGTCCGAAACGGAGAATATTTCTCAAAAATCGCGAGAGCAGACTGAGCAAGTCACAAGTAACGCAATCAAAAGCTGGATCATGAGTGAAAATTCAGGGTGAAATGTGTGCTTATATAGGATTTTGCAAATCTCTATCTCGCTCTAATGCACTGGAAAACTATTTTCATCCTTGTCTAACTCATTAGGGTAAATGGGATGAAATGTTCTAGAACATTGAAAATGTATACGGTATATGAGAATGGTTGTTATTATTACATCATATACTTTATCAAACCGTGGGAATTGATTGTCTTTTTCAATAAACAATGGTATACCCAAGGAATTTTATCGCATTTTTTTCCAGGAATTGAAAGCCCAAACTCAAGGGGAACGTTATCTATATTATTTCATATTCAAAATCGCATATTTCTATCACTCTCTAACACATTGGAAAAACTAACTCTATCTTTATCTAACTCATTAGGGTACTGGGGTAGAATGTTCTAGATTACTGGAATGTATAGGGTATTTGGGATAGAATATCGTGGGAACATAGCTTTGTCAGCAATTTGTGGCGAATTTTTAGAACTTTTATCAATAGGCGGCATATATCAAAGGAATTTTATCTCACTTTTTTCCAGGAATTGAAAGCCCAAACTCAAGGGGAAGCAGATTCGATCTCGAAATAATAGGTTATAAATCATACACTGGAGATAATTTTGACATTTTGATAAGACAGATTTAAAATATAATAAATTATAATCCGAATTGACACATTCCAATCTTTCATGGTATTTCATCTAGGGCGGTAAAATACAAAGGAAATTAATTAGAGCGATGTAATCGCGAAACGAAATATATTTTTCTCCCATAGGATATAGTATGCGAAATTCTTCCTGATAAGAAAGCGACAAGTTCAAACCTGTCTACCATTTCCAGGACCAAGAGTCTGATGCAATTTGTATTCCAATTATTAATGTATGCAAAAATACACTCGGTTCAACGTGAACGAGGGGATCCGAATCAACTTGGTAAGGGGAGGGGAGGGGGCTGCTGATGGGTCCACTGTTCATCACGCGGTAAGTACATACCCATATACGACGTATACAATCACCAACGCATCGAGAGAGACGAAATTTTCTTCGAATACAGTACGTGGATTGCATACTCAAGGTTTGCAGGGGAACCAGGGCAATTTTCTTGCGCTGTGACGTCACTCCATTTAAAAATACACGGGAGACCTGCGCCAGCTGCCCTATTTTTACTCTACTCCTATAGTTAAGCACGTCCCGCGCTCGGAATCTGTGCGCTAGGCGAGGAACCCGACGTTGAATGCGAAAGAAAGACCCGACAACGTAAAGTCAGAATGGTCGTGTGGCACAGACGGCAAAGCTGCTCCCCTCTCAAAATCGGGTATGTAGCAGTGAGGGCCGTCACCAGCGTCGGGTGACCCGTGTACAACAGACGATGAGTTGCCTACCCCCTTCTTTCCGTAGCCTGTATCTAAGTACAGCTACGGGCCCAATCCCAAGGTTGGTGTTACCTACGCCGAAGGGATGCATGGCTGTTGGGCTAAAACAGTCGCGAATAGGAACCTGAGGGATACCGGCTGACCTCCCTCAGTAAGTAAGCTTGCCGTGGTACTCGGAGCTCTGCCACGGTAGACGATATATTTCTCTGGTACTCGTGGGAACCGTATGGAAGAAACAAAATCTCTTTTTTTTTTTTAAGTAAGGAAAGCGGACCTGCTGGGGCTGGCGAAAGCCGGACCCGCAGGGACACTGGAGAGAAGCGTGCAGCAGAAGGGCTGTCAGAAGTGATGGACCGAGTGACACTGGGCGAGAAGATGGAGACGGAGACCAGGGAACCAGGGACACCCACGGTTGGACCAGCGGAACCGGAGACATCTACGGGTGGATCCGGTAAAGCAGGGACACAAGCGGCCGGACCAGGGAACCAGGGATCCATCGCCAAAATAACAGAAGAGGAAAGGAGAAAACGTACAGGAGCGCAGAAAAGGAAGGCGCAGCGTGAGAAGCAGAGACAGCAGAAGGACGGTGGAGGAACCAAGGAAGGCACACCTGAAAAGGGAACCTTTGCGGGAACTCCATTGTCAGGCAAGAGACCGCGGGAAACCCCGTCGACGGGACCCGAGAAGGCAGCGCCAAAAAAGAGTAGGACGACGACCTGTGCTTCGGCGGCGGCGGAGGAGGGACATAAGGTGGCCATCTTTCGGGACGGCTACCCGAAGACTACTCTGACGGCCGAGGAAGCAAAGGACGCGAAAGGCGTTATCCTTTGATGAGCTAAATAAATTTTGATACGTCGTATAATTCAGAAGGTTGGGTAAATGAAACTTGTATCTACCTAATTAAATTTTTTGACGCTCGTAGTTCTTCCCTTGGATTCCTCTTTGTATGTTGAAAAGAATGTGATGTTTTATTTTTTGTTTCTCAATTTTCTTTGTGTTTGTTAAATTTTATACAACAAAGTTTAATGCATTTTATTTGTATGATTTTATTATCAAGTCGTATACTTACATATGTTACACCAACATTCACGACACAGTAATGCCTCACATCAACTACAAAATCGACCCGTGCCTTGGAATAGTCACAGAATGGACCCAATATTGCCTCAAAAAGGTTACAAAAGTGACACAGTAATGCCTCAAAATATTCACAGAATGGACACAATACTGCCTCAAGAGGTTACAAAAGTGACCCAATAAAGTTTCGGTCACAAATCAGACACAAAAGTGCTTCAAAACAGTCACAAAGTAGTATCTCGTGACCGCAATGTGTCCAGAACGTAGCCAATCCCGTTGGTTACATTATCGCCTCAGAAGGACACAAAATGGTTACATTTTAGCTTCATTGTGCCTTCGTGTCTATTTTGAGTCCAGTGATCTGATTGGTGGAAAATGAAGCTACATTTCGGACATTTTCCCCCTTGTGTCGATTTTGTGTCTTTTTTCGTCAATCGGGACACCATGTATTTGTAGTGGCAAATCACTTTTCATCTGCGCTGCGGGTTTGCCACTACATTTCTCATTTTTGTAGTGGCAAAATGTTCAACGGGAATGCCTCCGGGTGAAATGACATACTTTGGTATAAGGAATATGTTAGATTATGCTGGTGATGCATTCTTTGACTGGAAATCGAATGAAATCAATCTTTCTTGTAATATGGATGGTTTGCCAGTTACAAAGACAACACACGGTAAACATTTGTGGCCGATATGGGGTAGCGTTGACAATTATCCGGTCTTTCTTATAGGCGCATATGAAGGCCCAGGCAAACCAGTATGCGCCAACCAGTATCTGAAGTTGTTTGTTAATGAGGTGAAAGGCCTTGCAACAAATGGCTGCGTTCTTAGAGGTCGTGTCTACAAATTTCGTCTACGTTGCCTCATTTGCGACAGTCCAGCCTCTAGCTTCCTCATAGGCACAAAGAACCACGGAGGCTATTCCGCATGTCGACGTTGTAAATCCGTTGGCAGAATGATTCGAATGGTAGGTGTTAATGTGAAGGGTAAACCGAAGATGACGTTGCGTTATCCTGACCTAGAGGATAATCTTATTGATAAACATGATTGTACGTGAAAAGCGATAATAAGCTAGAGTTCGGTGAGATATGCGATAGATGCTAGACACGTTATTCTGTGTTCGTTTAGAGTGTTCTCAAATTTCAAAACTAATTTATGTGGGACTGGTAATAGTTAGAAAGCTGAAAATCGGTTCGGGCGGTTCGTGTTGTTCCGGCGCATCGACTGATATCGGGCAAGTAAAAAAGTTTTAGTAAAAATTTGTCGGGCCTAGAGAAACGGTGCCAGTCTTTACGTGTTCGGGCAGCGGCCAGTATCGGCGTACTTTCCCTCCGGAACCCGCGCCCGGGTATTCCGGCCGGCAGCGCACTCGTGTCATCACTTTAAACATCGCCAACGCCGGTAACCGGTTGACGACAGCTGCTTCACCCCGCCACAGGCCTGAACGTTCTATCACCGCGGTTATAGAAGCGGTGTACGTTTGATTGCGAGTCTAAACTCTCTGTGGGCGCATATTCTTATGTAATCAATGATGGGGCAAAACGAGGAAATCACCTTGGTGAGCAACGAGCAACTAATGGCAGAGATCCAAAAAATTCTCAAAATCACCACCAAAACTAGTGAGGATGTTGCGGAACTAAAACAAAGGTTACAGACAGCTGAGGATGAGGTCAAGGTACTCAAAGAAGAAGTGGTGAGGCTGAATAACGCTGGTGCAGAAGTCGAAGACAAGGTGGATTACCAGGCCATTCACAGTCGAAAAAATAACTTAATAATAAGTGGCATTCCTCATAGCAAAGGCGAAGACGCTTACGAAATTACTAAGATGGTAGCAGCGGAACTTGGGGTGGTATTACATGACTACAACATTGATGCAGCCCACAGGCTCCCGGCAAAAAACAGGGTACCAGACATCATCGTGAAGCTGCAAAGAAACGAGATGAAACTTGCCATGGTCAGAGAGGCTAAGAAAAAACGGCTAGAAATTCAGGGCACCCAAATTTTCATCAGTGAACATCTACTTCCGGAGACCAAAGTATTGCTGCGCGAGGCCAAATTGATGAAGAAAAATAAGCTTCTTCAGTTTGTCTGGACCAAGAACGGTGTGCTGTATGTGAAAAAAGGCGAGGCAGATATGGCAACCAGAATCAGTAATGCACAAGACTTGAAGAGATTCAACCCGGTGGCGAACCAATCCTTTGATAGTAGAAACAAAAGAACGGTAGAAGATCGTAGCCCTGGGCAAACATCTATGGAGATGGAAAGCTGTAAAAGATTCCAGCCCCAAGAGCAGAACGAGAAGATAAATAAAAACCTTCCGGCGGGGACTCAAACAACGTTAGACAAATTCAGTGTGATGGGATCGCGAAGTCCAGTTACTAGCAGAAAGAACGT
Organism: Acanthococcus lagerstroemiae; assembly: GCA_031841125.1. Classification (NCBI taxonomy): domain Eukaryota; kingdom Metazoa; phylum Arthropoda; class Insecta; order Hemiptera; family Eriococcidae; genus Acanthococcus; species Acanthococcus lagerstroemiae. The sequence continues at coordinate 168,743 of JAJSSI010000010.1, read as the reverse complement.
GCCAAGTGCCAAACCAGATGGGCTCAGCAAGGAACATCGCTCAATATCAGTTGCAAATTAACGCGAAGTTAGTGCCCTCGCCAAAGGGGTCTCACTGAACTCCGACTCTTCCCCAGTACAGTACGCAGCAGCTGAGGGGAAAATATGCTGCACAACCCCCTTAAGATTAAAGGGAGGGAGGGAGAAAAAACAAAAGGGTAAGCTAGGGACTAATTTGGAAAATAATAGAAATAATATCAAAAGTTTAATAAAGGATCAACATACCTTCCCAGTTTCAAGCAACAAACAAAAACTTAACCTTCTATATTTTAACTGCCGTGGCCTAGTTAGTGTTGATAGAATCTATGAATTCGAAAGCAAAATAAACAAAATTAAATGGGATATAATTGCCCTTTCAGAAATTAGGAAACATGGGGAAAACTTAGTCACCAAAAAGCAGGGGTATACCTTCTACCACTTCGGCCAAACAAAGGGGTATCGAGGAGTAGGATTTTACATAAAAAAGGAGTTAATGAACAGAGTGGAAGAAATCCAAGGAATTTCGGAAAGGATCTGTTTCCTTAAACTGTCTATAAGCAAAACGATAAAAATTTTGGTAATTTCGGTCTATGCTCCGGTCTTGGGCTCGGAAGAGGCGGTGGTCGATCAATTTTATAACGATTTAAATGTAACACTGGAAAAGCACAGTCAATATTATAATTGCATTTTGGGTGACTGGAATGCAATCGTAGGAGAAAAACAAAATGCAAATGGCGAAAGACTAATAGAATTTTGCTCAAAAAACAATTTAAAAATAGCAAACGCTTGCTTTCCCAAAAAAAGTAAACTAAAATGGACCTGGCAGTCCCCTGGGGGGAAATATCGTAACGAAATTGACCATATGGTAATAAACGACATGTCCATAGTTCAAAATGTTACCACATTACCAGGTTTTCACTTTGTATCAGACCACAGGATGTGTAGAGGAACAATTAGTTTCCCAACGAGAACAAAGTATAGAAACAGAAAGAAAATGGAAAATGAAATGAGAATTTACAATTTACAAAATTTACAGAAGGCGAGAGAAGATATAAAGGAAAGTCTAGAAGCCTTACAAGAGAGGTGGGAAGAAACACCGCTCCAGGAACTCTATGATTCGACGGTAGCTGTAATTAAGGAGGTGTCAAATAAGTATAGTAAAGTAGCAGTGGCAGTAAAAACTGAGGATAAGCTATCTGCGGAGACGAAAGCCCTGATTCAAAAGAGAGATGAGTTGGAAGGAAAAGAGAGGAAATCATGGAAAGAAAAAATTGAGTTTTTGTTATTGAGGAGAAAAGTTAGGACGGAAATTCGGAAGGATATGAGGAATTTTGATCAAAGGAAAATAGAGGAAATTTTATCGAGTGACCGATCAACAAAAAGAATTAAAAAAGAATTATTTCCTGATAGAAAACTCATTCCGAGTATGATGAATCAGAAGGGCGAAAAGGTCTACTCACGTAGAAGCATTGTCGAGAGTGCTACCCAGTATTACAAAGAATTATATAACGGCGGAGATTTGGAAAGCGAAGAAGAGGTTTCCGAGTGGAAAGCGGCAGAAGAAGACTTCCCAGATTTTCTAAAGTCAGAAGTTCTGGAAGACTTAAGAAGTTTAAAAATTGATAAAGCAGCAGGCCCCGACCAAATTGATAATCTAACTTTACGAACCTTCGACGAAGAGCTCGCACCCATTTTAACAAAACTATTCAATATAATATTAAAAAATGAAACAATTCCTTGGCAATGGAAAATTGGCGAAATAATACTTCTATACAAAAAAGGTAATAAAAACAACATTAAAAATTACAGGCCAATAAGCCTTACCTCCAATATAGGCAAATTATTTATGAAAAGGATGAAAGAGAGACTTTACCCAATTCTAGATTTCCAACAATCAGATACACAAGCAGGCTTTAGAAAAGGGCGATCAACAGTTGACCAAATGTTCATACTGGATCAAATCATAGAAAAAGCAGTAGAATATAATTTCGATATCTATTTACTTTTCATCGACTTTGAAAAAGCCTTCGACTCAATAAACCATAATTTTCTATGGAAATCACTTCGAGAACAAGGAGTGTGCAAAAAAGCGATAAGCATTTTAAAAAACTTATACCAAGACGCATATGCTTATGTGAAAACAGACAAAAAAGGGAAAAATTTCAAGCTAGGCCGAGGCGTTCGCCAAGGAGATCCTTTATCTCCGAATCTGTTTAACAGCGCATTAGAAGGAGCTATGAGACAGCTAGATTGGGAAAATAAAGGTCTGAAAGTAGATGGAAAGTACCTAAATAATTTGCGTTTTGCGGACGATGTCGTACTAATTTTTGATAACCTAAAAGAGCTGGTCGAATGCGCTGAAGAGTTTATACAAATATGCCAGAGTGCAGGTCTGAAAGTTAATACCGAAAAAACTAAGATTCTTTCAAACGCCAGAGAAGAACTAGTGATTATTGATGAAGAGAATATTAAGTGGGCAAGTGAAGTAGTTTACTTGGGACAAACAATTTCTTTTAAAAAGTCACGCGAGAAAGAAGTATCACATAGAATCAAGAGCGCATGGAAAAATTTTTGGAATTTAAAATATATTTTTAAAGGAAAATTACCTACTTACACAAAAACAGAAGTTTGGAGAAGTTGCATCGCACCGTCACTGACCTACGGGTCACAGACTTGGGCACTGACCCAGAGCAATTTGGAAAAATTTAGGACTACTCAGAGAGCAATGGAAAGGTCTATGCTTAATATAAAAATTAAAGACAAAATTTCAAATGAAACAATCACGGCAAAAACAAAAATGCAAGACATTGCAGTGTCAATCAAGAGAAATAAATGGAAATACGCGGGGCACATTCAAAAATTGGAGGAGCAGGGTGGAAGGGTGGATTCCTTATGATCAAAAAAGGGAGGTGGGAAGACCCATCACGCGTTGGAGGGACGAATTCGTCAAGGAAAGGGGACCGAAGTGGGGAAGGTTTACCCTTGATAGGAAAAAATGGAGGGAGGAAGGGGAGGCATATGCCCAAAAATGGGCGGTGTGTACAACTGGCGGAAGAGAAGGGGGAAGTGCTCCCGAGTAGCGGGCGGCACTACAACTCAATAATTAGTCGTAAAATTAAGAACACACCTACATGCTGTATATAATATAATAATAATAATAATAAAAAAGGATAGCGTTAGAGACACTTCCGGAGGATAGGCTAAAGATGTCGTTCGTTCGTTCGCGACTGCTGGAGGAAGAAGTGCGATTGGGAAACCGAGCCCGTGTGAATAATGGTGCTGTTTCTTCGGATCCTTCGACACCCAGCGACACAGCGTTCCATGTCGAAAGCAAGGAACGTTGTCAAGAGAGGACAGAGCGCTCTGGTAGATATCTGTCAAAGGTAAAATGTCACTCCTGTGGAAAATATGGTCACTACGCGAATAAATGTGAAAAGAGGAAGAAAAAGAACAAGACGAGTTCCGTTAGTAATGCTGAGGTCGAGCCTGATTGCCAGTCGAGTCATGAGTTTCGTAATGTGATTTCGTTTTGTGTCGAATCAATGTCTGCTTGCTCTGACAATGCCGAGGAGGTTTGTTTCTACGCGGATAGTGCTTGCATGGATCACATGGTGAATAACGGGAAGTTATTGTCGAATTCGAAACCAGTGGACGTTGAAATTGGTGTGGCGGACAAGCAAACAAGGATAGGTGCTACTACTGTAGGTAACGTAGATCTGTTTTTTGACAAAAAGCGTATTAATATCGAGCATGTCTTGTTTGTACCTGAACTACATCGAAATTTGTTGTCTGTATCCAGACTGACCAGTGTTGGTATTCGTGTGATATTTGAAGGAGACCATGTTTATCCATTCAGTCGTAATAAAAATGAAGGGTGGAGGCAGGTTGCTTCTGGTAAAAAGGAAGGTAGATTGTTAAAAATTTCTTTTACTTTAAATAATGTAGAGACTAATGTAATAGAGGGTAATTATGACTTATGGCATCGTCGTTTGGGGCACCTTAGCGGTGATTATTTGAAAAAATTGATAAGTAATAACCTAGTAATTGGTATTGATTCAAGTAATAGTGGACTAATGAGTAATTTTTGCGAACCTTGCATAATGGGGAAGCAGGCTGCGTTGCCTTTTAATCATCATGTAGAAGGCGAGAGTAGAAACTATAGCGAATGATGTGTCTGCTATAAAAACAGTGCTTGCAGCAATGTGGACAGTTCTGAAATCAACACCTTCAAACAGTAATTTATATAATATATACACTTTTCTTTAAAGTTAAAAAACGAGACTAAAAGACCTCAATAATTTTAATGTTCACAATTACTTTGTGTATCCCAAATTCTGTTTTCCTCCAGCTCATGGCAAAGAAATCTCGAGTATACAAGATGAATGTGTGCAGTTAGAAACACCACCGGCAGAAATAAAACGTACTCCTTTGTAGAGATGATTGAAATTGGATTTGAATTTACCTATAGTAGAAGTCTGGCTGCTAAATCATCCGGGTCAAACATTCAGTATTTACAATATTTGCTGTGGTATTGGGACTTATTTATGCACAGGCATTTTCGACTGGAAATATAATTAATGGATACCGTTGTACCTGCATTTATCCTCTCAACCCCGAAATATTTCCTGAAACGGATTACCTTTGCAGCTCTGTCACTGATTGGCCTGCTCCTTCTACTGTGCCTATCAATTCTGCAGATTTGGCAATTGTAATACCTAGTACAAGCTATCAGAATTCGAATTCAGTACAGCCACGCACTTTCCTCACTCCAGAAGATGTTGTTCCATTCCCAAAAGCAGCAGCCCAAAAGACAGCTCGAAGAGGCAAATAATGATTTGCATTTTTTTCCCTTCCCTACTTTTTTGAAGACAATAATTTTTTTAAATTTCTTTCTACAAAAAGAAAGCCTGGTGCGACAAAAACCGCAACACTCACCCCAGAGAAGAACTCGCCAGTCACACAAATATCAGAGGGGACAAAGAAGCAGCGGCCTGCACTAAGTAAACGTGAACTGAATTTGGACCAGAGCACTGACGAAGAAAGCGACTCAACTGTAGATGATTCCGTTGAAAGTGATTCAGCCAATTTCGATTCATATCCACCAGCAATGATGACACAAGTGACGATTCTGATGGTAATTTTAAGCCTATTTATTTTTATTGCCGATTTAGCATTCAGACCATCATTAATTTCGTTCCTATTTACTTTCAGAGTTACCTGCGGTTGATGAGGTCGAGCAGGATGATTTCGCGATTGTTAAGTTGATGTATGCCACAAAGAAAAATGAGAAGACGGCAAAATATTTTCTTGCGACAGTTGTAGGTGTTGATGGAATAGACAGTACGCGTCTACAAGTAAAATTTCTGCGTCGCACTCCCCGTCAAAATTCTTTCCACTTCCTTCACGTGGATGACACACTCGACATAAAGAAAGAGGACATCCTGTACATTGTCCCCACCTCGCATATCACAGAGAAATGCGGCTACTTTTCTGTGCACGATCAGGGCAAAGCTGTCAAATTATTATTAACTGAATAAAAATAATGTTGTCCATTTCTTTGCAGCATTTCATTAGCATTTATATAGGTAGTCCATGGTACAACACGGTGCCACCCATAGTACAATACCAAGTTGTACCATGGACCGCAGAAGGGCTTTTTTTGAAAAGCTCATTTTTCAGTCATCGCGAGGTTTTCCAAAACTGAATTGTATCTCCTTTTCTGGCAATAGAATGTACTTTCGAATGAGCCCTAAACGAACCTCATCCGTCAATTATGTACGACGCTAGAGCAAAAAACGTAAAATTAGGTCCATGGTACAACAGTCTCCCCTACCAACAAATAATATAAGCCTACACACACTTTTAATTAAGGGAAGTTCGGGCAAGTAGAACCACTTAAATGGGAACTGACTATACATTAACTGTAATGCTTCAAATTCGATGAAAAATACATTTTTGGATTGAGGAAACATTCATCTTCAAAATGAGGGGAAACATTTTAAGTTACATTAATTTCAATTTTTTTAAGTCACCTTCTTTTACCTACTTGAAAAATGCCTGGGCAAAAGGAACCATTAGTATAAGGTATCAAATAAATGACAAATAATGACTGCTGAAACGGATTTTTATTAATTATTTTGACACACAAAATTCGCAGCCATAAAACCCAACGTCTTTGTAGCTTGTACGAGCTTCATGTGCCCACATCGAGCACATATTACATTGTAGCCACACTTCTCTTAAGGAACATGGGTGGTTCCATTTGCCCAGTTCCTCTGGCCTGAAGACATGTTATTTCAAATTTTGATAAATTGTACAAAGTGGGGGTAAATTGATGAGTAGCACTTATTATTCATCAGAGAGTAGAAAGTTTTATTTTTAAAATAATACCAAACTTACCTTTCTAACTCTTATACATTAAAAAAAATCCGTCAACAAAAATCTTCCAATCCTGAAATTTCGAACCACGATTTCAAAAAAATTCGCTATCACGAAAACAAAACAAAACTATCAGTACCTTCAACTATCTGCCGGTTTCACAGATGCTGATTGTGAGAAACGTACTAGTTATTGAATAAAAATGCTGGCAAACTCTACCGAAGCATATAAGCCAAATAAATTAGATGGTTCTTCCTGCCCGGTGGTTCTATTTTCCCGAACTTCCCTTACATTCCAGATGCTCTTCATGAAACTTAGTCTAATGTCAGCATACAAAACGCATATTTATGCGAGCATACGAACTACAGCATCTGTTGCTATTAGGCTATTTGTAAATGAGTGAGCCTATGCTCAGAGCCACCGAGCAAATTTGAGAAATATCAATTCCTTGATGAAAATAGCAGTTGGAAAATTCGTAAAAAAATCGCTGTTGCCATTGCTAATATTTTGTTCATCCCTGCATCATGCAGACTAACGGGGATGGGGGTTGGATTGCCTTATAATTGTTATACGTTTTTCTGCATTTTTCTGATAATTGCATAAAGTGAGTCAAAATTATTGGAAAATTGTATGACGAATTGCTGACACAAACGAGAGAATATTACTTCCGATTTTTGTTAGTGCACTGCATGAACAAAATTGTAGAAGCAATAATACATTCGTCGAATGATAATATCTCAAGCTCTAGTCAATAAAACAGGACTCCCTTCCAAAGAAAAGGATGGCTCCGATGCATGATGCGTGCGAAATAGAAGAAATGGAAATCCGGGGGGGGGGGGGAGGACTGGAAGCCACTTCAGGTAGAGCTTCAGAAACGAAGAATCAGAACAATTTTTGGATGCCTTCAAGCAAGTAAGTACATAAAATGTAGGAATTTAGTTGCAAAGTGGAAGTGCATGCATTTTCATGGCTCAGTAAGCCATTACACCGCGCAATGGGCAGGCATTTTTATTATTAAAATTTAAACGACAATTATTTAAAATTTTTGAATCTGGAAATCGCAGCCGAGAATGTGAGTACTTGAAGGATATTCACCGTCAATGAGTCCTTTCAGCCTCAGGCCTTTTGTTATTCTTAATTCCGGATTCTGATAATGTATGAGTAAATTTAGTGGTATTAGCGGAGGTTCTTTCTAGTTATGTCTTGAGGTCTGATTCCACAGCCCTCACTTCAACCCCCAAGATGCCCAAAATCGGGTTATCTTGGGGACGCGGACTGACCCAAGCAAACTGCACGGTGATGTAGAAAATGTGACTGAAATATAAAATCTGGTATCCCTTTAAATGGCCGACGTTCTAATTTCCGTCTGAAGTAGTCCGAGCAGTAAAATATAAGGATCCAAAGAATCAAAAGATGACCCACCCTCCATGCTAGAGTAGATAGGAGCCGAATGATTTCTTAATCCTTTAAAAATTTACTTGAATTTATTTCTAGTTCTGCCTACAAAAAATTGGTTTTGGGAGCAGGGGCATGATTTGGATTGGAGTGGCAAAAGCCCACAAACTGACAAAAGTTAATGTACGTAGCCCAAAAATAAAGGGCTCCCGACATACCTACAGCTTATATGTATTTAAATAATATGTTCTCTAGTTAGTCATTGTATAGCTTTCCAAATGTTTAAGTTATGAGAACATGTGAAACAGACGTATGGGGCTACCTAATGTACTACCAGGTCCTTCATTTTGAATTTTAAAACTTCAAAAAGAATAGAGGTTGAGAATAAATGTGACATTATAAAGCATAATTATACTAGAAGACCCGCGACCTTCACCTGAATGAAGTTCTCCCATATAATCTGTGAATATTCTAAAAAAGTAAAATTTGTCCCCGCTACCACCTTCTCCAGGAGGAGAAAAATTCTGGTCCCTCTTTTCACCAGGGGGTGGCCCACCTCATATAGGGGGTTTATGGGAACAGAGGGGGTCGTGGTAGTAAGCTATGATGCGAGTGGGTCGTGGTAGGTGTGCCCCAAGATAGAGTTTCTGGCACAGGAAGGAGCCAAAAATGGTGGGGGGAGGAAGTTGGGGGGAGGAAGTTGGGAGATCTCAGGTCAAGAAAATATGTGTAGAAAACGTTATTCATGTACAATCGCTGAGGATGCCACTACAGCATTTTTTGTATGTCACAAAACATAGCTTTTTGCCGCAAATCATTTCAGAAACTTTTGAAGCAAGTGGAAGAACGTGATTGTATTTGTTATTATAAAACCGTGGATGTAAAATCTGAAAAATTTATTTCTAAAAATCGCGAAAAATTAACAAATATCTGATTCTGTTTAAGGGGACAGATCATTGAGAAAGAAAGTAATAATTAAATTGCAACTATTTTGTGAGAAAATACTGTCTATGTTTCATTTCTATTTTATTTGGTACTAATATACCTACTAATGTTAGTTTTGTAATTCTTTTCACCAGCAGCTGATACACCTCATCAACCTCAGTGAATACCTCACCGACCCCCGTCAATGGCGAGGTTTCAGAGACAAATGCTACATCATTGGGTCCCCTAACTGGGGACTTGGAGATTGATAAGCTCATCCAGGAGGCCGGTATTGACAGTTTATAATAGTGTATTAGATTTCATTTGTGTTCAGTATATAAAATATCTTCTTTTTTCAATATTTGTGTTACCAATACTGATCTTTTAGTGCCAATATTATGATGTGTATTGAATATATAAATATTTTATTTTGCTAATATTTGTCTGTATCTTCGCCTAAGTTTATTAGTGTCAACTACTGCCAATACAGTCATTTTATTACCAATTCATTGCCACTTGGTTGCCATAATTTTGCTATATTGTTGAAAGTAAGTACCAACATACTGCCAAGCTCGTTCCAAATGGCAAAAATTTTAATGCCAATCTACTGCCAATTCATTACCATTTCTATGTCAATAAGTAACAATTTTATTACCAATTTACTGCTAATTCCCTGCCACTTTACTGCCACTTGGATGCCATTATTTTGCCATGTTGTTGAAATCAAGTGCCAATACCATACCAACTTGCTTTCATGTGGTAGAAAATCAAAATGACAACAAATTAACAACGTTGTATGTTTGGTGTCAGTTGGCAAAACATTGGTACTTTCTCAGACAAGTGGTAAAGCTCTAACGTCGTGTTCTGATTGGTCAAGAGCTTTGCCATTTTAGTGTTTTTTCTTGCCAATAGTCTCATATTGGCATTGGCAATATTTATTGCCATCAGCGCGACTCGGGTGTTCAGATCAACTCTAGCGCTTCGGGGGGAAAACCGTTCCGTTGTAGAAGCTTAGCTTACCACGTTCTGATAATAATCTGTAGAATTATCACCCGGCGATTTTTGAGAAGTTCATATTTTAGTTTTCGCTCTTCCATAACAATATCAGAGCTGGAATTACGTTTGTTTTCGGCGAATATCAAAAATGGTAAGTAAAACTAGAAGTACCTATCATTAGTAGACACATTTCCTAAGCTTTAATTCAAAAGAAATTCGAACTCGAACAAATTACGAGAAACGAAGGTATTGCAACTTAAAGCAAGTCATGCATTGTAACTTGTTGCGTCTTGGTTTGTCCCAAGTTGCTTATATACAAAATTATACTTCAAAGGTGGGACAAAGAAATAATGTTGGTAGAGATTACTAGGGTGAGTGCACCAGTTCGCAACGCTACACCAGTTCGCAACGAGATGTGCTAAATGCCCTCGCTTTCGTCCGGGTGAACGAATCTCTCCATCGTTCATTCGTTCGTTGGCGTGCGACTGTAATTAGCTTCTTGTTATCAAGAATTGGAGTTTGGAGATCATGTCCTGAATTATCATAAAAATGCCGGGACGATGGAAAAAGAATTCGAGAAAGAACTGAAAGAAGTGTGCGATAAGTTTTGTAAAAGTGAGGCAACATATAATGTCGTTGTTCAAGATTCAAACTATGAAAAATTCAAGCGCATTATTAACAAGTACGGAATATCATATAGTGTACGTCAGTCCGAGGGTGAGTTTACTTTACACGCACTTTTGGACCTGTTGCCCTTCTGGATCGGTATTCCTGGAAAGTGGTTATGTGATGTTACAGTAACAACCGTTGTTATAAGAAAGTTCTTATGAGTTGTTACCGGTTGTTACCCATTTACCGCAATGTTAAATAACATCTCATAACCACTCATAACACCACCTTGGGACTAGTTGTTATGAGTAGTTACCATAACAGCTAGTGAGTATTCATTGGCCCTGTACTCTTTTTATTTACAGCATACATTGCAAAAGAGTTTTCACTTTTCATGTTTTTCAGTCTTTAATTGGAAACACAGCCAGTGTGCAGCAAGCCTCGCTCCTTGAATATGAGAATGTGCCGCTTGAGAATGTAGGAACTGGTAGAGCAGATGATTCAGCACAGCTGGTGAGTAGGTATTCATTAGCTCTATATTCTCTTTATTTACATCGTAGCTACATTTCAAGAGAGCTTTTACTTTTCATATTTTTCAGTCTTTAATTGAAACACAGCCAGTGTGCAACAAGCCTCGCTCCTTGAAAATCAGAATGTGCTGATTGAGAATGTATAGGAACTGGTAGAGCAGACGATTCAGTACCCCTGGTGAGTATTCACTAGCTCTTATATCATATATTGCAGGAGAGCTTTCACTTATCATATTTTTCAGTCTTCTTTAATTGGAAATACAGCCAGCGCGCAGCAAGCCTCGCTCCTTGAAAATGAGAATATAACAATTAAGAATGTAGGAACTGTTAGAGCAGATGATTCAGTACCCCTAGTGAGTATTCACTGGCTCTGTATTCTATTTATTTGCATTGTAGATTGCAGGAGAGCTTTTCTCTTTCCAGGATTTATCCTCTTCCTCTCAAGCTGCATACAAAACAATAGACAATATAGAGACAATAACGAGTGTTCCCTGCACCTCTAGTACTGACTGCAACCATAATGAATTGCAAGTTGGCCTCAATATTACAGTAATGGCAGAAGGATTGAAGAACCAATCAGAAGTATGCAATGCAATATTCTACCTACTTAAGTCAATACCAAATTGAGAAAGTCCTATAACAATTTTATTTTTCTCAGGTCTGGCGTTTCAGTGCAGGAGTACGGCTCTTTAGGCAGTACCTACATAGTTTTGTAACCCCTCTTCCACCTAATTCTTCCCAAATGGCATTTTAGCGCAGTATATTTATATATTTTATTTTATTTTAACTGGTGTAATGTTTTTGTCGATTGAGTTCCAGTGAAAATCTTCTACCGAAATTTCATCATAATTATGATGTCCTCCATTCTTTGTAGGCCTACACACAAACAGCTCTAATCCTATCACATAATAACATAATCCCTTCTTTCCTACCTTAGGTAATTTATAAGAAAGACCCTAACATAGAGACATTTCTGGAGGGAATGTCGATTCGACGTGCCAATTTCCTGAAGAAAAAGCCCGGACAGAAGAAGTCTCAGGCCAATCGAGTGCCTGTAGTGACTTCTGACCAGTGGAAGCAGATTGAACAAAAAAAAAAAAAAAGCAGAAGAGAGAATTGAAGCAGAAAGAAAGAAGGAAGAAAAAAAGCAGCAGCGGTTACAGAGAAAAAATAATGCTACGAAGGAAGAGTGTTCCAAGTTAGATGATAGGCCTAAAAGATCAAACATAAAGAAAAATCCTGTAAAATGACAAAGAAAAGTTCCATCAAAAAAGGTTCCTGAGCCAGATTGGTGGACTGCAGGAACATATGTGATTGTGAAGTATGACTATATGTACTATCCTGGGTACATTGTTTCTGTTGACACTGACGAATATGAAGTACGAACGATGCAAAAAGTACACTATCATGGATCTGAACTGTGGAAGTGGCCTACAAAGAAGGATGCAATTTTTTATGAGAGGAAAGACATTGTGAAAGTGATGAATGCGCCTAAAGTGTATAAGCCTACAGAGGGGAAAGACCGTAGCAATCGAGGGGAGGGTTTGTACAAACTCGATGAACAGATTTTCTCTTGAGTTTTTCACCTAAAACTGGAGAAACTTTCCTTTCGAATTCTTTCCTTTTTTTCCCACAAATGTTTGTTCTTTCATTTTCTTTCTTTTCCCCTTGTTTCAAATCAAATTTGTACTAGCCTAAATAAATATACCTATTGAAACCTGAATGTACTTATTTTAAATGCATTATTTACAATATTAAGCAGGCGTTGCAAACTGGTGCATGAGGCGTTGCAAACTGGTGTATAGCGTTGCAAACTGGTGATTTTCGCACTTTTCCCAAATATTATCAAATATATATAAAGTCAGCTCAAAAAAAAAAAGAAAAAAAGATGATGAACCCAAAACTAGACACCACAATGAAGCCATATAGTTCTCATATCATCTGCATTAAATTTAGACAAGTAACAAAGGTTCAAAGTTGAAGAAAGCCTTAAGGCGTTGTAAACTGGTGCACTCACCCTAGTAAATGATGACCGCATTCCTTTCATTCTCTAGACACCTCGCGCTAAGCTGAAACATTCAAGGCGAAAAATTGGTGCCCGGACCTACTATAATTTTACCGAACAAAATGTACGCAATGCTCTGGATTGGTTGAAGAGAAACATAGATCGCTGCGAGCCGCTGCAGAAAAATTTAAGGTATCGAAATCTACTCTTCAGCGACGGCAACAGAATCCTGTGGCACAACCGTATAACTAGCCATACACGAACGTATTTTTTATTTATTGAATTTGGTTCACGGCAGACTAAATTCCACAGAAAAATCTCCTGGTTAGTGGGCGCGGTGAATCGGATTCACGGAGGCGGGCAGATCCGCCGGACTCGTCATCTGTGAATTAAATTCATCGTTGGCCACTAACGTTCGGAACTAACGCGCGGGAGTTGTCGCTGGATAAAACATGATAAAGAGGAAAGTGACTCACGTCAGTTTTGTAGTTTTGGGTAAAGTTTCTTAGTTGGTGAAGTTATTAAAGTTTGTTCTACGAAATTATTCGTCATGGAGTGGAACAGAGAGCACACTTCTGCTCTGATCGAATTGTATAAGAGCAGACCCTGCCTGTGGCAGGTCGACTGTGAAGAATACAAAAATAAAAATTTGAAGGCAGTCGCCCATAATGAAATGCTGCAATCACTTCGTGATACTCGGCTCCCAGATTTAACTGTTAAACTTCTAAAAGAGAAAATTCAAAACATCAGGCGTACAGTTCGAAAAGAGCGGAATAAAATAATAGGTACAATCACAAAGATCGGGGGCTGGAACTGACGCAGAATATAAACCCAATTTGTGGTAAGTTAACAAAATCCGTATCATTCACTGAAACTGAAACATCATAATATTCATATACCAATGTTGGTTAAACGGAACATTGTATTGAACAGTTACTCAATATTTGTAGGTACTATGACTTGATGTCCTTTACCACAGACAACGAGCCTTTGTATTCCATTGACAATGTGAGTCAGAACTCAGAAGAATCTCAGAATTTCTCGGATACAAACAGCCAGTATGAAAATTCTGCTGAGATGTTCTTGATGACTTGGATGCGGACCGTGATCTTGTAAGTTCTAAGACTGGCTTTTAATAGACCTCTGACAAACACCTTTTGTTTTTGTCCCATTGTCCCAGAAACTTTACCAAGTAATTTCTCCTACTTTCTTCTGCTTCGACGAATGATATGGCCTCAATAGTATCAAATGCAGTTCAATCTGCTTTGAAAGCTGCTGCGGAACAATTTACTGTGTCAGCAAACATAGCGGCGCAAACTGCTGCGAGTGAACGAGAAAGCTCGACTTTGAGGAACTTCAATTCGAATACAAGTTTCCAGTATCAACAATGGTCGAAAAACGCAAAACTCCAACGTAGAGAACAAAATATAAACAGTGGAGACGTCGTATCGAATTAGATCTAAAAACCATGAGTTTATGGGAATGTGTAACATCGAAAGAAGTAAGCCCGATTGGGATGATGAACCACAGTCGCCGTCTTCTCCTGGTTTGAATGGACAGAGGTCACCGTCCTCTCCCGGTTTGAATGGACAGATGTCACCGTCTTCTCCTAGTGTCAATGTTTCAAACATCCAGGATCCAAGCGATGATACTCGTATGCAAAGAGCAGCCCCGGCACAGATCGTAGAGGAATACGACTGTGTAATTACGTTCATCATATTTGACTTTGGCACACGAAAGGAAAGCAAAGAATATTATGTTGGTCGGGTCATAAACGTGATTGATGGTCGCACAAAAGTCGATTTTCTGAGAAAAATCAATGAGAAAAATCAATAATACTTCCTCAGAAGAGAATGGTGTAGTTGCCTTCCACTTTCCTCGTATTCCAGATAAATGGACCGTTGACGAGGAACAAATAATTGAAAAATTGAAACTCCCGTTTAAAGAACATCGCGGAAAATTCTACTACTATGCCGCTGACATCACAAGTAACGTAAACATAAATTAGGCACGGTCAGTTTCTTTTTGGAAACAGTGCTGACTACAAAATTTTAAGCATTTTCCTAAGAAAATTGTGTTCTTTAACTCAGTACTTATCTATTTTTAAGAATTTGGTTTCCAAAGCAAATGGTGCCCCTCACCTATTTACTCGTACTTTCAAGCATTACCTATCTTTCCCGAGGGGCGCTTATTACATAATTTTAATATTTTTAACACATCGTTACCTATTGTCTATTTTTAAAAATTTTGTTTCCAAAGAGGTGCTTATTATTTAGTTTTAAGCATTACTTCTTGCTAAAACGTTGTTCTACACTTATCTAGTTTCATTTCCAATCCGAACGGTACCCCCTACCTATCTAGTTTTAAGCATACTCTGTTTCCAAAAGGGTGCCCATTATCTTAATTTTGAGTTCATTTCCAATTTAGTCTTAAAATGGTGCCATTATTTCCCTAGTTTCCTAGTTATAAAGTGATTTTTCTCTTGTCAATATTAATTTGTGATGGAAATGACCTGTATATGGCCTCTGACTTCTTTTGTGATAAAATTTGTGAATTGTATATGACTTTCTCCCAAATTGTGATTTCAAGTATTTTGTTTTTTTTTCACAATTAAGGTACTAAATTACGTTCGTTTTTTTTGCATGGATACAGACTTACAAAAAAAAAAAAAAAAAAAAAAAAAAAAAAAAAAAAAAAAAAAAACAATATCTTCAGTCTCAAGTTAATATCCCTAGTTTTTAACATGGGACACAGTTCATTTAGATATGTGTCCAAAGTATTGTCATCTGCAACTTTACTTGGGACAAAAGAAAAAAAATATTTAAAAAAACAACAAAATGGAAGGGATGCAAATCTTGCTAGTCGAACTTCATCTACAAAACCACTTCTAATTTTTAAAACCTCTTTCACTTCATTCGAGTCATTACATCAAAAGATACAGCCCTTGAAAGGTCAAAACTGTCCCAAGTTAGGTAAGTTGACGGTACGTGAACGTTCAAGGGGTGCGCGTTTTTCTGTGCCGCGAATTGATCTATTTCGGTCGTTCCCGAACTCCAAAAAAAAAACATGTCCACTCGCGACGAGGCACGAGCCTCGGCCAAATACGAGGCGTTCCGTTCCCTCCGGAACCGCGAATTGTCTCCTCCGCGGACCAGCCGGGCCGGATAGCTCGGTTTTCGCGACACAGTCAGCTGATGAGGAGATTGCCGAAATCATTAAGAAGGTAAATGGTGAACAGCGTGAGGAACATACACGCGCTGTTTACCAGTGATTTTGAAATATATACTCGTATATATACTAAGAAGCTCCAAATAACAGAAGAACAGACTGAAAGAGGAAAAATACACAGGATAATAATTATAATTAGGTAACTTACTCGTTTTCATTGTAGCCATGTATTTCATTCGCACACGTGGTGGTCAAGGAGCACAGCAACACATGAACGAAATATCTTATATTTAAATATAAAATCATAAATTATAAGTAGTCGTCAAATTTCAAATTAAAACACAGAAATGAGAGCACAATCACAATCCCAGTTAGTACAAGACAATATATGTTCAAAGTTGAATTTAAGTATAACGATTAATTATTTAATTTCTAGGTTCTCTCAAATTGCCACAAATAAGCAGTTTTCTGCTTAAATATGACAACATAAACTGTCACACATAAGCATATTTGTGACACTTTAATGTCACGGAGGCCGTGTGACATATTTCCAGTGATAAAAGGGGCGGATCTAAATATTTACCACACTTTTACCACAAATTTGCGAAATTTACAGACTTGAGCACTTTTTTTTGCCACAGATAGTGTCACAAGCTTAAAAACGCAGATCGGGTTGTGTTTGTTTTCTCCCATGAATGATGGAGACGTGCTGATGTGCAGGAGGTTTCGTACTGCAATCGGTATCCAATTATTATTTCTATTTATATTACCTTTAGAGTTTTAATTGCCTGATGTTCATTTTAGAAATTGCATCAATGTCGTTTCTGCTCGAGACAATTTACAAGCTCGTCTGGTTTTGTCTTTTCATACAAATAAAGTTCACAGCGAATTATGTTCTCCAATTGTACATATCATACTAACTGCATTTCAGATATGTCATTGTGGAGATATTGATAACGGTTCATGTGTTCTGATCACAGAAATGTCAGCATTGTAAGAAGAATTTTGGATCGCAGACCGCATTACAGAATCACATTTTCAAGATACATGATTCAACCATTCTTCCAGAATCTGTGAGTAATAAAAAAGAGGCCTAAAGATTGAAATACTTCATGTATCAGATAGTAATCACACTGTACGTTATTTTTAGGAAGGATAATTGGTATGTTTCTTCTGTCCTGCCTCGTTCAAATCGCATAAAGGTCGTATATTTCATGCAAAAAATCCAACAAAACGGAGTATGAAGCAAATGTTTGCGAAGTAGAAAGTAAAAGAACATTTGTACGTATTTTATCATCAATGGATGGAGAGTAATTGGATTTTATGTGAGTTTTTAGTACAATGAATACCTACATGTTTTTTGTTCTTAATGTCAGGAATGTTCTCACTGCCATAAGGGTTTCACTAACAAGACATACCGTCGTATCCATGAAGCTTGCCCTCAATGGCCACTGGAAGCTTCCTGTGGCCTACTTCCTCATTGATAGCATGACGGGAAATGAACTCAGTCTACTTGTGAAAACAGCACTTACTACAATCAATGAGTGCGGAATTGTTGTATGGTCAATGACGTTTGATGGCGCCAGAACTAACCTTACCTGCTGCCGATTGTTGGGGGCTAATTTACAAGCAGGGCCCGATTTCCGTCCTTGGTTTTCGCACCCGTGCCATCCAGATGAGAAGGTCTTCCTCATTTATGACCCACCCCACGCCCTGAAGCTAGTATGGAATGCGTTGGGAGATTACAACATTGACGTATAGTTTCCTTCAAAGACTCGAAAACTTATTTGATTACCAAGCCGAAAAGGGTCCCAGCTCCCTTACTTCAACGCCAAGGCTGACAAAGCGGCACATTAAATGGCGAGAGAATAAAATGAGGGTCCGCTTGGCTGCTCAGCTCTTTAGCACTTCTGTATATGCGGCTTTGATGCTTCTGAAGGAGGAACGTGTGCAAAAATTTGAGTCCAGCGAAGGCACCGCTGAATTCTGCAAGAGAATGGACAAGATCTTCGATGTACTGAATTGTCGAAGCAGGTACTCAAGGAAGAACGGATATAACATAGCGATTGAAGAATCTACAGCTGAGAAAATTACTGCTTTCTGTGCAGTTGCTTCCCAATGGTTACCAAAACTGAAAATTGGTGATGTCCCTACTTTGTCTCATGTTCAACATACTGGGTTTTTAGGCTTTTTCATGACCTTACACAATATTGTACTACTATTTGAGTTGCTACACAGTAAATACAGCCTGCGCTATTTACTCACATATAAATTAGGTCAAGACCATATTGAGACTTGGTTTTCGGGTGTTCGATCAAAGGGCGGTTGCAACAACAACCCCAACGCCGAGCAATTTAAGGCTATTTTTAAGAAACTCCTCATTCATCATGAGCTGAGGACTTCTACCGGTAACTGCGCTGCTAATGATATTAAAATTTTGGACGTAGTTTCGACGAAATCACACCAGTTGCTCAGCGATCAGGTTAATGATGAACTCCTGCACAATGCCGATGTAGATGATATACTGTCTGAAGAGTACATAGAAACAGCTGTTCTTGATTCTGTAGATGAAGCCCACATTGCATACGTTGCCGGCTACATAGAAAAGAAATTGATAGAAAAAAAGAAGGCGATCATGCAAGCACGAACGTCAAACGACCCTCAATTTGCTCTGATCAACCTGAAAAGCAGAGGCAAATTGACGGTGCCTTCCGAAAGTATTTTCAATTTTTGCAAGGATATTGAGAAACATTTACGCAATAAAGACAGTATTCTTCTACATCCTCAAAAAATATCAAGACTGCAAAATGAAATTCTATGCGATATAGAATTTCAGAGTGAGGCTGGGATTGAATTGGATTCCTCGTTAGCGGAGCTGATCATTAAAATGTATTTTAAACTTAAGATTAATTATTTGCGTGCCCGGGTATCAGAGGTTGATAGAAATATTAGACATACATCTAAAAATAAGAACTAGAGGTGGGTTGCACGATCACCATAGTCCTCTGAATGCATTAAATCGGCTACGAATGATTATTCTGGGAAAGAATCCTGGTCTTACGCAGAGAAATTCCAATATTCAAGGGTCGGGAGCCCTTGATGAAGAAAATATTTTTAGTGCAGCGTTAAAATCTGCAAGTATAGATGCCTCAGTGCCTGATAAATGCGAGTTTATTCATGACAGCGAGGTAGTAGATGACCCAGAACCAATGGCAATTGAATATAAAGATGATATTAGTATTCAAAGTTCGCAGGAAGATTATCATCATCAGGTAGCAGAAATCCAGGACGATGGTCTAGCTTACTTAGGTGGATGGATAGCGTTTAAATGCAAACAAAAATACCCAGAGTTGGGGCATATTGTTGACACGACTCAGAAGGCAGCTCATGTTGAGCATGGTTACTGTATTCCACAACTACCTGATCTCTCATGGCTGCAGCATCTATCATTCGGTGGTTTACGTGCTCCAAGCTCGGATTTCCAGCGAACTCTACATAAAATGGATGACTTGTTCCTAAGATTTGCTGGTAGCAGAACAATCCGACCAAAAGGGAGGAATATTGTTGCAAGAATTTCGCATAAAATTTTTTGCAGATTGCACAAAGGCGTGCTACCAAAGGAGGTGGTGAAACGATTTGTGAAAATTAGGATAATTATACGAATGCGGTATTTATTGAAGACAAAATGTGAGAATTTGAAGAAGAACGCAGCAGGCGAAAAAAAGACAAAATTACAAAAAAAGATGAAGAGAATAATTACCTGAAGTACAATATTTATATATATGTAGTCACCATAGGCGAATCCAAGATTTTCTCAAGTGGGGAGGGGTGGAAATTTTTTGTTATAATTTTTCTTTTTTACAAAAACATAAAGGTAGATAGGCATGCTGGGACAAAAAACGAAAAATGAAATATGATTATTTAAAAACTTAGAAATCAAGTTCAGGAGGGGGTGTGTTAACACCCTCCCCCCTTCCCCTTGGGTCTGTCAATGATAGTCACACATGCCGGAGATGAAATCATGAAATGTTTGACTTCATGTATACCTATATATATATATATTATATATAATATTTCTATTTCTGTAAAAATACATAATTTTGAGAATTTTATTTCTGTATTTTGTCTAATTTTTAATAAAAAGTAAAAAAACGCAGTATGATTTCTAGTACTCGTATTCTAATAATTCTTTTTCTTTTACAAAATTGAGCAAATTTCTCTGAA
This sequence comes from Acanthococcus lagerstroemiae, assembly GCA_031841125.1. Taxonomy (NCBI): domain Eukaryota; kingdom Metazoa; phylum Arthropoda; class Insecta; order Hemiptera; family Eriococcidae; genus Acanthococcus; species Acanthococcus lagerstroemiae. The sequence goes on along the minus strand of JAJSSI010000010.1, from coordinate 148,496 downwards.
AGTAAAATGAAAAAAAAAAAACACACTTTTAGTAAAAGGAAAAATTATTTTACTATCAAAATATACTAAAAAAAATAAAAACAAGGAAATTTATTTTAAAATAAACTTGCTATAATAAAATTTTTAACTGGAAAGCGTTTCTATTGTACGTTTCATAATAACAACGCAGGAGAATTATAATATTGAGTAGTCCCAGTGACGTCACACGTTGCGGGTTGCGTTTCTGCGTTCTCCGAACGAGCGCACCTTTGAGTAGGGCTCTATAGTTTCACCTGGGTATACTAAGCCGCCATTTTGGTTCATACTCTGCTCGTGGATGCCGAATCCGACTATGCGGAGCGTAACGCGTAGTCAATTCGGTATCGACGGGCGCAGTACGAACCAAAATGGTGGCTTAGTATACCCAGGTGAAACTATAGAGCCCTACTTTGAGTATAGGTATACATTAGATGGAGAGGTGTTCCTGTAGTTCTCAAGAACGACGTATAGGTAGCGCTTCTCAGTGAGCGAATGTACCCATGCTGATGCTGTACTGTACACACGATAAAAACTAGTCAAGTCTAGCATTTTAACTTGAATGCACTGATCCAAGTGATATATCAGCGAAATTTGCCCATTCCTGTCAAAGGTGACCATCAGGTAGAAATCTAGAATCATAATACCTATTTAGAGTTTGTTGAAGCGGGTGCTAGAATTGCTGTTGCATAATTATACTGAAAACTCGACTCACAGGAACAGCGTGATATCAGCAGTTGTTTTCGATTTACAAACGCAGCATCGGCGAGTCATTATTCGCTCTCGTTTTCCAGATACGATCAATAATTATGAATACAAAATAATTATGGATAATCGCAAATCGAAGCGTTTTCCGACAAAATTTTCGAAATTAAAATTGGACCGCCTGGCGTAAAAAGCGCGAATGATAGAAATTGAATGTTGATAACAAAAATCGGTTCATTCGCTCACTGAAAAGCGCCATCTATACGGCGAAAATATGCATAATGGTAAATGCGAACCAATGCCTCTCCATCTATTGTACATACTCAAAGGAGCATACCTAACTATCTATACATCTTGGGTTAGGTATACGTTGACAATCTCCTGCCGCATACTGCCACCAGGGAGGCGTTTACAAAGAAGTGACTCCTGTGATAGCTGTGAATACGGTTTAAGTGTGTTTACATGTCGATATGAAGGCGATGGTCGCGCATGCGTATAGATGGTGATAATGTATAATATGTTTAAGAAAAAACGAGGTAGATGATTTTTGAAACCAAGTGAAGTTTTCGGAAGTCCGCGTCTTCTCCTACTTCTTCTTTTTTCGCTGCAATTGCAATTTTCTGAAACTCCTACTTTCGTCTGCTTTGTGAAAAGTTAAAAGGACGCACGATGAATGATAATAAGTCAGTACTTGCTAATAATAATGAAATTTTCCTCTTGTCTAATGTACAATTACTATAGAGAAAGCACCAATTTGAAAAAAAAACAAAACGAAAACGTGTGACGAAGGAACAAAAAATGGAACTACTGTTGTTCATGGAGCAACATCCGTCATTGGTCTCACAAAAATTCTCAGCGAGTTTTATGTTTGAAAAGGCGCAAAAATTATGGGCCACTATTGCAGATTCGTTAAATCGAAGTGGTCCATCAAAAACTGTGTCCGAATGGAAAAGGTACTGTAAATTATTGAAAAAACAATAGTGATTATGTTTTCCGCGGATTCATCTATTGTGTATGTCTGCTGTAGACTTGGCAAGATATGCGACTAAAGGGGAAAGCTGCTAAAGCAGATAATGCCAAACGAATTACGAAAACCGGAGGAGGAGATTCAGACACGGAACTTGATTTCAGTCCAACAAAACAACACATCATTAACATTGCTGGTGGTGAAGTCATTGTCCACGGGAATGATCATGTGCCCACGTTTCCGAATTTTGGTAAGGTTATCTCCTTGCTTAGGCTCCACTTTTGACGAGTACGTGCATTTATGTAATATTATACACAGTGCAGTGAAGGCTAGTGTGATAAGTAGAGGCTGGCATGAATTCCTACTAGGGCAGGTCACTAGAGGTTGAACATCAGCCAAAAGTTAAAGCCGAAAAGCCGATAGCCGTTAATTTTCATGGTATACAGTTGAAAGTTGAAAGCCAAAGTCTAATGTAAACAAGCCGAAAGCTTTAGCTGAAGTTTTATTAATCGACTTTCTTACGACTTTTTACTGGTCATAGCACACTTATTGACTGTATACCTACTACTTTACAACACACACGCGGTTTGTTGTTTGCTTGCAGAGCTAGGGCTAGGCTGACAGCGATTTACTTGGCATAATATGCTCTCATCATGCTACTAATAAAAAGGGCCGTACCTCCATGTGATCTAAGGCCTGTTTTCATAAATCTGATGTTGATTCTCTGGTTCTAGTCATCTAGTCATTGCTCTTTGGTCTTGTCTTGTCCTTGGCATCTCAGCGTTGATCTTGGCTTGGATGACTTTATTGCTTATCGCTTGCCGATTCGCAATTTGAGGTTCATCAAGGAACAACACAACAACAATGTAAAAAAGTATAAATTTGTGGTACATTATTGTCATTGTGTAGATGTGGAATCAGAATCAACAAGCAGTTGTCGTCAGAGGTTTAACGACCAGTTAAGGAAGTGGGCCTCTGCAAAAGTACAAATGAATACTTGGTAGCAGGAAGCTTTCAAGAAAGAGCACAACCTTAAAATGTAACTTACCAAATTGGAGTCAGTAAAAAGAATAGAACGCGAAGAACGAATAACAAAGTTGCAGGAAGAGAAGTTACAAATTGAAATAGAAATATTGAAATCAAAAAAACGAACAGTTGATCAAAAAATGAAGGCTTGTTTAGGTTTAAACTAATCTATTATATGAGAATAGTATAATAATAGTAATAATAACATTTAATTCATAATCAATAGCACATTTACGTTATCATATATGGTTAATTCTCGGAACATGACCAGAGTTTGAATCCAGGCTGATATCTCCCCCTTATGTGGAAAATTCACGGGAATTTTTTTTTACTATATGTTAGCGGGGTATCTCTAGATATCATATTCAGTCACCCATAAGGAAATTCTACCCCCTCAACCCCTTAAAAATGTATTGGAATAGGAGAATGTTCCATCGCCCTGGCTGTCACATACCTCATTTACAACCATGTTTTCATCTACAGTCAGTTATAACTTATAAACACTGTTTTATGAACCCAAATTTTTTACAATTATTCAGCAATCATTAGTGAACTAAACAGTATGATGAATAATGACGCAAGTATCCGATCAGGGCATTGAAAAAATCTAGAAATGGCGTCACAAAGTTTTTGTACTTTGCCCTGGTCATTTTTAGTCGTGGTCCTGTGGCTGCACTGATCTTATAAGAAACATTCAAAACGGGCTGAATGGCTTCATGTCTGCAACATCAACACCACGCTGCGACGAAATTCTGAACTAAAGTTGTTTGACCGATTACTGAAGTGCGTGTCTATATAAATCTATACATTTACGAATTCGTATATCTATGGCCCTGGACTGCCGGTTCTTATCAGGATACGGGCATACAGATCTGAAACAGTAAAGAACGTCAATGGTAAGTAAAGAACTGTAACTTCTGATTTAAAAATTGGTAAGAAAAATATTTTACAGTCGTATGTTTAATAATTTGCAACATATTTCCATCGCTCTGGTCTACTTCATTTTTTGCTTCGACCTGGTTTGTGGAATTTCACGACCAGAGTGATGGAACTTTCTTATCATTTTGATCATTTGAATAGACCGTACCGCATCGAGTACTAGAAATTTGAAGTTTATGGTAATTCTTTCGTGTTAGGTGAATTAAAATTAAACACTCTAGATGGCCATGTCCAAGGCTGAGCGCCTGAAACGAAAAAGAGAGGCAGAAAGGAGACGGCAAAAAAAAATTTTCGAAGACCCCGAGCGCTTGGCCGAACTCAACGAGAAGCGCAGAGCACGTTACGCTAAACGAAAAATTGACCAAAAAGGTAAGAAAAGATGAAAGTTTTTTTCCAGTGTTTGAGTTACATTAATGTCGAGTCTCGCTTTTGTAGCCTTATGATGATATTACGCTTTCTCGTTCCAAAACTAGATAGCTCATCGCAATCATGTGTTGAATTATTATGTATTCAAACCTCAAAGTATTTTAAATATTTTTTCTTTATTACAGGTAAAAAAGAATCTAAGAAAATTATAGAGGCTCGAAGACGAAAATGGAGAGCGGCCAAACAAAAACAGAATGAAAAGAAGAAGCAATTAGAGCAGAATGAACCTGACACTAAAGCGAGTACTCGAGCTGAAATGATAAAGAAGAGAGCCAAGAAACGTGCGGAATCAAGGAGAATACAACATCATAACTTTGTGCTACACGTGTCCAAGAAAATGAAAATTTTAAAGAGGAAGGTGGATATGTATAGACAGAGGTACCACAGACTCAAAAACAAAATGGAAGATACGAATTCGCCGTGATCTGAAATTCGACGAGAATTACGCAGAAGTAATATCTCTCCCAAAGTCAAGAGGAAGATTCTCTTCACTACTTCAGTAACCTGTGACTTGCGAGATTCTTATGCATCGATGAAATCAAAGATAGAGAAGAGATGGTTGGCAGATTGTATTCACTTCAGATACGTGAAGAAATATCGTTTCTTAAGCTCACCCAAGCCATATTTCATATTTGATCAGAGAAATAGAGTGAGAGGTAGTCGTGGCCGGCGTCAGGAAATGGAAGCTGTGAAGCACATAGTTCGTGAGTATTACTTAAATGATTCAGTGAGTAGACCATCTCCCAACAAAAATGACGTGATTGTGAGAAAAAAAATTTTAAAAAATAAGCGATTTCTCCAAAATAGCTTAAAATACTTGTTTATAGAATTTTGTGAGCGAAATCCGTTTGTCATCTCTTACTCTATGTTCTGTAAACTACACCCATTTTGGGTGGTAAATACGAAGTTGAGCGCCAGAGACACAACGCTATGTGTTAAGTGCGAAAACATAAAATTGATATGCAAAAGGCTGCATACATTACGATTAGTTGCCGTGGGTAATATTAATGAGCTCATAAAACTAGAGATGTGCTGTTTTGAGAGAACTGAAGATTGTTTTTTTCAAACGTGTTTATCATGTAAGGAGAAAATGATTAATGTCAATGAATTTGATGGGAACAAAAACTCGTATTATGAATCCTGGGAGAAGGCTGAAGAAGAAGGTCGGGATGGTAAAATGCATTGGCAAACAACAAAAAGGAAAGTTGAAGGGAAATTACATAAAATTGTATCCAAATTGTATAAAATGCTCATCCCATATATGAGTCATATAGGGCGCAAACGACATCAGTACGCGTCTATGAAGGAAATGAAAAGTAAGTTATCAAAGGATGATCTTCTAGTTCATATAGACTTCAGTGAGAATTACTCTTGCAAATATAAGTGAGCCTTCATACAGGTGTTCTGTACTCTCATGCCCTACAAAAATCATTTTGTACCATCAGTCCTGACTTACAGCATGATCTGGTGGCCATTTTCATGCATCTTAAACCAATATTGAAGGACTATAAGAACATTAAACATATTCATTTCTTATCAGACTCTCCTTCAAGTCAATACCGAAATCAATATATGTTCTATATTATTATAAAACATTTAGTTCCATTATTTGAACACTTGGAAGGGCTGTCGTGGAACTATATTGAAGCCGGCCACGGTAAAGGGGCAGCGGATGGGGTGGGGTCAACTATTTAACGGACATGTGACCGAATAATTACATATGACAAAGATGTTTCCAATTTTAACCAGTTTGCAGCAGTGGTGCAGAAAGAAATCCGTGGCATTCAGATAGTCTCTGTTAATGTTAGAAATGAGAAGTTGAAAGATGAAATCCGCAGAAATGCTATTTCTCTAAAGGGTTCTATGAAGGTTCATCAAATTGTGTGGTTGCAAAATAATAAGAATCAGCTTTCATTCAATACCCTTTCATATTTCACTTGCTATCCGCACAGATGTCAACATTACCATTTACAGAATATTCTTTATGAGTCAGCCCCTAAAGATTCATCCTCAGTTTCAGATAATCTAAAGAATTTAAAGCCTATAAATTACAAACCTGCAAGCATTCAGCCTACAAATGCTAAGAAGGATGATTTATAAAAAAAAAGTCTTCAAGTTGATGATTTTGCTGTTGTAAAATTTGATTTACAAGAAGGAAAAGGAGAAAGACGATGGGTTGGTAAAATTGTAGACATTAAGAATGGTGACTTGTACGAGATGTCATTTTTAAGAAGTAAAAAGACTCGAGAAAACTGTGGTTTCATCTACCATTACCCACCAGTACAAGACTTAGCCTCTGTACCAAAATCAGACATCTTGTATAAAGTTGATCCACCAAGTGTATATCAAAGGTGCTTAAAATTTTCTGTCCATGCTGATAAATTATGAATGTTAAGATTTCTTTTATGTTCCTATTGTATTAACATTAGTTAGGATTTAAGTCTGTGTTCAAAATTTAAGTCTTTTATGAAACCTTTTATAACCATTAATATGTTTAAACAATTAAATTTCAGAAAATTGCTTACCTGTTTTTTCCTCAAATTGTTCAAGTATCTGAAATTGATTGAACATACATTTATTATAATCATAATTTGTGAGTTAATCATTGTAAAAGTTTAATGAAGGCCTAAATATTGACCATTATAATGGCTTACCTCATATGTGATCATCTTCATGTTCTTCTGACATCTTCTCACAGCACAGTATACAATTCACGTTGGTCATACCCAGAAGAATTTCCTGATCTGGTTGACCAGAGCAATGGAAGTTCCTTGACCTGATTGACCAGAGCGACGGAAGTTCCTTGACCTGGTTGGCCAAAGCAAAGGAATTTCCATCGCTCTGGCTAACTAATTTTAAAATGGCTCTACCCCTCCCCTCCTTAACAATGAATTGAGCTGAATAGTATTTCGGTACTCAGGGACAAATAGAGGATTGATTTAGTACAAAAAAAGTATCAAAACACATCTTTTGGGAATTGAGATATGGTTGTTCAAAATCTGGTCATATTCCGAGAATTAACCATATACATGAGTACATCTCCATCCAAAGGTCCCACTTTATTGATCACAATCACAGTTTTGGTTCTACTGTCGTTTTTCTAAATTTCAATCAAAAAGCGATTGTAGGGTTTGCGCGCGTCTCTGCCCAATTCCATTTACTTGTAATTTCAGGAAGAAAGTTTCGACATTCTTTTTTTTTTTTGTAATTTTCACTCTGTCTTTTCTTCTGATGTTCATCATTGATTGATAAATTCGCTGTTGTTATTATTGAATCCTTTCTTGCTCCGATCTAATTTGTTAAGCACTTCCGCTAGCGCGATGATGAATAATATAGATGAGAAAGGGTCCCCCCCTTATTTTATTCCCTTTTGGATTTCTAAATATTCTTCTTTCTCATCTGTGCTTACTCTACCTCCCAGTTCCTTGTACCTATTTTGTTATATTCTTTTTGTTTTTTCGATATGCTGGTTTATGTATGAAGTTGATCAATTTATTGTTGATTAACTCTTTCTAAATCATGCTTCTTTACCCACTGTATTTTATTTGCTAATTTGTTATTTTGTCTGATGACTGAGCGGTTATGAGAAGAGTAGTTGACTAAATAATTGGTAGAACAAATAAACAGTACTTCTGAACATCGAATTAAATATTTTAATTAATTTCTTGAAATTATTCATAATCTACTTGTACATAGTGTCCGTATATACATTTAAGTAAAACTAATTAATAATTGAATGAGTAAGGTAATGACCTAATAACTAATGCTAATAGCAAGCTGATGTTTATATATTATATTCCCTCGCTCTTTCCAAGATTTGATGTATTACAAAAATTTGGTCCACATGGGGCGGAAATTTGGGGTACCACATTGAGATCCACCCTCCTGACAATCAAAAGGTTCCAAAACAAAAACATGCGAGTCATTACCGGAGCACGCTGGTACAAAATAATTAAAAAAAAAAAAAAAAAAGCTTATAAATAAATAAAAATAAAATTGAGTCCAGTCATCATTCTAAACTTTGAAAGTAGTTTATCAACCGCTGCCGTTTCTGTATTGCTGCTGTCACAATTCGAGCGCAAGCATCCGCTGTAGTGAAGTTACTCAGTTCCATCTCACGTTCAAGTAAATGCGACACTCGAGGCAACTGATCTCCCATATGACGAACAATATTATGAAGAACGGCAGTTGCTACAATAATACTTTCAACAGTACGCAAATTCACAGTCATCCCTATGCCATTCGTTCTTTCAATGCAATTCCTGGTTCGAATCTGTGCTTCATTGTACAATTCTTCACCTTGATCACGTGGATCAAGGAGAGGCGTTACCAAGTACGTACGTAATGGATATCCACTGTCACCAAGAAGGATATAATCACCGAAGTCACCTCGTTCAAAGCGCCTTTTGACTGCCGAATGGTTGAAAATAGTGGAATCATGACTGCTACCAGGCCAGCAGCAAACAATGTTTTGAATGCGAAGTTCCGCATCGCAAATCAACTGCACATTCATAGAGAAGTACCCTTTACAATTTCGGTATACCTCAGCATTATTTCCACCTGGGGACTTGATGCGCACATGTGTGCAGTCTAAAGCGCCTATACACTTTGGAAATTTCCCTATAAGATAAAATTGCTGACAAACAACTTCTCTTTCTGCAGCTCTTTCAGGAAAATTTATATACATGGGCCGCAGCAAGGCTATTTCACATGACACTAATCTGATGATGCGGCTTGCAGTTGATTTATGGACACCAATGAAATCTGCTGTGACCGCTTGAAATGACCCGGTAGTATAGTATCGCAGTGTCAACAACAGTTTGTCTCCCAGAGACACAGCATGATTCCTATAACATAGTATCATCACATTGTGCATTAATAAGTAATGCATACAGTTTTCACTTTCCCACTTTCCTATAGTACAATACTACCTTGTTGTCGGCGATGCAATACGTTCCACAATCTGCCCTAAAATGAAATGGACTGTTTCCTTTGAGAACCCAAAACGCTGAAGAAATTCATCAGCTCTCCATTTAAAAAAATGATTGGACCGTTCTCGAAATATCTTCTTCTGTCGTGGAAATGCCATCATCAGAGCCAACTCCATAAAATCTTCGTCATCACTTAAATCTTCCTCTTCAATTCCATCATTTTATTATTTATTATTCAATCCAGAAGTACGTTACCCATTAATAATTATACAAGGTTATGTTATCATGGAATCATGGAAATTATGCTCATTGTACTTACCAATTTCTTTACAAAAGTAGCCGAATTAATTTTTAACTAATAACAATAAAATAATTCCATCATTAATAATATAATAGAAAATATTTCGACGCGAATACTTCCATGAATACTTCCTCACTAATTCCCGTGGTGATATCCTTTTATCACTATCTTTCATGTGAATGTTCTCTAAATATCACGAAAACGCTCGTTTTTTGCGAAGGTAAACTGACTTAGCTAAGTTGGTCTTATTCTTTCTTGTACAACGCATTTTGTCATAAGCCGTGCTTAGGACTTAAACCATATTTACCAAAGTCGTGGCTTAAGTTATGTATTGTACAACTGACCCTTGAGGAGATTAAAAAAGTACAGGTCATACAGACTGTTATTCAGTACTTGTATTTAGTCAGTGTGACTTAAGTATATAGTCACTACGTGTATCCATTTAGTCGGTGACTATAATATTGTCATTTCGACATGAGAGAGTATAAAACAACAGATGGTATTGTTCATATTCCTCTGTGCATCTACACCCATTTTTTATAACCTAACCAGTTCCCACGCACTGTACTGGGATGGGGTGAGATCAAGGTTGTCCACTCGTGAATCTTATATTACTAGTTTTCATTATTCGCCGCTGAGTTTAGCAGATGATGCGTTTATTCGTGTTCTTTCTTTGATCTTTTGATGCTTCCAGTTAGATAAGGGTAAGTTGAATATTTGGGTAATTTTTTAGAAAATGTACTTTTTGAACTTCTAATTTTTCAATTATCAAAGTACTTTGTTTTCTTCCAATTTTTTTGTAAATCCAATCACTACCTCGTCTCTCTCTCCATCAGTTGCCGTTTTGTCCTGATGAGATGATCGCATACTGGACTCGTGATTCTGATACAGAGCAGTCGTTGATTCAATTACAATCGTTGCCTGATTTTATCACTCCGAGTATACAGAAGAGCAGTATATTATCGAGTTCAAGTTCGTCGAATTCACTTGAAAGTAATAATTCAATAGTTCTACATGAAACGGATGTAAGTTATCTTCGACAAGATTTACGGAAACAGATAATTTCTCATTTTAATGTAGGGTCACGGGTTGTTAGTTGACACGGGTTGTAAGTTGACACAGCGCGATTTTCGACTCTCACACTAGCGCGATCTGGATGAAATTTTGGTGGTAGGTGCGTTAGGACATGTAGTTTGGGCAACACTGCGTCGTTCTTGTTATCAAAAGAGCAGTAAAATCTGATTTCCATGACGAAAAGTAAAAAATTTTTTCTGCCGTTTTCGTTACATTTTTCAATGATAAGTATTCAGACCAGGAATGTTGTATATACCATTTGAAAGGTAATTTCATCTCGGATCGAATGGTATCAAGATCTGGACGAATATCGTGATATTTCAATTAGTTATTGCACTCCAAAGGTAAGAAAACGTGTGGTTGTCAGTTGACACGATTTTTCGGTTGCTACTTGACACACGAAATCTTTGGTTCTAGATGCCATCAAAACGAGTAGGTACAGTTGCATGATTCGGCCTATGAGATATCTTTCCTGCGGAGGGTGAACCGTAATTCGTTAGTATTCGCATTCCCACATGTACCAGATATCACCACTATTGCTGAAGAAGATGTCATCAAACGCCTTCTACCTGTTACCCGTTTAGGTACAGCGCGGCAAAATCGACAAATCGTTTTCTCATTCGATGAACCTATCAATTTGTATTGATTTCTAGAACTTAGAATAAATAATTATGACGTTTTTCGCATGTGTGTCAACCTAAAACTACTATTTTTTACGTGTGTCAACTAACAACCGAGGCCGTGTCAACTAACAACACTAAGGTTGTTAGTTGACACACGAAAGTTGTCTCACTAAATTGGTCATAGCTCGAGTTCTATGGCACGAAAACCAACTTTTAAAAATTGAAAATATGCGCAAAGGTTCGCTCTTTCGAATAAGCCCTTAACCTCGACAAAATATTGCTTAGGGGCTTCAGAAATGCGAATTAGACGATTTGTGTGTCAACTAACAACCCGTGACCCTAAAGATACTCATTAGGTCCACGCATCAGCTGATTTCAAATATGTAAATAGCCAGTTACTATTTACTGAATTGATAAGTGCGGTTATGACAAATTACCGCAAACTTGTGAACCATTTTTATAAAAACAGTGCAGTTATAAAAATTACAGCACGCCTTGTCTACCTAACGCAAGCTGATCACTCGGTCACTTTTTTCACCTTATGTCACCTCTGGTCACCTTTGGTCACTTTTTTGGAATTTGGTCACCAAAGTCACTTTTTAAAAAATTTTCCTTTGAAAAAGTATAAAAAATGCTCATTTTAACTACCGTAATCTGGGGTAACATTGAACACCCGAGGTAACTTTGAACGCTAACTATTTCTTTACTTAGGTGAATTTGGTCGACAAAATGATGAAAATTTGTACCCTATTTTAGTTTTGTTTTCTTTCATTGTTGAAACGAAAAAACGAAGTAAGTACCATAGTATCCTGATTACGTACTCTTTCAGCTTTAATATGAAAAAAAAAAGTTCGTGATATCTCAAACCGTTGTCTTGTTATGACGCAATTTGTTTGCTGAGGTAACTTTGAAAGGGGTCTTATCAAATGCATATAGTAAAATTTTTGTAACAAATTATTGATATTATTTATGTTTTTGATAGGAAATGGTGCGGAATTACAAACCTCGACCGGGAAGACGAACGTATAAGAACTTCTCCAAAGATACATTGGACAAAGCACTTTTAGATGTTCTCGAAGGCCGTAAAAGTCCGAGGAAAGCTTCAGAACACTACAAAATTCCTTTAGGAACTTTGTCCAACAAGTATCGTGGCAAGCATTTTCGCTCAGTTGGCCGACCATTGATGTTGTCTAAAGCAGAAGAAGAGGTGATAGTGAACTCCGTTAAGCTGTGCGGCGAATGGGGATTTCCGGTTTCACTATTCGATGTCCGAATGATTGTTGCAGATTATTTGAAGGAAATTGGTACGGTACCTAAGCTGCAGTGTTTTTTCCTTTTCCTTGATTTTTAAAAATTTAGATTTTTGATACCGGTAAGACATTTATTTCATTCATTTTTCTCGTGATTGCTAGGACGAGATATAGAGCCACCCGGAGAGGAGTGGGCCTCACATTTCATGAAACGGTACAAAAAAGAAATAACAGAACGGATCGCAAAAAATATCACCCGAGCTCGCGCCGGCGTCAATGAGAATCTCGTCAACCAGTATTTCGACGAATTGGAGAACACATTGGCAGGAGTGCCTCCTAGTAATATTTTCAACATGGACGAGACCAACGTGCAGGACGATACTAACTGCGGAAAGAAGAAACTGTTGTTTGCAAGAGGTAAGAATGCCAACTAGGAGTACCTAGGTACCAGCGTCGGACTGGCCCGGGTGGCTACCTGGCGATCGCCAGGGGCCCTGCCATTAAGGGGGCCCAAAAAATCAGAATTTTTTTTGACGAGATGCCTATTGCCCGAAAGCTATAACATTTTCAAAGGTTCAGACTCAGAGGCCCAATTTGCGAAAATCGCCAGGGGCCTTAGAGGAAGCCAGTCCGACGCTGCTAGGTACCCTTTCAACCTCCTTGGTAATTCGTCAGAGCTCACCCTGTATTTTCTTGTTATGTTCATAGGTACAAAGTATCCAACAAAGGTCGAAAATTATGCAAAATCGTGTACGACGCTTGTAATGTGCTGCTCGGCGAATGGTGTATTGCTGCCCCCATACGTAATCTACAAGTCTGATCACCTCTTCGATAAATGGGCGGAAGGCGGTCCGGTACAAAGTCCATGCTGTACGGATGAGTGCTGTAAAGGTGGTGCTCGGTATAATCGTTCTAAATCGGGGTGGATGGACGCAATGATTTACCAAGATTGGTTTTTTCATCTGTTTCTGCCGCACGCGTCACGTCTGCAAGGAAAAGTTGTACTTTTGTGCGACAACTTATCGTCGCATTTCTCTCCAGATATAATCGCAGAGTGCCAGAAGCGAAATATATCGTTCGTCTGCATGCTCCCCAACAGCACGCACCTATGCCAGCCCCTAGACGTATCCGTATTCGCATCTTTCAAAACAGCTTGGAGAGAGACACTTGGCAAATTTAGGAGAGAAAATCCGGTGTTAACTGTAGTCCCAAAAGCGAAGTTCGCCAAGTTACTTAAAGCGACTTTATTATGCATGGACACGATAACCATCAGAAATAATGTGCTGAAAGATCGTATTCGTACAATCATAATCTCAGGATTTAAAACGTGTGGGTATTATCCTTTGGACAGAAACCAGGTTTTGAAAAAACTGCCAGGATACCAAGAACCTGAAGCCAATACCACCGACGAATCACTAAACACGACGAACACGTCCGGAAATTTCGAAAAATTACAAGACAAGCTTGTCGATTTCTTGAGAACAAAGAGATACCCTGACGCAGCCAACAACGAGTCCACTCAACCGAAGAGAAGGTGTAAAAGAGTCAAAGTAGTACCAGGACGGAGTATTACAGTTGGGGGTGAGTTATTCAGTGCCTACGTTTGTACCTACCTAGTAGGTACCTACATATTTTATCCATTCGTTTCTCAAATAGGTACTTACCTAGGTACTCACTTTCCCCCCCCCCCCCTAAAAACAGATCTTGGCATACCAAATCCACCAGCGACTGGATCAGCGGAAGATACAAATCCACCAGCGACTGGATCAACGGAAGATACAAATCCACCAGCGACTGGACCAACGGAAGATATACCTCCTATACCAGTGGCTCAATCAACACCAAGTACGTCAGGTATTCGTGGAAATACTCGGAAACGAATGGAGATGGGTCCTAATATTGCCAGTCGAGAAAAACCTGCTCAACGTCGACGTAAGAATTTGGGTCCTAAACTGACAGATGTGGCTCGAGCTGCGAATTCTACTTCTACTCGAAATTTGAGGCCTAATCGAAGTGTAGCCTCGGCTCAACGAGAAGGTGCAGCTCGAAATGACACTGAAAACGCTGAAAATCCAGATTGCATAATATGTGGAGATGCGTATGAAAGAAGTCGACCTGGTGATGTATGTTTTTCGGTTTAAACTACCTACCTAGGTACTTACGTACCTACGCTTGCCAGTCATCTCGATGGCTAAAAATATCTAATTCAATTTTTTCTATTTTTACAGTCATGGCAACAATGCTTGGAGTGTTTAGGTTGGGCCCATGAAGCATGCTTACCAGAGGGTGGAATTTGCGATTGTTGTGCCTAAAAGCAGTCATTTTTCAGAAGCTATCTAATTCCTACAATTAATTTTGTACTTTAAAACATAAGTTTATTAATTTTGTTTGGATACAGAAAATAAGAATTTTGCATGATTTATACGTTCATTTATTAAGGGGGGGGGAGTACCAATGGGTTAGGTTGAATTTGTAATTTGGTTCTAACACTTGAAATATCCCTTTTCAGCGATAAATATCACATAGGTACAAAAATTTTCGAGTTTTTACAATTTTTTTTGGCAATTTTGATGCTTTTTTGTATTTTTTTTTTAGGTGGTCACCCCCCTATGGGGCCAAATCATTTCAAATTTGGTGGGTACTCCTTATTTGTAGTATACTAACCATCGAATTCAAAAAATTGAAGCTAAGTCGATTTTTTCAAGAGGTGTTCAAAGTTGCCCTGGTTGGGGGTCTAAATTTGAACGCCCCTTTTTGAATTTTTTTCTCGGAGGTGGGGGGAGAGAAGTAGGGACTTTTTTTTTTCAATGAAGGTCTCGACGAGATCTCTGGGCCACTATTTTTAGTTTTTTTTTTATTTCAAAACCATGAAAAGTTATAACACGAAATATAGGAAAAAGTGTTCAATGTTACCCCAGATTACGGTATTATCAATTTATCGAGAGAAAAAAATTGAAAAAAGTGTTTCTTCAATCTGATATGTGATATAAGTATAGAAGACAAGTGTGCGTGAGTAGAGTGTGTGATTCTGCGAAAAACTTGCGATGTATGTTTTTTTCAAGACATGAGAGCCGAAGATTACATAAAGCCTGAATGAGAATAATTTTTATTCGAAAATATGGGAATTATGGTGATTTTTTGGTCACTGTTATCACCTTTTCCAGAGAAAATTTGAGTGGTCAGCCTGACCTAACGAGTATTTTCAAGATAACTTACGAAACAGAATCGGTAAGCAAGCGAACCTAAGTGAAAGAACTAATTCTTCATTAAAACTCTATATTCTACACACAAAATGAATAAATAAAAAAAAAGAAGAAAAATAAATTCTGTTGGGGCCCCCACAACTTTTGGCCCCTTTCTCTCATGAGTCTAAATCTGACTCTGCGAATTGCGCACTCGGTTATGGCTTACTTACCTACCTCTTCTGTTCTGTAATCTGCTATGACTGAATCTTATCGTTTTGTATTGCAGGGTGATATTACTGTTAGTGAATTGATTAAACATGACCCGGAAGTAAAAACAATCTATAAATGGTTTAATAATAGAGAGAGAACTCAGCCGAAAATCCAGAACTTTCAGACGCCCATCGTCAGATTCTGGTTAATCGAAAAGTAATAACACAGCTGGAAAAAAACCCAAGTAATTCGTACGTATTTAATCGAAGGTTTGATCCTCTCATAATTACGATCAACTTGAACTTGATGTATGTAAGAAATGGTATTTTGTAGAATTCGACGAACAACTTTCATAAATTTGGCTAACGCGATAAATAAGTACTTGAGAAGCCGAATACTATACTGAGTACAAAGTGGATAAAGGCTAATGGGATGGAAATTGAGATTGGTACTATAATTATGAAAAATGGACAGCAGCAAACGGGCCTAAATTTTTCGTAGTCAACAGGTAATATATTTACAACTAATTTATCTGGGTTCTTCAGTTTTGTGGAAAAATTGGAAGTGGTACTGGATGAACATTATGATTCTTATGAATTATTAAAGTACAAAAAAAAATACGCAGTATTGTCAGTGAAAGATTTAGAATACTGTTTCACATCTTTTGTTGCTCGTAATTTTAATGATTGTAAGTATATTTTATATGTAAAAAGTGGCCATGAGTTAGCCAGGATTTTTGCAAGGGAGGAGGAAAGCAATAATAGTTAAATATGTCTTTTCTTAATCAAGTTGCCCTAAATTTACTGTAGCCAGAAAAAAAAAAAAGTAGCATAGTTAAGATTTTTCCAAGGAAGCGGGAGGGGTACGAAATCAGGGTGGCCACTTGATCATTTTTTCAATCTTGAATCATTTTTGATCATTTAAAAAAAATATGGTCATTAAATCATCCTTTTCATTTCCCTCATCCAAACTTTTTCAATCTCGAATTATTTTTTCATTTATTTTAAATAATTATTAAGTCATCGTTTTCATCTTCCTCCTCCCATGAGAAGTGATTTATATTATGTCTTCATGTTTTTGTTAAACTGGGATCAAATAGGATTCCAAATTTCTTATTTTTGTTTTTAATTTCATTTTGCTTTGTATAATTAGTTTGTTTTGATGTTGTTGCTCAGATTATGAATAGTGACTTATAGCTAAAGCAAGTGTTTTCATGCACTTAAAATATGCGTTTATTGGTCTGAAAAAATGCTGAAATGCGTATCGAAAATCCCGAAATATGCTAAAATATGTACTATAAAATCATATCAAGATGGGTATCAAAATAATGGATTTTTCCCCTCAATATCAAAATATGCACTATTGGATTCATTTAAATAAAGCTTACTACTTATAAAATAAGACGAATTTAAAATTCAACAAGAAAAATGTATGATATCATAATATTAATTTGTTCACAATAATTACAATTATAACATTTCATAACAAGAAATGACTAAATGTTGTTTTAAATTTTCGACAAGCATTCCGCGTTGATTTTCTCGCAGTGCACTTTTGGGGATACTAAAAGAACGTTCTACAAAAAAATTTTCATTTTTTAAAAATAGAAACCCCAACAAAAGTTTACAAAAATAAAAAATTTGCATCTTTCAAAGTCTTTCTTTTGAGTTCATACCACGTAATTTTAGTTTTTTGCCATATTTTAAATACTTGTTTGTTGAATATACGCTAAAAATACGAACTATGCCCTAAAAACAGGAAAATATGCTGTTATTTTGTCAAAAATATGCACATTTATGCATTGTATACTAAAATATGCAAAAATAGGCACTATAAAATTTCACCCTTCGTCTTAGAATTGCAGGAATCGCAAAACAAACTCGAAAATGTAGGATAGGGTGCCGCAGGAAAAAATATGCAATGTCATAAAAATACTTGCCCTACTTACAGCTATTATGTGTTCATGAATAGTGATTTATATTATGTGTTCATACTTTTGTTAAACTGGGATCACACAAGATTCTAAAATTCTCAATTTTTGTTTATAATTTCATTTTACTTTTTATAATTAGTTGGTTTGATATGTTTCCTCAGATTATGAATAGTGACTTACATTATGTGTTCATGAATAGTGATTTATATTATGTGTTCCTATTTTTTTTGTTAAACTGGGATTATACAGTTATCGATTACTTGGCGTCGATGCAAGTCGTGTTGTTATCTGCGCTCGTTTGCAAGCCGTGTTGTCGCCTGCGCTCGCTGTTGAGATATCTGGTGTTACATACCGTGCGTGCTATTTCTTGCTTTTAACTTAACTTCTACCTCACATAAATTGTATATTGCTAACAATTTTTGAGTCGTTACCCCACGCGGCCGCTTCCCCCTTTGGGGCACTTGCAGAGTCATTCCTGACTCATCGCAGGCCCTCAAGTCCACCAGTACCGAGAAACCTACCGAAAAATCATCTACCGCCAAAAACGCAAATAAGAAATGTACCAGACAGACGCCAATCACTGACTTCACATCCTTCCAATGGCAAGCAACGAATAAAAAACGAAAAATCAACGACACCTCGCCCTCCCTACCAAAAGGGGCTAAGGGTAAGTCTACCAGTCAACCTATTCTAATTTCTAACAAATATTCGCTCTTGACTGAATCGAGTACCGCTACACCGCAGAACGAGGAGAGGCCCTCCTCCGTCCCCTCTACACCGACTAATCAACCTAAACCGCCGCCAATCTTTGTACGCGCAGTGACAAATTATCGAGGAATGATCGAAAGTATTACAGCTATTATACCTAAAGACCAATTCACCGTCAAATCGTTATCCAATGGATCGGTTAAAATACTAGTCACTACAGTTGACAGTTATCGCACCCTTATAAGGGACTTTAGAAATCGCAGTCTGCAATTTTACACTTACCAGCTGAAGACTGAGCGAGCGTTACGTGTGGTCATACGTGGTCTTCATCACACAATTCCTACGGCGGAAATTCAAACCGCGTTAACCGAAATCGGATACGAAGTACGTAACGTCGTTAATATCCGCAATTATCGTTCCAAAGAGCCGCTTCCTCTCTTCTTTATCGACCTTGAACCCACCGAAACTAATCGTTCAATCTTCAAACTTAGATCGCTGCTATACCAAAAAGTTCGCGTTGAATCGCCGGGACCTCGTATTGACATTGCGCAGTGCCAGCGCTGTCAACAGTATGGACATACAAGGACTTACTGCATGCTCCCCCCCCCGTCTGCGTCAAATGCGGGGAGGAACATGATAATCGTACTTGCACGAAACCCTTTGAGGCTAAACCGGAGTGCGGGCTCTGTGAAGGTGAGCACACCGCCAATTATCGAGGCTGCTCAATCTACATGAAACTAAAAAACAATATCGCAAATAGATCGAACTTACGTACCGCTCCTCCCGAAGTTCATCAACCTTCTATGGCTAATGCCAGCACCGTCTCCCATCTTAACGATGCTTTAGTGCAACCAAATCCTACGTACGCTCAAATCGCAGGCACTAATGCCCCCCCCCCCCACCGTTGCTCCGGCATCGACAACTGAACAACTGCTAACAAAAATGTGTGGACAATTTGAAATCATGTGCGCACAGATGACCAGCTTGTTTAATCAAAACCAGCAAATGTTTGACTTGCTATTCAAACTCGTATCGAAACTGGTGTAATGCCCACCACTACATCGAGACTCGCCTTTCAAACCCGCGTCCTCACCTGGAACGCGAACGGTCTGCTGGCCCGTAAATCGGAGCTTGCCACCTTTCTACTCACCGAGCAAGTTGACATCGCACTTATTACCGAGACACACCTAACGCCCCGGACACGCGCTGAGATAAGGGGTTACGACTGTTACCTATGCAACCACCCTAGTGGCGATTCGCACGGTGGATCGGCAATCTTCATACGACAAAATGTACAGCATCATGCCGAAAGTAATTTCCGCACCGAGAAGTTACAAGCCACGGTCATCTCCGTCCGTCTTCATAATGGATCGTACGCGAAAATCGCTGCAGTCTATAGCCCGCCACGACACGCTGTTACCGCTCACGACTATGGAGCGCTATTCGCGCACTTGGGTCATAAATGGCTCGCAGGCGGTGATTTCAACGCGAAACATCAACTCTGGGACTCCCGTTTTAGTACCCCCAAAGGCCGACAACTCCACGCAGCCATAACGTCCAACGGTGTGCATAGTCACTCTACCGGCAAACCAACGCACTGGCCCACGGATCCTTCCAAGAGGCCAGACTGTATCGACTTCTTTCTCAGTAAAGGTATCACGAGCAATTACATCGATCTAACAACTGTGCACGATCTTGGAATAATTATTCTGGCTGAAATTCGAAGAAATTGTATGTGCGTGGATTGGTCAGCAGTAGAAAAATTACTAGGCGACGTACCTCCACTCCCAAAAATGTATTGAAACTGAAAAAGAATATTGGGCATGACATTTTTTTGAACAAAATTGATGGAACCAAAGTGCGAGTTTGTCGGGACTTCTTTCTGTCCACATTGGATTTGGGAGAGGACACTTTCAAACGTTGGTCAAAACCAGCCGAAGATAATTTGCAATGCGATGAAATTTTCAGTTCAGCTGATGAGTTGGATGGTAATGTTGGTCCGTCAAATGATATAGAAAAGCCTGTCAAGAAAAGGGGACGTGTGAAAGGAAGTAGTGCAGCGCCTCGATCCCTTGATGAATGGCTCGAAAAGTTACCAAAGTTCCGAGTCATTACTGTTGAGCTTCATCGAAAAAAATTTATGTCAAATCAACGTTCAACTCTGAGCGACACATGTACGACATCTATTCTCAATGGTGCATCAAAGAATGCAAAAAACGAGCAGGCATAACTTTACAAAGAATGTTACGTGAACAGAACATCGCCATACATTCTCCAAGAAAAGACCAGTGCAACGTATGCATTGGCCACAATTTTGGTACCATTGATGAAGAGATTTACAAAAAACATATTGAACAAAAAACCCAAGGAAGAATCTTGAAAAATGAGTTGAACGCCAGCACTGATGAAAAAATCTTAGTCGTCACAATGGATTTGCAAAGCGTTTTGCTAGCCCCTAAAACATTAGCAAGTGCTATGTACTACAAGAGCAAATTACAAGTATGTACATAACTTTTCGATCTACGAGCTGAATGACAAACACGTTCAATTGTATGTATGAGATGAAAGTGAAGGCGGAGTATGTGCGAACGAATTTGTCTCATGTATAATCGACTATATTGGTAAGCGACAAAATTTTGAAAAAATTTTTCTCATTTCGGACGGCTGTACATATCAAAATTGTAATCGGGTTTTATCATCAGCTCTATGTGCCGCTGCCGAACTATACAATATTGAGATTTCTCAAGTGATACTGGAGAAAGGCCACACAATGATGGAGGTAGATGCAGTTCATAGCACTTTGGAACAAAAGTTTTAACCTCCAATTTTCAGCCCTTCCGATTATTACTCGCGCATGAGAATTGCACGCCCAAAGCAGCCGTTCCAAGTTAATGTACTTGACCATATGTTCTTCCGAAACTACGAAAAAAGCTGTTCAATGTCATCAATTCGACCAGGTCGCAAGGCTGGCAATCCAGTAGTAACTGATATAAGGCGACTCAAATATCTTGTTACTGGTGAAGTACAGTACACGTTGGATTATTCTGATAATTTTCAGAACATACCATGCCGTTTTATTAAGCCTAGTATTCGAGAGGTTCCAATTCTACATCATAGTAGAATTCCAATTGATAAACGTAAATTTCAACATTTACAAGAACTCAAAAGTGTCATAGAAAAAGACCATCACTACTTTTATGATAATTTGCCGTAGGTTACTTCGAAAAAATCGTCTGCCGTAATTATGTAACTTAGAATTAAAATAAAATTGTCTTTTTTGTTACTTCGAATTAAAATAAAATCGTTTTAATAATATGAGTAATTTCTCTTATATGTTTCAAACATAACCAAAAATACCTCCCATGTGTTCATTTTTCCGTTTTTGATGGCAATTGAAGTCAATTATGAATAATATTATTCCAAAATGATTTCTGAAGCCTTTAGAACATGAAAGTAAATTTTTAAACAATTTTCCAACCATATTCCTGAAGTATAGACTAAGTTACAATGATTTTCTGCTCTAGTGAAAAATTTTGGTTTTTACACATAGGAGGTATTTAGCAGGCCACCGACGATATGTCCTCAATGCCGAATCTCCTAGGGCCACGGAGGCGGATTTGATGTCCAAAGTGAGCGACACGGACACCTCTTCGTTTATTAATTCACCATTACGCGTTGAAAACAGCAGTGGTGAATGAGCACGTTCCTCTAGCGAGAGCAACGTGCAATTGTCAGGATCTTACACACCGACGTTATCAGTTGGAGAGTAAGTGAATTTTTGTTCCTGTTTAACTACATTCACTGGTTCATTTGATAAATCTTTGGGTCCATGAAAATTGACCGCGGCCGCGAGTGACATCCGATTTATTTCTGTAGGCCCATTAGCGTTACCCAGAAGACACAGGAGGTTAGCTTACTCGTCTTCCAAATCAGCTGGGAGCATTATCAGAAGTAGTCAGTGAATGCTATTTACGGCGATTTGCGAGCGGGGCAAACACTTTCGGCGATTTGGAAGTGGCTCGTGAAATGAGCATCTGAATGTTCTGATATTGCGTCCTGTAATCGTATTTGTTTAACATTTTTCTACAGACTGGCTGAAGAATATTCCTAGACCTGATTCAAACGTATTAGTATGTTTCCAGACATCAGTTTTGTTTGAGATAGTGATGTTAACCGGATCTCTGGATCGCGGATTTTCTCCGGATCTTTGTGCTCCGGAGCATGAAAACTCCGGATCAGAAAGATCCGGAGTTTCAGCTAGAGCTCCGGAGCACTGGAAGTTTGCTAATACATATACGTCTGCTATGATTGTGCCCATGATACAGGATTCGAGAATGTCCTGGAAAAAGGACCTGAAGCTCATACACATTAGTGTCTTTTCCCAAGACATTCAATCTTAAGGGCGTATCACTTCACAGTTCACAGTTCACATCGCATTTCGCCAAACCGTACATACGATTTCCAATGCGAACATTTCTCGCGTTGCCATTGGCCACTTTTTCTAGGCCTCGCCTGTTTGATGTTATCACTATTTTTGGAGCCGTTTAGAAAGCTTAAGCTTATATGACATCCAAATAATTACAAAGGAAACGGAAAACCGATGAAAAGGGCATTCGAGTTACCGAGGTTCTTTACACAATATGACATTTATCGAAAAGTTTGGCAAACAAGAGGGTGCGGTCGTCAACAATCAGAATCAGACATTTGTCAAAGATAATGCAAATAATGTGAGTACCGTTTTCATTCTGTAAGCTCAAGCTTAGTGAGAAAATAAAACGATTCTAACCCTTATAATTTCATAAATTTGAGAGCTGTTGCAAAGGAACTCAGTTCCCTAGAAGAGAAAGGAACTTGGATACTGATTCATAGAAGTGAAGTCCCAAAGAGTAAACCTATTATTGACTCACGTTGGGTTCTTAAGATGAAGTTAATGCCTGATAATTCATTTACTGAAAAAGTAAGTGTTGAAGTGGTAGCACTGTAAGGGTGGGTAGCCGCTATGGTTGCCTAATACACTGACGTGTGCTTGTAGTCAACGACGCTCGGTCGATGCTCTCGATATACGTAGCTTTTTCCGTTACACCAAATGTACTTCATGACGACGCTATACCTATATTACTATTTGCAATATACGATGTCAATTTATATCTGGCTACCTTATTTCATTGGAGTACCTGCGATATCATTTCTGGACTCGGGGTCGAACCTCCCCTCGCCCTAAATGCCAACAGTAAGACTTGTATCAAAAGGTTTTAAAGACACTAATTTATATGATAAAACAGAGACCTATGCTCCAGTAGCAAGAATTAGTGATGTTGGGTTTCTTCTATCAGTTGCTAACAAATTTGGTTTGAGTCTTTATCAGTTGGATGTAAAAACAGCCTTTTTGAAATGGGAACTTAGAATAACCAGTATATATGCGTATACCTGAGGGTTATAAATGCTTAGAAAAAGATAGACGTGAAAACGTATGTAAACTTGAGAAGGCTCTCTATGATTTGAAAGTAAGTCCCAAAAGATGGTACATGAAGTTCACCTGTACCCATGAAAAAATGGAATTTAAAGTATACCCTTTTCAGTCTTGTATTTACTGATGGCAAAGGACCAACAAAGAAGCCAAGGACAAGTATGTGATTATGCTCTTATATGTTGATGATATACTAATAGCTGAGAACTGTGATGATAAAATCCGAGAAACAAAGAGACGACTAAATAAAGAATTTGAAATTACTGACTTAGGTAAACCAAAGAGATTCCTAGACGGTATAGAAATTGAACGCGATGAAAAGGAACGTACTATCTTTATTCATCAAACCAAGTTTGTGGAGGAAATCCTTAAAAGGTTTGGGATGAGTGGGTGCACAACTTGTGAAACACCTATGCTATCTCACCAGCAAGCCAGAAATATAATGAAGAATGAAGGAACTGTGGAAAATAATGAAAAGAAGGTGAGACAGGAAATTAGAGAAAGAAGGTATAACGAAATTGATTATTTGTTGCAGGCTTTTATCACTGAATTGACACCATCCACTTGCAGTAGGCTTTCGCACTTTGGTGAAGGAGGGAGTGTTGTAAATACAGTTCACCTTAGCCCTCCAGCGGACGTATTGTAGTCAGTGCAGCTAAAACCAGCACTATGTAACACTTGTGGTTTAGCTGTGGTTCATCTTGCTTGGTGCGCTTCATCGTTTTTTTGTGCTCTAAATTTAACTTTTGTACAGTTCTAGTTGCTTGCTGTTTTTGATTATTCGAATACACGACTTTACATTAATCTCTGTGCCTTTTTTATTGAATATTCTTACAGATACACATTTGTTACCATCAAGTTTGGTCAAAGATTATCGTATTTTTATGAGAACACCATTTGCCTTGAACTGAACTTCCAACCATAGTTTTACCATGAAATGAGAATTTGAGACTCAGCTGAAGCGATACTACCTATAACTTGAATACAAATGAGTTAACAGCAAGAAAATCTACTTAATTTCTCACCATTCACCATAATTAGAGCTACAACACAATAATTAATTTCATAATTGCGAATGTTTAAAACGTATAGCATTGTATGATAACAACATAAACTAGAGCACTATAAACACGAGTATACTGGACCGCCATTTTGATTTCTACTCTACCCGTTGATGCCGAATTGACTACGCGGCAGGCTGTGCATAGTCGGATTCAACATCTACGGGCGGAGTGGAAATCAAAATGGCGGTCCAGTATACTCCTCTTTGTAGTGCTCTACATAAACATGGAGAATCAAAATGGCGGCTCATTATACCGGTGTGTAACTATAGTATCATTAGTGTTACATTATTAACAGTGATTACAATTTCACGTTGTGTATGATGGCGCCGCCAAAGAAAAATACCATCCTCGAGGTTTCTGTCAGTCACATCAATGAACAGTTACTCAACAAGTTGGTACAATAAAAACTGGAAGATACAGTAAAACCTTGTTAACTCGAGACCCTATATCTCGAAATCCTCGTTAACTTGGAGAAAATTTTATTCCCTTGCACTCTCCATAAGGCCTAATGTTATTTTAGACTCTACATCTCGAATGTTCTTCTCACGCAAAACTCTATACCTATCTCGAATTAAAACCCTAGAATACAAAGGTGTGTAATATTGTATACACTCTGCCTGGGGCGTGTACATTACTACATGACGCAGCGGGGGAGGCTCAGCCCCTTTCTCGTCAATTAAAAAAAATGAAAAAACAGGACGCAGGCCTATATGATTTAGTAGCAGGCAGCAGGTGACGACGAACATGGACAACACAACAAACTTAACCATAACCTAAAGCTGACTGACTTACTGAACGCTGAACGCACTATGCTACTACGCAGTAGGGGAACGCTACATGAAGCGAGGCAGCGAATTGTACAGTGCTGCCAACTTGTGGATGTCCGCACAGCAGTCATGTACGAATGACGGGGGGGGGGGCAGGCGCGGCGCGTTGAAGCTTTGTCAAGGCTTCATAGTAATCGGTCGGTGGGGGTGTGGAGAGGTAAGAACCGAGAATACATCATTTCCGTCAGGATCTGTGTCGGGCGAGATGACAGGCGATGGTTTTTACCTGCAGGTGGAGGGTTACTCGTGATCACAGTTTTTTTACCCAGTATTCGAAGTTTCACTTTTTTTTTTTGTGCCAAATCTAAATTAGGTTTTTACCTGCAGGTGGAGGGTTACTCATGATCACAGTATTTTTACCCAGTATTCGAAGTTTCACTTCTTTATTTTATTTTTTTTTTGTGCCAAATCTAAATTAAATTTTCTATTTTTTTGAGATCTAACTCTTATAGAAAAAGGGGGAATAAAATATGAAGTGTTTGACTGGAACAAGTTATTAATTTCGGTATTTTTATAGGTGCCAAATCCAAATCTGCTACTACTTTCAAGACCTAACCCTTATCTACTACCTTTACATTGCAGCTACCTCATTCAACCATTTTGCAAACTCTCAGCCCTACAATTTTTGATTTCTGACACTATTGTGGGATGAAGACTGGTGAGTGCGACTATGAAAAAATTGTGAAACAGAAATTTATTGCGCACAGTTGGTGCAAGTTACAAGTTTATCATAGTGGGTGCCAAAAATATTGGCACCACAAAGCGTACATACTTGTGTGGCTTTTTTCGCCCTCTGTCCTAATGCTGCTTCTTTGCAAATAGCACACCGACCCTGAGCCTCGACTGGCTGGCTGGTCAGCTTCAGTTACTGCAGGCCTCTCGTCGAAGGCATTCTGCCGAAAGTCACGGATGACAATTTTCAGTCGGGTTGGCAAATTTTGATTTTCCAGCTTCAACCGAGTGTATTGGGTAAATAACTTCCGCATGAACTCGTTCCGTGGTTGAACCTGCCTCCCCGGAAGATATTCGTTGGATTTTCTGTACAGGATGTACGCGTTCATACATGCCGCATCCAGAAGACCATAAAAACAGCGAAGCGGCCAGCGACGGGTCTTTCTGGCAGTGGTTCTTAGACTCACTATTCCATTGAAACAGTCGAAATCGCCTTTATTTTGATTATAATACAGGATCACTTCTGGTTTGTTGGTGGCAGCGTCGATTAGTGGCCTGTTGTGAAGTGTCGATAGGAGGAGGACGATGCGTCGCGGCTTAGGGATAAAAGACGTGAGCATCATCTGGTTCTGGAAGGCGAACTTGCTTTTTTCGACATTGCGGCACCAGCAGACAGGAAGGCTTGTGGAACTTCTTTTTTTGTTTTCCGCATAGTGCAGACAATGTTGAGGTTTCGTTCTTGAAAGGCCTTAGCGAGTTGGGCGGAACCGAACCAATTGTCACAGGTGATCGTTCTTTTTTTCCCAACGTACGGTTCAATGATCTGCAGTGCCAGTGTTGTTGCCTTCATCACTTTCTGCCTCTCGTTACTGTCTGCTGATGCTGCAGGTGCCTCACCTGCCTCCGCCACTGCTGCCGCTGTCGTGATACGTGTTTGCTTACTGGCAGCAGGTACAGACTTTGGCCGCTGTCGCTTGCGGCTACCGGATGGTTGCGGTTGGGGCTGTCGACTACGGCTCCTGGATGGTTGCAGATGAGACGACTCCTCTTGGCTGGCCAACGGTGCGGGTACTGGCCGGTCCGCTCCGAGGTATGGAACGCTATTTAAGTAGTAGAAAGTCCGCGCGTCGCACAGCGAGATCATCTTGACTCCGAATTTCTCCGGTTTTGAGGGAATCTAGGTTTTAAACCCACAGTTCCCCCGAAAACCGTACATTGTCTCGTCGATGCACAGATGACTGCTCGGCTCGTAATGCTCCCAGCACGATGCAGTAAACGACGTCCATACCGCGCTGGAAGTGTCCGAATTTGTCTGCCAACTGGTCCCCGCGAGTTCCCTTGTGATCGAACCGGAGTCACAGTAGGAGGAACTCCGCTCGATTAATCAGCATCGTGGCGCGATAGCAGCTGGGGCCGAAGATGTTGGACTAAAGGTCCCTCGTGCCGCGATGAGAGGCTTTCTCAGCACTCGCCAGTATGAGCAGCCTAATCAGCGCCTTGATCTCTATTGGGTTGGTCGGGCCGGTGTGGTACTGCTTGGTGGTATACCGTTGCGCCCGGATGATAATTTCTTCGTTGGTGCAAGCAACAATGTGGTTGATGAGCTGCTCTGTGAGAAACAGGTTCAGAAACTCGGCGGGGGAGGTTGCTGCTTTGGCTGCAGGACTTCGTAGTCGAGGGACAATGATGCTGATTGGTGGCGGGTTCTGCGGGTCATAGCGAGGACCTGCGGTTGACCACTCGGAGCCGTCTCGGGCAATGTACTTCGCGGGTTTGCGAGGCTGGGTGTTGGTGACTTCCGAGTCGATTTCATCGTCTTCTTCTTCGTCTGTAAAAATATGGTCTCCTTCAGCGGTGTCGCTTTGGACATCTGAGTAGTTGTCTTGAACTGGTTCCAGCAGGTCGCTGCAGAGATTGCGAGCAAAGTCGTCGTTCTCGGGTACAGAGGTACAGAGCTCATTATAAAGTTTTTAAAAAAGGTTAGTAAGGTACTGAGGGACAACGTGATATGAGCCGACTAACGACATGTCCCATACCGCCTCAAAAATTTTTTGCCTAGTAAGGATTATTATAGTCGGCAGCGGTGGTTATGCTGCTTTCCTTCGTTGTCGTTATAGATAACGAAGTTAAGCAGCTTCGAACGTGATCACTACCTGGATGGGTGAACATGAACATTCATACCAGGAGTGCACGTGGCGTTGGCCCTCTCCAAAATGGACTTGGTCACCACGGAGTTGTATGACCTGAAACCTCCTATTAGAGGGAAGGCCTATACCCTGTAGATGGGTCGACTATCGTAAAAAGAATATTACATGCTCATGAAGAAAAAATCAGATTCTGTAACGTAAACATTTATCGACAGTCAAGGCTGTATTTTATTTTATTTTTTTAAATGACAACGCCTCGCAAACCCGCCAAGTACATTGCCCAAGACGGCTCCGTGATGAAACGAAGTCCGAGTGTGGCAGTTCTAAAAACTTCCTGCTACGTATGCACTCAGATCCTTCTTTCTTACTTATGACGAGGAAATGACTGCTCCGTGCTCCTGTACTACTACTACTACTACTAATACTACTGAAGACCGAACCCGAGAGTTGCATAATCAAAAAGTCCTCTACTCTATAGAATTTTTGTATGGGCGGAATGAATGAAAAGGAACACAAGCAATTAGACAATTGAAATGGATAAATCTATCCAAAAACATTATATAGAAATCGGTCGAAAAAGTGAAGGGAGCTGAGTCTCCCCCACTGAAGCTAAAAATCTCCAAAAATCAGATAATGTAAAATAGGTAACAAAAATAATTTAAGACGCAAGGGCTGCTCTCAGTGGCTGGTGAGTAAGTTGAATAAAAGCTTATAACAAAAGTAAAAAAATTATCGTTTTGTAGGTTAAAAAAAAAAAAAAAAAAGGAGATCTATAGGACGGGGGCTGGCAAATGGCGAATGAAAGAGGAGGGGGGCCGGACCAGTCGCAGCACTCCGAAGACTTTTGGCAAGGCCAAAAATTTCACTATGGTCTATACCAAAAATTATAAAAATCGGGCGGATAAAAAAGAAAAATTGACGAGAAGGGGGCTGAGCCTTCCCCGCTGCGCCACTGACCCCCCTGACCCCATGTACAAAATACAAAGGTATGTAATAATATACACGCCCTAGGCAAAGTGTATACAATATTACACACCTTTGTATTTGCATTTTGTCAAAATACATAGATGTGTAAAAAATTACACACCTTTGTAGAATCCCCCTGTTTAGTCTATGTGTAATTTTTTACACACCTTTGTATTCTAGGGTAAAATCGCTTGGTAAGGAGTACCATATGTACTCTATGTACATACATACATACATATTTGCAGTTTTGCACTACTCTTTCCAAAGATAACCAATTTCAGGTCCCGACATGTCACTTCACATACGCATACGTAATCTCATCATGAAATTGGTTGTGATGTACAGATGTAGGTAGTAACCTGTACTAATGTTATCATTACTAAAACTGTGTTGTTTAATGTGCGTTGAACGATGAGTCTTAAAAGAAAGTGTAATAGCCTCACAATTGAGGAGAAGAGACTTGTGGTGGAAGCTGTAGATCGTGGGGACAAGAAAAAAAAAAAGAAGTGGCCGCCCAATTCCAAATTCCCGGAAGTACACTGACTACAATTTTAAAAGATCGAGAGAAAATCCTTAGCAGTCTATCAAACGCTAAGAAGGTCAAAAGATTTTGCCAAGCTGAGCACCCCACACTGGAAAAATGTCTGTTCGCTTGGTTTGTCCAGTGCTGTGAAAAGCATGTGCCCATATCTGGTCCAGTTTTACAAAAGAATGCTGAACAATTTGCGAGGAAGTTGAACATACCACTCAAACTAGTTCAGAAGAAAATTTCAGAATTTTGCACATTTCTTTTTGAGAAATACAAACTCGATATTTCGAATTTTTTTTGTGTTTATCTCGAACTGTTTTAACTCGAACAACTCTGTATTATCTCGAACAGAAAACTCATTCCCTTCAGCTTCGAGTTACCAAGGTTTTACTGTACAGTACTGAAAACAAAGGATACTGGAAACAGTGATAATTCATCATCGGATGAGTGGTTCACCCCACTATTTAAAATTCGGAACATTCAAGAACACGAAAAACTGGTGGGTCACAGAAACTACAAGGTATGGCGGAACGAGATCGATCAACCTTAAAGCCCTCAATCTTGTACCACTTGCGACTTCAGAAGTGATTTTACAAAGTACACTAACAATGTGACACCGAATCGCCGAATCGCAAATAAGAGCGTGCAGTTTCGTTCTATTTATGATCACGATCTAAGTAGTGATTACAACTTTGTAAACATTCCGCATAACAGTGTACTTCACGATTTATGTACTTATTGAATTTTTAAAATAAATATAATGAATAATAATGACCGGTTGTGTATCCGAAAAAGAAGGCCAAGCTTTAGCAGTAAGTTATATTACCTACTTTTCATTCGATGTTTTTCAATTTATTTACTCAATAACATGGTATTGATAATATGCATCTATTTTTGTCTATTAGAGTTGTTTAAATTAACCATCTGGACTACATATATGTTCAATTAAACAAAACATCATAATTGCAAGAGGGAAATATTCCTGTGAAGAAGAGATAGAATCAATTTTCTTACAACACATGAACAAAAACGTTGTACCATGGAGAGTAACACGGATGTTCCCAAGTAACATGGCCGCTGGACAGAAAAATTTGTTTTATAAACAATACCATTGCCAGTATTCTAATAGGAATGCAAGGGTGGAAAACCTGCACCCTAAACATGTGCAGTGTCCAGCAGTCAAGACCATAACTATCAAAAAGCTTGTACAACATTGTTGGTGAGTTGAATAAGTAGGGGAGACCAGTGTACCATGGACCCGTTGTACCATGGGCATCTCGAAAACTACGTGACGTGAGAACCAACGAGTCACGACACATCATGTGGCATATGTATGGCAACATTACATGCGAATTTCGAGGTTTTGATATCAGAGCCGGCTGAGATATCACAATAAAAGTGTATTTCTGCAAAAAAGTAAAATTTTGGTGAAAATTGCGAACTGTTTTGCCCAAAACGAGTGGAGGATAAAACGGATTATGTACTAGTGGTTGATCGAAGTTACCGAAGTAAGTATTCCAGCATACTCAGTTTGAAAAAAATATCACTTGAGAAAATGAAAAAAAAAAATGAAAATGTAAAGAAGCGGTAGGTCTTGTACCATGCACCATGCACCATTTTTCCTGTTGTACCATGGACAATTAAAAAAGTGGGAATTTATCATCTTTCAGGCTATGCCGCAAAGTAAAACTGGTGCAAAACGAGAAAAAGTGGACAAACATGACATGGAGGCTGCGGTGGAAGCCGTCATAAAAGGCGAATGTACGTTTCATAATGCTTAGGAGATATATGGGGAAAAGGAACGACATTAAGGCGTCAGTTGCAAAAATGGAAATTGTCTGCCCTTGAATCGTCTTTGTCGGATACAAGGACGTATACTTATGCTCCAAAACTCGATCATAAGAGAGTATTTACAGATGAAGAAGAGAAATGATTGGTAGCTTATGCTGTTACATTATGTAGAACGAACCATGGATTATTGGTGAAGGAGTTCCGAGAACGAGTATACAAATTCGCAGTAGCATTAGGTAAGACTGTCTTACCACCAAAGTGGACTAAGAAGATTGCAGGAGAAGAGTGGGAACAGTTTTTCAACAACGGCATTCCGAATTATCACTACAAAAACCAGAGCCAACGAGTTTAGCTCAAGCAACGGCCTTTAATCGCAATATGGTAGCTGCATTTTTCGCAAATTTGATTGAAGCATAAGAGAAATATGGCCCGTTTCTACCGCACCAGATTTACAATATCGATGAGACTGGCCCCAGCACTATGCAGTTGGGTGGACAAGTTTTGGCAGAAACCGGCCAGTGGCAAGTGGGGCAAAGTTGTTTCAACTGAGTGAGGAACTTTGGTTACTATTATTGTAGGAAACACTGTTCCACCTCTTATGGTTTTTCCTAGAGTAAACTTCAAACCTCATATGCTAAATGGTACACCCCCTGGGAGTATACGCCGAGCGAATCTCAGTGGTTGGTCGAATGAAAGGATTTTTTTACGATTACTTGCTCCACTTTATTCAACACACAGGTGCTTTGCGAAATAACAAGATTTTAGTCGTAGGTATTTGATAACCATGAATCACACTGTGCTGAACAAATTATTACCCTAGCTCGAGATAATGGTCTTGTGTTACTGACTCTCCCCCCACATACAAGCCATAAATTACAGCCACTCGACGTTACAACTTTCGGACCATTCAAAACCTATTATAATGAAGCAGTTGATTTGTGGATGAAAAATCACCCAGGTCAACACTTTACAATTTATGAGGAGGTGGCCGCAGTGTGTGGCAGTGTGTGGACACGAGCATTAATTTGAAAACCCAAACAAGGTATCAAATAAGGTTCTGTCTTCAACGATTGCGATTTCTTTACTACATTTTCAGTTCAGTTATGAAGAGACCTCAAATTGGGCTCCAACTTTCAAATTAGATTAAAAAATTGAAAATTTTCAACATATGAAAAACTTATGGCATTATGCACATAACTGATAATCCTCGAATAAGAGGAAAAAATTCAAATTATTCAACAACTTCACTGTAGATAGGCTCCGAATAATCCCTGAGAGAGATCATTAAATTCATTTACGGCACAAAGACAGATGTGATAAAAGTGTTTCTCTGGGTCGTGTAATATTTATTGTTTGTCTATTTTTGAACTTAGTCATTACAAATTCACCATCCTTTGAACGCTAGTTAAAATTTATAGTTAATAGCTGAGCAACAAAACTAAATTTTATTATACAAATAATTGGCAAGGTCAGGTTTATTTGGTTAGCAAAAATATTATTGTGCAAAAGTGAAAACATCATTGATCACTTTCCCTTAAAAGTAATTTCATCCCTTCTTCACTTGAAACCTCTGGAACAGAAAGCTTCACAAACAAGCACCAACGATCATTTCTGATCCTATTTTAAAAATGGGCGGCTGCCATTTCACCAGCTCCCAGGGGTGGTTATATTTTTCTGTAAAAATAGTTTGAGCAGCAATTAAACTAATAGATGCATAAACGTGCACTGGTGATGTACAATCAAATTACATAGAAACGGTAAAAAAATATGAAATAGGAGGGGCCGTGATAAAATGATTCCACATTATGAAACAATTCTGTTTATCAATAGTCCCGCTTCTCGGAATTAACAGAAGTATTTTTTAAATACCGGTAGTTGACATTCTAAAAAGCATCTTCCAATATTTGAAGATCAATAAATTTAGTTTCCCTTTCCTCGCGTTCCTTTTCCTTGTTTTACAATACTACATTTACCTTCTTTTTCAAAAATGTTTTCACTGTCACTGTTGAGACAATGTTTCCAGAGAGTGGACCTGGTTTAATAATTGTTGGAAAATACTTAAATTTGTCCATTTTGAATTAGTTTTCAAAATTAAGTAACTTTGAGAAAATCTACAGGATCCGTTGCAGTATATACAGGAGGACTTTGAGGATGACCTGAGCAGTTCACAGGTTGATGAGGCACAGCAGCCAGAATTAGTTCCAGAACCCTCAGACAAGCGAGGTAGAGATACAATTACCCCGGCAAAGAGACTTGTCAGGCCTAAAAAGAAGCGGATATCTTCTTCCGCGGGTATATCATTATTTTCACTTACTGTTTCATGAACTATGTAGTACTTGTTTCAATCGGGGCGAGTTTTCAAATCTCCCTTTATTATTTGTGGACAGATTTCTTGAATTGCTTGAGGTGTAAAAAACTTTCTGTTCCCTCTGAAGGAAGCTGACTCCTTTCTATTTCAGTATACTAAAAACCTTGACGCCGTGGCACCTATACTTTTCATGGGAGAAAATCTGATCGGTTTCCCTCCTGGAAGAAAATCCCCCCCCCCCTTTAGAGAAAACGATTTCTTCTTTCTGTAAACAAAAAATATCTGGCACCACCACCGATGGAAGACATAAACATCAGCCCCTATTTACCTATCCTGTACCTCTCTGTAAACAGTGTATTGAGCTCGTGGTCTTCCCTGCCGTATCAGGGAAAAGTGATCATGGACCTAAAAATATATATAAGCGATCAGTCTGCAGAAGGCATTTTTAAAGAAATTGTCAAGTTTTTTGATGATGAAAAAATTCCATATCTTCAAAATATGGTCGGATTTGCGAGCGATGGCGCATCGGTAATGTTTGGGCGGAAGAGAGGGGTTGTTCAGAGATTCCGCTCACTTATTCCGGGTCTGTATATGTTACGTCTAAATCGCGTCTAAATCGCGTAAATGCCGATTACGTGGAATCGGCAGTAAATTTGCCGAATTCCTGAAATCGGCAACCCCGTTGCCGATTACGTGAAATAAGCAACGTGAATGCCTAATTCACGAAATGGGCGAGAAAAAGCATGTTTATTTCACACTTTCGGCAGTATTTGTTTGCCTATTACGCCTATTCACCCCACTATAAATAGTACATGATTATATCGAAATAGGTAACGGATATCTAGTACAAGAATTGAGATACCTACGTTGCACACGTTGTAATTTGTCAACAATTCATCCTTAACGAAAGACGTAGTGTGTTGTGAGACTGCATTTTTACTGAATACGATCTAACAGAGATATCACATACTTATTTGTGTAATTGGAAACATTAGTTGTGAGTATTTTTGATTTTACAAGGGCCTAGACATTCAGTTTTTTTTTTGTGTTAATCATGGAGTGGACCAAGGATGAAGAAAAACACGCCATTCGGAGCTGTTGTAAAGGACCGGCGGTACTATCACGTGAAACAGAATTTCGAATTAATGGAGGTCGCTGGTATACGGAAAGTAAGACGAATATGAGATCAGAAGGTAATGGCAACTGTAGAATCGTTTACTAGCATCGTTACTGACATACATCGATACCTTAGGGGAAGAAGGGCCAATCTGCTTTTTTTTACCTCATGGGCCAAACTGAATTTGCAAAAATAACAATAGTACAAAAGGGCCAAACTGTTGAAATTTTAGGGCCAAACTGCTTTTGGCCAGTGAAAAAAGGGCCAAACTACATATGTTTTAATGGGATTTCAACCATTTTAAGTAAACATTTTCAGTTCTCGTTAATCTCAATCTGTGACTGAATTCTGTGATGATTATGATGAATAACTGGATAAGTAGACAGCTGTTGAATGTCAAAAAAATCATAAATTTGTTTGCGCTTTTTGGCGAGCCGCTGATAGTAGTGATAACGCGTACCTTTTTTAGTGATTTTTTTACATTCTAAATAAAATGATTTGCCTTTCGTTCCTTTTTTATAAGAAATAATTATTCGTAAACTATAATACTGCGATATCTCAACGTCATTATGCGAAGCAGAGGTGGTAAACAACGTTCTCACCCAAAAGTTAATGTAATCACACCAAAATCTCGAGGAGCATTATTGATCAGCAGAGCATTATTTTTTCGTAAAGATGGTATGACAACAATTATAATACTACTAATAATTATCAATTAGATAAATTTCGCATCGTACAGATTATCTATTATTATCATTTTGTTTCTAATTTAGATGATCCAAAAATCTGCGACTCCGAACTTCAACGTATTGTTGATAATAATAATGAAGAAAGTTGTAAACTTAATGCAATTACTCCAGCTGATAATGATAATAATATTATTCGAACTTCGATCAATGACGGCGATTTTTCCGGAAATCATGATAGTAAGCTAGTAAAACAAAGTTAGCATGGAACAAAATAAATTATTAATACCTAATTATTATTTCTCATTTCAATTTAGACGAACCAAAACTCTGCGATTATGAAAATAATTCCGATATTATAGAGAATCAAGAGAATAATAATATTATTATAACTACTACAGCTGAAGTACATGCGACTGGTGATTTTTCTATGAATATTGATGGTAAGCTAATAACTAATTAATAAATTGAAATTACAATTATAGCAAACATTATCAGTGAAAATTTTTGTTGTCTAATTTAGGAATTGAATACTTGGCTAATGAAAAGGAACAAAACGAATCTCCAATGACTGAAGTACAACCAAACAACGTGATAGTTTCGCCATTATTTGATGATGGTTAGTTAAAAAATAATTACTTGACAAAAATTCGCTATGTAGACATTATTCACATACTTTATTTCTAATTTAGCCGAACTAAGAAACCGTT
This sequence comes from Acanthococcus lagerstroemiae, assembly GCA_031841125.1. NCBI lineage: Eukaryota > Metazoa > Arthropoda > Insecta > Hemiptera > Eriococcidae > Acanthococcus > Acanthococcus lagerstroemiae. The sequence continues at coordinate 111,919 of JAJSSI010000010.1, read as the reverse complement.
ACTTGGATGATCTGTACAGAATTGAAAATCATATCGATCTAGACAACGTTGTCTAGGTATATTTCACTGCCTGAAAATGAAGGTTCAAATGGTATGAATAACTCGTAATTATTTTTTTAATCATTTAATTGCCTTCAAAGACTGACCAGTTATTGTTTTTATTAAATTTAGGTGAGATAAATCACGATCACGAAGTAATTAGTGAAGTTGTAGAGTTGGATATGGCGCAAAACGTTGAAGAAATCGATGTTATTGTGGAAGAGGCGAGACCAGATGATGTTGTACTTCAGTAAAGTATAAATGGTACAAACTACGAATAACTTGTATTTTTATTAGATTATCTACCTTTCAAGACTAACCAATTGTGTTTTTAATAAATTTAGGTGCGAATTGTGATCGCTTAGTTGATGGAGTTTTTGGTGAGTCCAAATCTCATTTTTTCCCCAGCTTCTAAATGGTGAAAAATGTAGAAGAGAGTGGCTCTTTTTTTCAGAATCAAAAAATGTGTTAGCGGGGAAGTAACACCGTCACACTCACTTCACCGACTACAGCGACCTCTCGCGGTATAACTGCTACCTTGATACAGAAAGGGAATACGAGTACGCCAGCATGGCATCTCCTCGAGTACGTTTGGTATAACGGTTATAAGATGGTTAACATTACTGCAGTAATGGAATTTTTCGGGTAAAGGAATTTTTTTTTTCGAGTAACAAAGTAAATTTATTACGTATCAATTTGTTATCCAACATAGTTCGTACTAGAACCAGGCCAGCGGCTGCGAAAAAGGATGAAACGGTGTCGGGGATACTAGGACCTGTGATTGCATCATCGCCGCCATGCACGGTCACGGACGAACTGGCTGCTGAGAACCAAAAAGCAAGTGTAAACAACGTTCCCGAAATTACTGACCAGAATGCCCAACTTCTAAACTCCTTTCTACAACTCGTGAGAAGTGGAGCTATCAAAGTTCCAGGTATAATTGTTGAAAATTCCGATGAAAAACGTGTTAGTGAACTAGACAAGAACTACAAGACACCATTGTTCTCCATGCCCACGTTTGAAGAAAAAGACAAGCTGAAAGGATATCGCAACTACAAGACATGGAAAGTGAAACTCGGTGTAGCACTTAGTGCAAACATGCTACTACCGTTCATTAAGTCTGAAGATGGAGAAATTGATGTACAGATAACGCCTCAATATCGCTCAGTTTTTCAAGCTCGAACACTTCAGATCATCACTAGTTCAGTCTCTCGATCCATCCAACTTCAAATTCAAAATATGACGAATCCGTATACAGCAATTTTGTATCTGGAGGAATCTTATTCCACTACTAAACTACAAGATTTAGTAGACTTGTATCAACGTTTCATGACCCTGAAATTTAAACAAGGCTATGATCCGCAACGTTATGTCGCCGATTTCGAAAGTTGTATGGAAGATTTTGTTTTGGCAAGCATGCCTGTAAGCAATGAGTTCATGGTGACCGCATTTCTTCAAAAAATCAAAGGTAAGAATGAACACGGAACGTGCTACGCATCGTTCTACAACAATATTACGGCGACCAAAGAAATAAAATTGTTTGCTGAAGTCAAAACCACATTCTTGAATTTGAATCACAAAGGATTTAAAAGGGGAGAAAAACGGAAAACTAATAAATCGAATGATGTTAGCAAAAGAAAGAGAATGAAAACTGACAAGAAACATACACCACCAGCTTCGAGTTCCACAGCTACCTCGACCAGTATGTACACTTCGGAACAGTAATAGAAATTGAAACAAATGACACCAGAAGAGAAGGCAAAAAATCGATGTAAACGTTGTGGTGAGTACTTCCATTATGCCAGAGACTGCAATCGACCAGGAAAATTGTGCTACGTTAACGGCTGCGGACAAAACGGACATATCGCCAAAGACTGTCCTAAAGTGAAGAAAGCAGGTATGTTAGAAAGTCAAGGTTATAACAATTTACTAAAGATTGCTATGTTAACAGATTCACGTGCGTCGCATCATCTCGTCAATGATGTCGATCTTCTACACAAATACAAAAAATTTGAAGTGCCACAACCAGTGTCTACAGCATTATCGGAACACGAAAGTGACTGTAGCTCCATTGGCGAAGGCGAAATTACAATCGTTCTTCATTTTGAAGGCGAAAACTCTGAAGTAACGCTTGAAAAAGAACAGTTTGTTCGTCAAATATCTGAAAATATCATTAGTTGTTCCACGTTCAATTCTCAATGTTCTACATTCTTCCTCCTAGATACTAATACCGGTTATATCTATTTCAGGTCACTAAACAAAAAGATAGCATTGTTGAAGATCACAAATGACGTCTACCAAATAGAAAGTTTTGTGAAGAAAGTGTATTTTTGCAATACTGATACAAATACGTTTGTTCCTTTTACTAATAAAGATAGTATTCTATGTTCGAAAATTACTCATAATAAAGTTAGAAAGCTTAAACGAAAGTTAACAGAAGATCAAATTCTGAAGCTGAAAAGTGAAGGTACACTTTGGCACAGAAGGATGGGGCATATTTCAGCAGAATATCTGAATCATATAAGAAATGCGGCTGAAGGCGTTGGTGAGTTAATCTCGACTGCCTCAATTGCGAGTTGTACTGAATGTGCTCAATCAAAGCTAAAAAGAAAATCGTTTAAGAAAGTAAGAGAACGAGCAAACAGAGTTGGTGCAGTCGTACACACAGACGTTGTTGGGCCAATTACCCCACCAACTCACTTTTCCAAGAACAAGTACATCCATATTGTAATCGACAATTATTCACGTTTTCTGCAACTATTCCTGATCAATTCCAGAAGTCAAATTCCTTCCATGTTAAATGAAGCGTATCGTTTTCTTCGTGCCCATTATCCGACTCCAGGACAATTCAATCTTCTCCGATCCAATAATGCACCAGAATTCCTCTCATATGAAACCAAAGTCATTCTCAATAAGTTCGATGTAAGAGTTGATACGGCAGAACCTTACTGTCATCAACACAATGGACTCGTCGAACGAGTGCAACAAACAATTTCTCAAAGAGCCAGAGCCCTTCTGTTCAAATCAGGATTATCCGAAAGCATGTGGGGTGTAGCTGTTGACACGGCATGTTGGATATACAACCGTACTCCTCATTCCAAGTTGAACTACATCACGCCTTATGAAAGATTTTACGGTAAAAAACCAAACTTGAGCCAACTAAAATTGTTTGGTTCTCAAGTCAGTGTTTTCGACAAAACGGTACCAAATGGTAGAAGTCAAACATCTGTTACTTAGTTGGTTTCACAAATACTGGCTATAAAGTCTTCAATCCTAGAACACAGAAAGTTGAAAGGGTGTGTGATGTTGTCATAAATGAAAGTAAATTATTTAAAGATGATTTTCCTTCTCATCGAAGTACTCAATTACAACAAGAAATCCTCTCCAAATTCAATCTAAACTCGTATCCCTGTACATGTCCAGAAACTTCCACTGTTCCTACGAAAGAATCCTCATCCTCACATTCCAACATTTCCAACAATGGAGGGGGCAAACAACCACAACTTCATGAACCCGAACACGACAGTAACCAAACTATTAACAGTCCTGAAGACACGGACGATGAAATAACTGAAATCGAAGAAATAGAAGAACAGATGATCAATTACGATTGGGATAACATTCACGTAAACCACCTCCGAATCAGATACGACAAACTCGGAGAATACGATGAGTACACCTTTAAGAAAGCTTATGAACAAAAATTGACGTATAAGCAAGCGATCACTGGATCGGATAAAGAAAAGTGGCAACAAGCAATAGCAAAAGAACTACATGCCATGGAAAGGTATGATGTCTGGGATATTGTAACACAACAGAAAGGAAAGCAAGCAATTCCCCTAAAGTGGATTTTCACAATCAAAAAGAATGGCACATACAAGGCACGATTAGTCAAGGTAAGTTGCTTGGACAAAAATAAAGCTACTAAGTTAGAAACAACATCTCCAACACCTTCAGCGCCAGCGATAAGGTGGCTGTTTGTGTTAACGTCATGATTCGGCTGGGCATTACTGCAACTTGATCTAACTAATGTGTTCTTAAATGGACAGATTGATCGCGAAAAATATGTGACAATCCCACAGGGACTAGGTCACGATCCAAAAAAGTTTACATGTAAGTTGAAGAAAGCGTTGTACGGCCTAGACATTAGTCTGGCCTGTTTTCATCAGAACATTCACTCGTTTTTACAAAAGATTGGTTTTAAAGAAAATAAAAGGGAACCCTGCGTATATACAAAATGGAACTCCAACCTGATAACAATAATTCTCGTTTTCGTTGACGATTTCCTACTAACTGGCAACGATTCCCATGGAATTAAACGAACACTCGAACTTCTTAATGAGAATTACAAAGTACGCAATCTCAAATTTCCGACAATCTTTGTGGGAATCGAGGTTGAAAAGAAAAGTCACCATATATTCCTGCACCAATCCTCCTATGCCCAATCTGTAATCAGTCAATACTACACGTTAGAAAATTCCAGGTTATCAACTAAGAAATGGTCAATTATTCCCATGCCTCCGTTGTCTGAACATTCCAAAACACCTGTACTTCCAGAAAAATCATTTCCATATAGGCAGTTACTAGGTGCACTAATCTTCCTAGCAAACTACACACGACCTGATCTAAGTTTTCCTGTAAATTACCTTGCACGCTTCCAAACAAGACCCACATCTTTGCAATGGACACTTCTTTAAAGAATACTCTTCTATCTCTCCAAAACAACAGACCTTGGTATCCTTTGTCCAAAACGCATGAAGGATTTTACAAGTGATCTATGCTTGCCAGGTATTATGGATGTGTACGTAGACGCTGACCACGCAGGTGATTGTACCAGAAAGTCAACCACAGGATTGGTGGTAAGATTCTTTGGAACACCAGTGTCGTGGTGCTCTCGCTTACAAGACAGTATTGCAGAGCACACGACAGAAGCAGAGTACATCGCCCTAAATGAGGCAACACATGAAGTATTGTATCTGATAAGATTAACTGAAGAAACGGTAAAGATTAAGGTGGTACCTGTTACAATCTTTGAAGACAACTACGCAGCACTGTGTCAAGTAACTACTCTCCTGGGGAAAAGTAGATTAAAACGTGTAGAACTCAGGTACTTTAAGATAAAGGAACACGTAGCAAACGGTGTAATCCGCGTTGTACAAGTCCCGACTTCACAACAAGTTGTGGATATTCTTACAAAACCGCTTCTACAAGTCCAACTTGAGGCTTGTCAAACACACTTACTGAAGTCGATCTCTAAAACGATTGATCAATAAGTATAATAATGTAATCATGGCCAATGTTAAGACCCCCGTTCCTCTACTGCAAGATGTTCTCAAATGTACATACCAAATAAGTTGCTAGCAATAAGAATGATTTTTTTAAATATTATGTATTTTTCATATTTTCGAAGTAGAATTAGGCGAAGTGAGAAGAAGGTTTGTCTTTCTGTGCACTTTGTCCACCTCTAATGTACGATTGTCTTATCATTATAACTTACACATTAATGACTAGAATAACTGCCTTGAAAGTCTATGCGAGAAGAAGCTTTGTTTCTGGGGGCGTTCAGACAGTGAAGAAAATATCTGACAAAAATCTGACTCCTATGTAACCAAGTCCGATCAAATTCAGCGAGAAGATAACTCCATAGTTTCTGTGCAGTTGTTTTTGAAAAAGGAAAGTATCCCTGTTTATAAACAAACAATGATAATCTCCGAGAGTCGCTGGGAGGGGGTGTTAGCGGTAAAGTAACACCGTCACACTCACTTCACTGACTACAGCAACCTCTCGCGGTATAACTGCTACCTTCATACAGAAAGGGAATACGAGTACGCCAGCATGGCATCTCCTCGAGTACGTTTGGTATAACGGTTATAAGATGGTTAACAAAATGCACTATTCTGTATACCCTGCCGTCTATTTGCCAAGCCTAATTTTAATTATTTTAGGTCTAGTGGTTTTATTGACTGGAAGAACCAGTGGGCAAAAGTTAGTGAGCATGGATCTAGCAATGATCATCGTATGTACTGTAGTATTTATATTCAGCGGTGTAGGATTGTGGGTAATATTGATGCAAAGTTGATGGAACAATACAAAGCTGAAAAATCATATTGGCAAAGTGTTTTGAAACGAGTGGTTGATGCAGTTAAATATTTATCTTCTCGTGGAATTGCATTTAGAGGTAAAAATCAAACTATTGGATCATTTCACAATGGTAACTTTCTTGGAGTTTTAGAATTTTTGGCAGTCTATGATGATTTTATGAGCCAGCATCTCCTTAAACATGGTAACTACGGTTCTGGAAACACAAACTATTTGTCATCTACTACTTGTGATGAATTTATTGAAGTAATGAGTAGGCATGTTTTTAAACATATTATTAATGAAATTAAAAATGCAAAGTATTTTTCATATATAGCAGATTCTACCCCTGATTGTGCCCACATAGATCAATTGACCTTAGCAGTCAGGTATATAGATAAAAATTATATTCCAGTTGAAAGATGTTTAAAATTTATTCCTCGTGATGGTCATAGAGCTTCAGATATGGAAGATTGCATTGTGGAATTTTTCGAAAAAAATGAAATCAATTTGTAGAACTATCGAGGACAGTGTTATGATAATGCTTCAAATATGTCGGGCAAATATAATGGTTTGCAACCCAGAATAAAAATGCAAGAGAGAATAGGAAATGAAGGTATTAGTATGGAGGAAATTGAAGAAATGAAATGCAAGGATTTATCTTTATACCTTGCATTGTCAGAAAGATCATTTACGTCGTTGTGGAATGAAAACCTCGTAAGTACAGGTTCCATCAAAAATGCGATTTAAGAGGTTTCTTATAGTAAAAAAATAGCTGCATTGAGTGGTGATAATCTTGTAAGTCAAAAACGTGAAGTATAGTCCCTAAAAATAATTTTTAAAACCTTGTAAATCAGAAGGTTTAATAAATGAGTGTGAAAACCTCGTAAATCAATTTACCAGGTTTTCACACTTAAGAACCAAAATGTTGTGGATTTTCTTTTAATGATAGACGAGGTTTTTAAAGTAATCTAACTCAGTGGCAACAGTGATAACAACAAACGATTAGAGTGTTTCTCATCGTATTCTTTGTCATTATTAAATTGGTTGGAAGTAAAGTAATTAATGTTTAGGTAAATAATTGAGCTCTGTGTACTTTGTGTTCAAATGGTAAAATGTGGACAAGTTGAGCAAGTAAAATGCTAGAACTTGCAGTAATTAATTATAATAATAGTAATGAAAGTAATAACGTGGATTCCGAATTGAACAATTTGCTTAGCAAATATGATATTGCGTGCGGACAAGCTGTAGTTGCTGACAGAAAAGTCATTACCCCAGAAACTTCAAAACAGTTTGAGAATATTACGAACTCGACAGGTGATATCAACTTCAAAGAAGCATCGTTAACACTTACACCACTGACAGTTTTGAGAAGTAACATAACTTCAAACGAATGTATTGAAGCTACTGATGCTGTATCTACAATTATTACTCCACTGGTACCCGACTCAGATAATTTTGCTGCTCAAATAACCGATGATACAGATGTGCAAGAAGAGAATGATAGTGATCCTGAATTCATCCCAGATTCTGGAAATGACAATTTATCAGATTCAGACAGCGATGCAGGTACAGTATTGCAGAAGAAAATTTGTTTACAAAACTTAAAATAATTATAAATTTAGTGTTTCTTTAAACATTTTGTAACAAGTCATTACTAAATGTGTTAAAATATATTAATCTAATTGGTTTATTCCTTAGAATCAATGGTTGTTGAAGATGAGCTAAGTGGAATAACAGAACTCAAACCTGAGAACATACGTGTATTCAATCTGCTGCACAGAATTTTTCGAACTCAACTGCATTTGGAAACAGCAAATACAGGCTAAAGGTACAGCAAAATTCAATAATAAACAATAAAGGATCTGTAGTAATAATCCGCCCTTTCAGCCTCCCTAAACCTCCCTTCCATCCTCATTGTCACCGAGAAAACATATCTGTAGAACAATTTTTTTTCTTGTGTCTCAAAAAATTCAGATTGTTTTGAATTTTTATTGACGCTCGGATCATTTCTATGGTCTCTGATCATTATAATGACGTTGTTCTGTGTACACATTCTTTATTATTGACGCAGCGCTCAAACTGATTGACCATGTATAATTCACGTAAGTTGATCTGGTTGATATCAGTACATTTCAATGTTCTTTTTCGACTCCATTGTGATTTTCAAATCCTACATGACTGATCCCCCAGTCAAAAAATAGGCGAAATAATGACGTAATTAATACAAATTACCGATATTACTGAACGTTTCTCGTTTCTCCTTTCTCTTACAGTTATCCTGACTTTGATAACAAATAGTTAGGTACTGATAACAAACCAGTGACACTAGCGCGCCACCATCCTGAAAAGTCCGAGATTATCTTTCGTTTATTCCTGCCGCATGATCAAATAATGGTCATGACTGTTTGAACATCCATAAAAAAAAAGTTATCTTGGTATTGGCACCACCATAGAAAAATAAACCATAAGTATTAAATGAAAAAATAATAAAAACATTAACGATACTAGCGCACCACTGCAACTACTGCGCTTGCAGCTGTGTCCGTAATGTGTATAGCATACAAACTGCGTGTATAATAATACACTTAAAGCCCAACAAATTATTTTATGGCGCATGTTGTTTTGTGTCGTTTCATTTCATTTTCATTCTCTGTTCATCGCACTGTTGTGCATTGAGTCGAAACATCAAATTTCAATTTACAAATAAGCAAAATAAGTATTGGTACGTATAATGATCATAATTTTAACCTCCATTACAACTAAAAGATTGGAATTATCAAGATTTGTTGACGGATATGTTTCATATTTGGTATAGGACTGCTCGCCACTGGATACGCCGCAATTCGACATTCTTGTGCAAGATTGAGGAAATCAAATAATTCTCTACATTTTGGGAATATCAGTAATATGTAGTTCCAATCCGGACGTTCCAATCCGTTAATTCAAATTTCTGGTATACTGGCTTGATATGGGAACTCATATTCAACAGAAATACGCGAGTAGGTACTTACTGTGGCATTATATTTGGTTACGGGGGATGCGTCGACTTCTGTGATCATATTTTCACCCCCCATCACAACCAAATGACTGGCATCATCCAGATTTATTGACCCATATGTTTCATACTCGGTACCAGACTGCTCGCCACTGGATACGCCGTGATTCAACAGTTTTGTGCAAGATTGAGGAAATCAAATAACTCTATGTTTTGGAAATATGAGTAACATAGTATTTCAATCAATGTATACTCTGATTTGATTACAGAGACTCATATTCAACAGAAATGAGTTGTTATTCCTGCTAGTTTACATAAATTTGTTTTGCAGAAACTTCATCACACTCATCCTGGTATTAGAGCTGTTATAAATCTTTGGCTAGATTTACTGTATGGTGGCCAAAGTACGATGACAACATTGAAGAATTTGTTAAATGCTGTGATCACTATCAACGCTATGGTCTTTGTGAACCGCAAACACTGCTTAACCCCTGGAATGCACCAGAGCACCCATGGAACCGTATTCACATCAATTAGACGAGGCCTTATGAAGGGCAACATTGGTTTATTGTCATTGACACCTACTCGCGGTGGTTGGAAATATTTCCCATGTTACACGCCACGTCACTGAACACAATCAACCCTTTGCAAATACTGTTTTCACGATTTGGTCTCCCACGTCAGATGGCATCCAACAATAGAACCCAGTTTACATCTCACAAATTTTGCCAATTTTGTGCGAAGCAAGGCATTAAGCTGACTTTCACAACACCCTATCACTCGTACAGCAATGGTTTAGTGGAGCGCGGCCATCCGTACATTTAAATGGCGATTTGCCAAATCGGCTGCAGACCTTCCAAACATCCAGCTTTGCCTACGTGAAATGCTGTTTGTGTATTGTACAACAGAACACTCAACAACTGGCTGTGCTCCAGCAGAATTATTCCTGGGGTGCCGAGTGAACACTGTACTTAATTTGCTCAAGCCATCGGTACGTAATCATATTGATCAATGTTAGTTTTCATCAAAGATGTACAAAGATCAACATACAGCTGAACGCACCTTCAGTCCCAAACAGTCAGTTTTTGTTTGTCAACCTATAGACAACAAGTGGTCTCCTGCTATTATTGCCAAAACAAGAGCACCTCTTTCCTACACCCTAACAAATGGACAGCGGGTCCATACTGACCATATTAAACCACATCATACTGAAGAGCCTACTCTGGCAGCTATGACTGAGGAGGATCTTTCTAGTCCACTTGGTTCTATGCCCACCTCAAGTCAACAACTGATTCCTGAGAACTCTGCTAACCAGAGTAGTTCTACAACAAGCCCTCGTCGATCCAAGAGGGCAACCAAGGGCATTGTACCCAAAACTTTCGCCAGTGAATTTAGTTATTAATTATTTTTGCTGTTCCTTTATTTTCTTTATTATTTTCTTAAAGGGGGAGTTGTAGAGTGGCAACACAGCTACACACAATGTTATCATTTCTATTACGTTCATTTAGTTAGTATATTGTTGTTCTACAATGTTTTCGAAAAATGGTTAATAAACATTCGTTTCCATAACTTCTATTAATAATTTACTACATGTATCGTTTATATAAACAGATGTGTAAAAAACGAATGGAGGATCCCGACAAAGAGCACATCTATCGCAGTATTTTTCATTCATACAATCCACCACTGACGTTTTACCACCCAAAAATAGATAGATGTACATCCTGCTCCTATTATGAACAATTGGAGAAGCCATGTTCACCTGAAATTGAGGAGCGTTATCAGATACATAAAAAAAGAGAAAAAGAATCTCTGGAAATGAAACGCTCATCTGTGAAACACAAGAGTGTTGACCTTTGACATGGAAGCCAATTTAGCAATACCATTCTCGGGCGAGTCCATCATCTATTATAAAAGGAAATTGGCCCTCGAATGGATACTCGTACTTGTACAATGAAACCAATGGAACGAAAGGATGTAATGAGGTAGCGACAGCTGTTTTCATGTATCTACAGAATTTACCTGAAACTGTTGAAGAGGTAACAACTTGGTCTGATACTTGCGCAGGGCAAAATCAAAATTTTCATTTCTTGTTTATGCTCATTTATTTTGTGAACACTTCTTCTCGTGTGCGAGTTGTTAATATCAAATATTTAGAGTCTGGTCACACATATCTGCAGTGTGATTCTATGCACGCGAGTATATTGAGGGTAGGAAGAAGACTCGAAAAATATTTACTACTGGAGAAATGAGAATAATTATTGAGACAGCACGCTTTGATCCCAGACCACACAACTGTAAAATTCAAAACTATACAGAAGTTTTAGATTTTAAAAAGCTGTCCAAAGGCATCATGAAGAACCGCAGTAAGAATGTAAAGGATGAAACCATTTCATGGCTGAAAATAAAATGGTTGCGAGTAGAGAAAGGCGCTTCTCGTGTGTTATACAAGTACGATCATCATGGTCCCTTCGAAGAGTTCAATTGTTTGGCAGTTGCTTCTACTGGTTTGGCACCAAAGAGAGGATCATACCATTCTCTCCCAAATTTGGAATCCCTTCCATTGTGAAGAGCTTACAATGAGCGTTTATGTATCAGTAATAAAAAAAAAAGTAATCTTTTGGAATTAATTCAGAAGGGAACTATTCCACCAGCGTATACTCGTATATAAACGAGTATGCAGCCTTACCATCAAGCAGTTCTGTGAATGATGAAACTTTTTACGAAGACCTCATCTTTGAAAACGAAGAAGAAACATTGTTATACGATGAACTGTGTAATAGAGCAAGGGACAAACTTCTTGAATTTTGTTGTTATCAGCGACACGTACGCGAAAAAGAGATGTTTTGTTGTGTCGTCCTCATACATCAGTCGGGCAAATGGTACTGTCTGATGGATATGCAACATGTTTCCGCGAATAAGGAAGCTAGCTGAAAGAGACGCTTTCTACAATCAGACACTGCGCGACCAAATACCTATGTGTGGTGGGACGTATGGCGATGCACGCATTGCAAAATGGCCCCTATGACACCGCACCCCAGGCCACAGGAACTACCCTTTCGAGCATCGCGTCAGTGACCAGAGGGACGCGACCAAATACCTGTCACGACGACTAAGTATGTGTTTCGGGAAACAACATACACTTTGCAATGGAAAGAAATAGCTTTGAAGGCTGTTTGTTCAACTTCCTCATTACGTTTTGACCAGCGGTGGCAGCTTTTATATAGCGTGTGTAGCAAGTTGCTACACCTCAAAACAGCTTGCTACACCTCAGAAAAACGTTTGCTACACCCCAAAAAATCTCCTCTTTTTTTGGAACTTTTTAATACAAAATCATCTTCATCTAAGAGTACAGAGTACAGGCAAGTTTTGCATGTTGTAGTAAAATAAATAGAGAATGTTTGCGTTGAAGAACAACTTTTTTGAGGGGGGGGGGTGATTTTGGTGATAGGAGCCCCTGAAATTACCTTGAAATTTTTGCTACAACCAGAAAAATCATCAATTTTTTACTCTAGTCAAAATGGGGTTTTGCTACACCTCAAAAAATCTAGGCTACCACCACTGGTTTTGACAGAATATACTTATGTTTTCTTCGGTTGGTTTTCTAGACACTTACGAGGAGGCCGAACAGTTCATACATGATTTAGGTGATATAGCGGCTAACGGTTCGACCCTGAGTGACAAGAGCCTGACGGAGAAGGACATAGCAAACATTGACGACTCAAAACGAAATATGAAACGTAAACACGCTGTTCCTACAAAGTTCACGGAATATAATGCGACAATTATGAAGAAAAAATCGAGGTATTAATTGTATTAGTGTTGGGGAGAGGTGGGTACAGTGTTACAAAAAAAGGAGCTTTATAAAAGTTTAAATTTAGCCACTTGGAAAAAAGGTTCACTAAAGTTCAATATATCAAAATGTTCTAAAAAAGAGACATACTTTCCGATGCCGCAAACCAATTTTGTATAGAGCCTTTTAGTGGTAGGCAAATTGGAAAAAGGCATATTTCTGTAATACTGTACCCACCCTCCCCTATACCCCTTCTAACCTGTATAAAATATACTTTCACGTACGTGTAATACTGCCCACCCATCATACTGGGGTGAGATTTCATATTGTACAATATATAGTTACTGAATTGTTTGCAGTAATCGTAATGATGATGACGATTGCGATGGTTTCCGTTCTTTGATGTATAAGAACGAAGGGTAAAGCAGTTATGGCCATCAGCAACGATACAGTTGTGAACCATAAGTCGTCGTTGGAGACAAATGAGGTGAACATTATTACTCCTGTTGATGCGAACAATACAAGCGTTACCACTTCTTTGTCTTCGTCTAATGCTGCTGCTGATGAGCGCATTATGTCCCGGTATGATGATTGGAACAACTGTGCGCTGCCTACCATATTTCACTGCCGGGATTCGTCTTCATCGTCAGGGAAAGAAACCTCTTATCCCGTAGCTTAAAATGTTTTCCTATCTGACAAAAGAACAAAATGAACTGAAGGAGAGAGGGCCCGTGGAAATTCCCCCCAGGCCCTCTTTTTCTCTCTACAGTGCTGTCTATGTGCAGAAAAAGTGAGATCTCAACATATAAATTTATAGCTAATCCACTTTTTAAATTACTTACAATAATATTATTATTTTATGTTGTTCACAGACAATTTTTCTGCTAAAGTTCCTGTCAGCGGTTAATACAAATCTGAAGATTACTGTGAAACGGACGCTAGAAATTCTGTTTCACGAAAATATCTGCCACACGATGAATATGACGGGGGCATTCAACAAACTCAATTTATCGAGAACCAGATTATATCGTGTCCTCGTTGGTAAGTCATCTGCATGTAAAATATATGCTTCCCATAAGCGCCGACTTCTGGAAAATATTGGGGGGGGGGGAGGGCAGAATCAAAATTATCACGGTTCCTAGGAGCGTCAAAAATCCCTTACTTTGAAAATTCAAATGGCCGTCTTCTATCTATTTTGGTACCAAAATTATACTCCTCTCGTTATCACTTATCATATTTTACTTTCTTTTTTGTTAAATTAAAAAAATGATGGTAAAATTTGTTGCACTTTTTCCATTTTCGAGTTGAATACATTGGGGGAGAGCGTCGCCCCTTTAAAGTTTTCGCCCCCTCCCCTCACCCAAAAAAACGCTAAGTCGGCACCTATGATGCTTCCTGCCCTTAAAACTTTTCCAGTTTTTGATAATTTCTAATATTCTTCTTCATAGTAATAAGGTTTTGTAATGGATACATGCCAAGAAAAAGAAGCGACACCTAAGAAGATACATGATCTCGTGAAACTATGGTTAAAAAATAAGATTGACACCATCAGGAAAAGAAAGTTGGCGGGCTGTAGCCGTCGCCTGTTTCTGGAAACAGGAGATTGCGCTGAAGTAGGCAATATGAATAATCTCGAAATGCTAGAATGCGCAGAGCAGAATAATGTTATCCTATTCTGCTTGCCAAGCCATACCACCGCATGGCTACAGCCGTTGGATGTCGCATTTTTTAAATCTTTGAAGACTTTTTGGCGCGATGAGTGTAATGTATTCACAGGTATTAAGGGCCAAAAAATCAGTCGAAAGAATTTTGGTGTAATACTGGCTGCAGCATGGCGAAAAGCGGCCGGTATTCGGAATGGTACGAGTGGGTTTCGAGCTACTGGGATTTGGCCATTCGATCGAGAAACTATTCCTGACTGGGCCTTTTTAACATCCGTTTCAGCAAACCAAATGGTTCAGTTGTCAGCAAATGAAACACCGCAATCAGCAAGCATTACTAACAGGCCCTCAACATCTGCAAGCAGCTATAATGGGAGTACTGGTAGTCCGCCTACTTCTGCATCACCGAAAAAACCATTAACCCCGTCTAAATTACTCAGTTCACTTCATAGAGTGCCTACACTTGAGCAGGAGGTTACCACCAGAAAACGAGGTAAACAACACGCTGTAGTGATCAGAAAAGATCATATATCGGGAAAAGTAAGTTTCATTATCTCGCGTCTTACCTGGTTTTTCAAATTTTTTGAAAATCAAAAAGTGATTTTGTATTCTTTCAGAAAAATGCGTCTCGAGTTCAAGTCAATAAAAGAAGCAAGAAAGCTCTTTTTTTCCTGAGTCAGACGATTCCAGTACCGAAGATGAACCTGCTCCGTTGTGGTCGCTGAAGAAAATAGTAAGTTACATTCCAATTTTTCCCGTTTTTTTCTTATCTTTTTCTAGTCCCTCCAATTTTTCCCAATTTTTTTCGATTTACAGATCTACTGACGCTTCATTTTCAAGTTGTTATTCTACATCCGTCCCCCTCTCCTCCATATTCTTCTATAATTTACAACTTTTTTATATTTTTTCAGAATGTTACTGGTGATGATGATTCCGCATCCAGCGAAACCTTTTCAGATCTAGAAAACCCTCCCCCCGATGACGTCGCGGAGGTTAATGAGGAGGAATTAAAAGTAGGAGCGCTCGGTTTTGCTCGTTTCACCTGTGAGAAGAAGAGTAAAGGTACGAGCGCAACAAAGTTCTTTGTCAGAAAAATTCTCGAGGTTTTATTAGCAAATAAATTCAAATTCAAAAGTATGAGCCTCAGTAACAAAACGTTCAATTCGTTTTATTTTCCACTGAAAGAAGATACTATTGATGTGCCAAAACATGACATTTTACGTGTAATTAAACCTATAATTAAGCCCACAGCCACTAAAAGACAACGAAACTTATTAAAATTTGATATTGATTTTCATGGGCATTATTCAAACATGTATTGAGTTGTACCTATTTTTAATTGCCCAATCGATAAAGGTTTCCTATAGTGTAAGTTTGCATTTACGAATATTTGTTACGTTATTAATTACTTACTCATTGCATAAATTTTTTCAAATCTTGCGTCCGCTTCTTCTTTTTCTCCAAATACATGTAATTCTCCATAAGCCATATTAGCCAACGGGGTGCGGCATATTACCCACCCTGTCGGCCAAAATGGCCGAAAGTTACTTATTTTTTCATTTCAAATTTCGCGACTAAAAATGCATGAACGTTAAATTGGACTACAGTACGCGATGGTTGATAGTTTGAAGTATATGGTGTTGAGCTGGTGACTGTACTGTATTTCGGAGGTTGAAATTCAAATCTATGTTCTTTCTAAGCTCTAAGTGTTTTTTTAGTTTAGCTTTGTTGTAAACTGACCGGCATCTGCGCGGTGATAGTTTCGGATGATTGTTTGGAGTAATAATTTGTTATTTCGGAGTTTTGTTTTATTTTTGAAATATATGTGATTTATACTTTATAATCCAACATATGGGTACAAAATATCAGCTTGATCGGGCTCTAGTGTGCAAAGAACTACATAATCATTTCGAGAATAACAAAACTGCAAAACTCGTTCATGTTTTATGAGCGTCTGCATTTTTGATTCGCTAAGTACAGGTTTTGATGTGACCATCTTCAATCTTTGCTCTTTATACGTGCTCGTCATTGTGTGAAAAACGAGAACGAATTCTGTTGTCAATACATATTTGGGGTATTTTGTGTTCGCCATATTATTCAATCTACAGTTTATTTCAGTTTGATCCAACTTGACAAATTGTGCTGTTCAATGATATCACCACTCCACTTGGAGTAATACTCGCTGTGTATTATCTATATGTTATTCCAACGACAAATCAATTCCATCTGAATATTTGATCATCAGTTGTACAATATAAGTAAGTACCGTGAAATGGGGTGAATAGGGACAAAAATCGTTGGAAACCGGAAAGCGTTGCAGCAAGCAGCATGCGCGAGAGGAGGTGATAACGTTCCGTTGTGTAGCAATCTGCGGAACGCGAGGAGCAGTGCTGCCAGTTATAGGACGAAAAAATAACTTGTTCCTGCCGTTGGAGCTGAAGTAAATTTATCTGTGATTTGGGTCTGGCGCAATACCGGTGGATAGGGAACACCTAATAGTTCTGCCAAGAACGGGTCCATCTCAACCTCTACACTGTTAGTCTCACCTGGGGGTGGGAGAGGAGCGGGGGTTACAGTTGGATGGACAGGTGAGGGGAGAAACGGTCCAAAACGCGGGAGCACATACCGTTCCAGAGGTAATGGTCGGGTCGGACGACGCGTAACATACTCATTCAACATGGGATCGGGTTCACTTACCTGTAAACGTCGCATATATTTACACAAACCTGGACGACTCCATCTAAAGGGACGTGCACGAACAAAAACACTATTGACAAATGGGAAAATATCTGCCAACAACATCTCACACGGTTCATTGACAGAGGTTCCTCCATACCTCCCAACTCATTCAGGAGAGAATCCAACTCACTCTCAGCTACGATCCGCTCATTGATAGGTTCCTCCATACCTCCCAACTCGTTCAGGAGAGAATTCAACTCACTCTCAGGTGCGGCTGGTAGCGGCACCCCAGTCATAAGGTTCAACTCTTTAATGATATTATCGAAAATATCTTTATCCAAATTGTCTGTCACAGTAGTTGATAACTCAAAATCATCATTCACACAGAACTCATCTCCTAATGCTAATTCGGGTACAACCACCTCCTGTACACTCGTCCGTCTCATCGAAAATATCTTTATCCAAATCACTCACCAACTTGTCCATCACAGTAGTTGCTAACTCAAAAGCATCAGTCAAACTAAATTCATCTTCTAATGCTAATTCAGGTACACTGCAGTTCTCTTCTACAGTCAGATTTGGTACAGTCACCTCACACTGCACAGCTGAAGGTACGACCACCTTCTGTACACTCGTCTCATCGCTACTCGCAATTAATTCTGGAACACCACTACTAGTCTCTTCCACCACCTCAATCTCCGATTCCAACTTGGCTAAATAGTTGCAAAGACCTGGTCTAAACCAGCTAGCCACACGTCTAGATTTTGAAAAAATCTCAGCCTTGAAAGGAAAGATTTCCCCAATACTCACTAGTCGAACCTCTACCAACTGTTCACCTTCATTCCTGATCTCACGCTCCAATTCACCACTACTACTCTCTTCCACAGCCTCAATTTCGGATTCCAGCTTGGCTAAAATAGTTTCGCAGACCAATTCGCTGCCATCCACACACACGCTTCGCTCTACTATACAGGGTGTAACTAAAGGGAAATATATCTGCTAACTTATAATTAGTACTTACACTAAGGTTAGTAGATTTTTTTGTGCCGGCTGGCGATTCTTGTTGACTTAAATCTACAATGTTAGTATCCTTACCAATAAGAGCTATAACTAATTCTACTTTCCTAAGACTATAATATTTGGAAACATTACGCGTTTCCGCTAAATCACGCCACTCACACACCTTCATAGCCATAAACGGGCTGCTATTGACCATAGTAACATAACTCTGAGCCATCTTTTAAATATTAGACAGTACCGGAGAGTATTTATACTAATTACAAATACTTACAAAACACTTTCACAATCCGTAAACAGTGAATGCAGAAAATCACACGAAAATCGCAAGAAAAATCGCAGTAAGGCGCCAATGCAAGGTTTACTAAATGTCACCAACAGAGGTTCGTCTAGGTCAACAGTCGCAAGAGCAATGAGGAATACGTGTGAGCGGGGTTCTATATATACTTTGTCAGAGACGTTCGGTCTCCCTAGGGGACTAGGCCACGCCCCCCTCGCCGCGCGCACCCATCCGCAATACTGCATATAGAAAACGTGAAAGTTTGATTGATAGCTAATGAAGACGACGACATACAGTTACTATTTCAGACTTGGTGATGGATTTCGTGAGACGTGTGATGTGATTTTAGAAGCATACTATACTTTCCCCAGTTTGACTGTTTGTTGTTTTATCACGGTTCATGTATGCGTGTGTGGAACTACTAATTATTTCAGATTGTTGGTCGCCCGTCATTTCTGCTGACCTATGTATTTTTTCCCTGCGGTGGCATAACCGTTTACGATTTTATCTACTGTGACGTATTATTTTACCAGTCGTCTTCGTGAGGAATTTTATCTACATTCGGCGACAACCGTCAGTGACTCACCACCGTTTGAATAAAATAGCAGTACCTACTACCTAGTACGAATATTCTACCTTCAAAATACGTCGTCAACCTAATATAATTACGGCTCTGTCAGAAAAGATGTATGTATATCCCACAGTTGTAAGGGACGATGTCTGTGATGAGAATGAAAACGTACCCATAGAACATACTAGGTATTATGATTCATTGTGACGTCAACACGACAAGCTTGGACTTGTTTGATGAGATGAGTCATTGGCTCAAGCTGACCACGGTTGCATGTGTATGTGATTGTTATTATTTTTCGAGATTTATAACCCGGATATGGGTAGAATAATTTCCATATTTCAAAACAAAAGACTGGTCTGTATACTCAATTAAAATCTGATAGGTAGAGAAAAGAAGTGGCGGAAATGAAATGAATCTGAGAACTGTCAGCTGCAACTGCAGGCAAAAACACAATGAAATTCGATCTCCGCTCATCTGCTTTCATTGTGAAGAAGAATTCACCAACAAGAATGTGCTGTCAAAACACATTTTTTCGGAACATGAAAGAGGAAATTGGTCGAAATCAAAATCAAAGAAAATCCGGTGTAAATGTTCGAAACTCTTGTAAATGATGAGACCACATGTACTAAACCTAAAAACAAGCGTTGTAGTCAGTTTGCTGTAGGTTTCTTATGAGAAAGAACGTGTTTCCGCCGCTACCAAATATAAAACTCGCAAAAGCCACATTTTCTAAGCAGATGAATTAAGAAAGGTGAGTTACATTTTTTCATCATTATTCTAAAAGTTATTGTCGTAGTGTCATGTATAATATATCGAAACATTCGTCAATGAATTCTCCTACATGCTTGTGTGTGGGAACCTGGTTTCAAATGGAAGATGTCGTGTTTTGAGTAGTGACAATCACTAGTCATTGGAAAATGATGTTAGGTCCAATTATTGTCATACTGTCAATCATGGGGCGAGAGAGTGAAATTTGTGTTGCCCACTGATCGACTGGGCAATATTTTTTCTTTTTAATCTGCAATTCTGTTTCATTATTCTCAATTGTAATAGGTACTGAAGAATATGCCGAAGAAATCTGCAATCCCATATAATGAAGAGCAACTTGCAGCAGCCTTAGCTGATGTTAAGAATGGGGTAAAAGTGTATACTGCAGCAAAAATCCATGGAGTTCCACGGACCACGTTGTGTTATAAATCAAAAGAAAAGGGTTCTGGTAGGTACCACTGATGAAAATACGAGTTGTAAATTGAAGCCAGTTACCTGTAGACTAATATTAGAATGGGTCTTCATGTTTAGGAAGGAGTACTTTTGGTCCTGAGCCTCTTCTCTCAAACAAATTCGAACTTTGGCTGCGAAATTGAGTATTGGATATGGCAGAAGGAAATAAACCTGTTACTAAAGTATCGCTTATGATGAGTGTCCAGAATTATTGTCAGGAAATGATGAAATTGAATCTGCCAGTTCCATTCAAAAATGGGGAACCTAGCAATAAGTGGTACCGACTATGGCGGAAGAGAAATCCGGATCTTCATTTACAAACAGCAGAACCACTGAGCCAAGGTAGGGCTGGTTTAAATGAAATTAGAATTAGAGCCTAGTTTTCTGAAGTGGAGAAATATCTCAACAAAAAAATCTCATGTCCGTTTTTGAGGATCCAAGTCGATTCTTTAACTGCGACAAAACTGCTGTGTACCTAGCTCCAAAAGGCAACAAAGTACTGGCTCGCTGTGGAGATAAAAATGTGTACCAGTCACTTGCTAATTGTGAAAAAGAGAATGTGACATTCCTTGTTATGTGCAGCGCCGATGGTTCATTAGCTCCGCCACAGCCTGTTTTCCGTTATCAACGCGTTCCTGGAGATGTTTCTCGATCAGTCCCGAAGACATGGGGCATAGGTCTTTCAGAGAATGGTTGGATGACCAGTGCTACTTTTTTTGAGTACATAGCGAACATTTTTGAACCGCATTTAACTAGAATGAATATTAAGCGACCCATTATTCTGTTTTTTGATGGGCATCTCTCGCATTTGACGCTAATTTAACTAGAATGAATATTAAGCGACCCATTATTCTGTTTTTTGATGGGCATCTCTCGCATTTGACGCTACAGTTATCGGAATTCTGTTCAGTAATGGAAATTGAACTTATTTTGTTTTCGTCAAAAGCGACTCATGTTGTTCAACCATTAGATCGGAGCGCATTTAAATCACTGAAATCTATATGGAAAGATGAAGTGGTTCGTTTTAGAATGCAGAATGATGGAGCAAAATTGAAGAACGCAAATGTGGCACCAATACTGGACACAGTTCTCAAACAAATGCCTCCGAGTGTATTCGTAAATGGGTTCAGGGGTTGTGGTCTGTGTCCGTTCGATCCAAACGCGATTGCTTACAAAGAATTGAAGTTAATTTCTCAGGATGCCATTCACAATGATGTTCAAGAGTCATCACCAGTTATTAAGGAACTAATGTTCGATTATCTTCAGCAAAACATTGATGATGAGAAAAAAAAAAGTATTTGAGGATATTTATTTAGGGCTGCTATAGCGGTAGATGATAAATCATTGTTTCAAATTTGGAAAACGATGAAAACTGATTTAAATAAAACTGGTGAGACATCAAGGAACTCTACTGATACGTCCACAATCTCCACTAACATGTCCTTTAACTCTATTGATTTGAAAAATGTTTCTCCAGTTCCATCTACATCGCAAGCCACAACAAGTGTTACTCTGAGTGAGACAGTCGAGTCATCTATTGTTGAGAATAGTAATTCCACAGTTCCTACTCTAAATGAAACAGTAGAGAACCCTAAAACTGATGTCTCTTTCATGACAGACAATGACAATAATTTAATTTCTTCCACACCCGCCGCATCTATATCTGAAACTCATCGCAGAATTACGCCTATCAGAGAACAACACAAGCCTCCTGGCCTTGTTGCGAGTCCATTCAAACACGCATTCTTTTTTCAGCTCCCAAAGAATGATGAGAGACAAGCAAAAAAAAAAGAAAATGTGAATTATTCCCAAGTGCGGTAACAAGTGAGGAGTGGCAATTGTATCATAAGCACAAGGAACAAGAAAAAGAAGAGAAAGAACGATTGAAAAAAGAGAGAGCTGCAAAGAGAGCAGTGAAAGCTGCCGGAAAAAAAAAAAACTGAAAAAAAGAAACCCAAGCTGAAGTTGAAGTCAAAGCCGAAGCCAAAACGTCGAAATAAGAAGAGATGTGTAGTAATGTCTTCTGAAGATGAAGGCAGTAGCTTTGATGAAAAATTACTGGCAGATTCAAGCAGCGATCTAGAAACATTTTCAGACTTGGAACAGACTGAAGAAAAAAATGAAATTAATGAAGATGAAGAAAACTTATCCGTCAACCTCTAGGATTAAATGATGACGCAGAAATAGGAGACTCAGTTCTAAATTGTGATCAGACAAAAAATGATTCTTTGAAGGTGAACGACTAGGTAGTAGTCAGTTATAATTTAGAAGAACAAAAAGGTGAGCGGAAATGGATTGGACAAATAGTTGAAGTCAATCCAGGTGATAACATTTTTCTCATTACATTTTTACGACCAAAACGAACACAATTACACACGGGCTATATTTATCAGTACCCTGCAAAGAGAGACGAAGATACTGTGTTCAGAGAACAAATTTTATACAGCATCCTTCCGCCTGAAATATTCCAACGAAGCTTAAAATCTACAAAACATTGCGATGAGTTATAATTTTTCTAATTAAAGTGTTGAATTTTTTCTAGTTCTAGTCTACTCAAAATTTATCATATTACCTACCTAATACTTACCTATTAAGAAATACCTACCCAAAGTACCTTACTTATAAGATGTTACCTATAAATTTAGAATTTTGTTAGTGATGCAGACTCGTGATGCCTCACTAGCTACAAAATTACCAAGTTCCAAATTCACGGTATTTCGCGCTCAAGGCACGCGTAACTTTGTAAACATCGATTTCGCTAAGTCACGCAGCCTCTCTGTAAGTTAGCGAAACATAATATATCGCCGTTCTTACATTTCGCCACGTTTCGCATCCTCGTCGCGTAACATTGCGCACATTACTCGGTATTATATCTAAGTTACGCAGTTGCTTCTCAACTTTGCAGAATTCTGCCTCACTATCTACAAAATTACCAAGTTCCAAATTCACGGTATTTCGCGCTCAGGGCTCGCGTAACTTTGCGAACATCCAGTACCCTGAGTCACGCAGCCTCTCTGTAACTTAGCAGAACATAATATATCGCCGTTCTTACGTTTCGCCACATTTCGCATCCTCGTCGCGTAACTTTGCGCACATTGCTCGGTATTATTTCTAAGTTTCGCTAAGTTACACAGTTGCTTCTCAACTTTGCAGAATTCTGCCTCACTATCTACAAAATTACCAAGTTCCAAATTCACGGTATTTCGCGCTCAGGACTCGCGTAACTTTGCGAACATCCAGTACGCTGAGTCACACAGCCTCTCCGTAACTTAGCAGAACATAATATATGTCGCCAGTCTTAAGTTTCGTCACGTTGCGCATCCTCGTCGCGTAACTGTGCGCACATTACTCGGTATTATTCTTAAGTTTCGCTAAATGACGCAGTTGTTCCTCAATTTTGCAGAATTGTGCCTCATATCTACAAAATTACCAAGTTCCAAATGCATGGTAAATAGCGCTCAGGCCTCGCGTAACTTTGCGAACATCCATTACGCTAAGTCACTCAGCTTCTCCGTAACTTAGCAAAACGTAATATAACGCAGTTCAGAAGTTTCGCCACGTTTCGCATACTCGTCGTGCAACTTTGCGAACGTTACTCGGTATTATTCTTAAGTTTCGCACTATTAATAAAATTACCAAGGTTCAAAATCATGGTAAGTCGCGCTGCCGGCTAGCGTAATTTTGTGAACATGAATCAGTATACAAGACAGGTTCCGCTAAGTCTCGCAGAGTATCCGCAACATTGCATGATGTAACAGATTGCCGTTTGTAAGTTTCGCTAAGTCACGCATTGTCCTAGCGCTTTTTTGCGGACAATAGTTGGTATCATTCCTCAGTTTCACTAATTTGTGCAGTCGTTCCTCAGCGGTGCACACTTCTTCATCCCAGTATTGACAAAATTAGCAAGTTCCAAATTCATGGTAAACATATCTCCATTTATAAAATTCGATAATGTACGTAGTTGTCGGTAGTGTTACAACTCGCATGTTCCTAGCATATCTTCATGAAGAGTGGTCCCGGGGTAGAAGCCTAACCTTGCAAACTGTACCGAGAGTATAGTAAACGACAGGGGAGTAGCGGAGAAAGGTAGAAATAGAATGTAGCTGATCTGATAAGTTCGTCAACAGAGTAGCTCACTGCTCCTCTAATGGATTACTAGGTAAACGTGAAAGGTTCAGTTGAGGTCGAAGTCCAGTAGCAAGGAATCCAGTAGCAAAACATATAGTGTGATAATGATACCGGACGATGCTGCAACATATGACATGCATACGACTGATATTACCTTCGACTGAGTACATGTTGTTTTATGAGTAAAAATCAAAATGCCTACGTGTATGATCAGTTACCTGATGTAGAAATCATGTTATTGTAGATAACGGTACAAGCACCAATATGGCATCCATGGAGGACCCTCCGGATGGGGATGAGCAATCATCGACTCCGGCAGGGCTGAACGAAGGCGACTGGGTGTTATTCAACGAGATACAAATCACCTGAAATTTGTAAATTACATGGACGCACGCACGTTCGGTCTCGTGCTGCAGCACACGGAAATTGATGGGGAGGCGCGTCTAGTCATTGGAACCGTGGACGATGGGAGAAGACTAATCATTCTGGAAGAATTTTGTACACCCTGGAACTATTATCAACAGAGGGATCGTGTGTCGAAAGTTGTCCTCACTCGTAGAAAGGATTTAGCGGGGATGTACAAAAAATTGCATAAGGGTCGACAAAAACTGAATGCGGATAGAATCTTCAGCAGATATTGTGACGCAAAGTTTAAGCATGTCGACGCGGAACCCATTCAGGAGGCAGCCATGTAAGTAGCATCAGGAGGACAGTCTGTGTGATATAGTAATAATTCCAAAGTGGACCACTAATCTGGAGAAATTGCTATCAGTAATTACTCATCAGAAGTAGTCGTGAGCTAATGTGATGAGCGTGGTGATGAAATGATAGTGAACACTGTGGTCATTGGTGATCAATTGGTAACCATTCATCACATATAAGGTAAAACAATGGTGGTTATCAGAGGAACATTTCAGTATTAGTGGTCCAGGACTAAAATATTATACATCTCAGTTGTACAGTGCGTGGGTAGAGCTACTGACATAAGTGAAACTCGTAATGAATGAGTATGAAGTATGTATGGCATGAAATAAATGAGAAGCAAGTAACAATAAGTATGTGAAATTCATATGAGTAGTAATTGGGTCACTTGGGTACACATCACAGACTATGCCAAGTGCCAGTGGTAAGTCATGCGTGCGCATCCAAGGTGGCCCGTGGAAAAAAATTTTTCTACTACTAATATGATGACGTCGTGCACTATAATTAATTTTTTTCATAAAATATGACTTATAATAATATGTACACTTATACTTAGATTTTTTATCCGCAGACATCTTCGTCACCCTCGCGCGCTGCTAGATACTTACTTTTTTCCACATAGTTGGTCATATTATAAATTTCCCCATACTGCATTAAGCACATACAAGGTTCTGTGTATTTCAGATCAAAAAATCTACACTTGCACTCTTAACACAACTCAATACAGAAACAACCTCCGTGAGTAGCCTGAGGTAAAATAATTGTAGGGAACTCATATCCACCTTTCTCAGCCTTCTGCATGCCTGTGTACATTAAGAAATGAGTAGACTCGCGAAACTCTGTCAACTTTTTCTCATCATTGAATTCCTTAATGAAACGTGGTGGGAGTACAATTTTTACATCATCCAAGACGCACGCATACTGATCCTGACCATTCCACTTACTCTTGAACGAAAATATCTCTTTCACTGTATACAAAACACGTTCTCTCAAGTTCTGGATCTTCACAAAAGGTATAGTAGAACGAATTTCACAGCAAGGAGAATCCATTATCCGCAAGCACGTCTGAACACTGTGAAGTCCACAGTAAGAATGAGGAGACTGTCTGAGAGTACTCCTATTTATAGATATCTACATATTGCCTTCATTTATACTTTTTTACACTTCCCCCACCACCATTTTTAAGTAGTAGATGGGTCACTTGAGGACACATTCCAAAGTGATGATGTCACTCCCCACTTTGGCCACGCCCATCAAGCAACCTTTTTTTTTTCTTCTTTTTTTTTTTCTACTACTAATATAAAAATATGAATATGATGACGTCGTGCACTATATTTTTTTTTTTTAAATAAAATATGATATAATAATATTTACACTTATACTTAGATTTTTTTTTTTTTTACTATAATAATGTACTAGTACCCTCACCAGCTGATCTCACCTTTAATAGGTGGTAATCACTTGGTGTAGTCGTCAATGGTGAGACTAATGCTATTATTTATCACCCCATGGTAAGTGATGTGTAAGTTTGGTTGGTTATTCCAGTATGAAATTTTTTCCTCTGTATCAAAAAGTTTATTGAATCGTACAGGAAGAGTTAAGAGGCAATCCTCACTCACTACCATGATTGCCCTCCCAAATTTAGAACTGTAAGCTTTGAAAGACACAACTGGGAATTTAGTTTCTATGTCAAAGTCAGTAAATTTCTTGAAGGGTCTTTGCTCAATGGTCCCTACCGCATTAAAACCGTTTCGCAGAGTGACATCCATTCTGTATCGAGGTCGGCGAAGTAATGACTAATCTAGGTAACCACACTTCTATTTATACTTTTTTACACTTCCCCCACCACCATTTTTATTCTAAGGCAAAAAGTGGTGTTAGCTTACACGACCTACAGTACTTATCACAAACCATTGAAGGATTCAACCAGTACTCTGAAACTGTATGAAAGGTCTCCACCGTCTCCAGGTATACTTCCCTTGTACCACATGTACTTACTTCACCTTTCCTTTGGAAACTATCGATAAAATCTTCCGCGCAGTCTACACACAAGTTGGTTATTTGTTTAATTCCCTCCTGAGACCAGTACCAAACATTAATGTATCTGGAAGTGAGTACATTTGCCCGTCTGTGAATGAACCCTTGTCTGAAAAATTCATCTGTTTGTAAAGCTATATAGAAACGCCTATTTAATGGTCTAGTTGGTAATCTCTCAAGTGTGCAGTTGTATGAATATTCGGTAGTACTTTTTTCCCGCTCCTCAACCCATCTCAGAATATCACTCGGTGACATCTCAAACCATTTTCCCCTCAAATAACCTTCAAGAACGGGAGGCAGGCCACGAATGTCGTGAACACTACCGATAGTCGCAAAATAAGCATTGGTTGCCAGCTGAAACAGAGTAGCCATATTGGTCAGAGTTTACAGTAAGAATGGTCGAGATAATTCATACCCCCTACTTATATAGATATTTTACCATTGATTGTGAACGGAGTAATATTAGGTTTGGTGAAGCGCTTTCTGTAAATATTCCACCTATGTGCCGGATGTAAAATTGGTGCTAAAATTCTCCCAGTTTGTTTAATTCTCCTGTGAAATCGTCGCCGATCTAACGCTATAGGCATCCATGGACCCTTCCGAGCTTCACGCGCCTCCTCGAAGAAATCACACATAAAAATTACCGTCGTGGTATCGGCAAAAGTCACACGCTTCTCCATACTTTTACTTCTGCGACGCGACAACGTAAATAAAACGTACAATATTCGGATCTGGTCGTGTATGTTAACTGGTTAACGTCACTGAGAGAGTGTGTGTGTATTAGTACACGCACCTTGTATTTATACTAATACAGAGACAGTGTCACGATCAGCTGCGTGCGCATATCCTAGCCAGTGTTCCGAACACAAACACTCGTTCTGTCAGCTGTCATGAAGATCCTTAAAAATAGGTCTGGAGTTGTTTACCGTTTTGTACTGAAGTGTGACTCATACTTTATTTGTGATGTCATAAGACAAGCTCAGACTTGTCGCTAGTTCCCCGACATAGTGGCGCCAGTGTATCTTACGTGACATGCTAAAGTGAAAATGAGAAAGGACTACCGCGTTCTCTATTTTAGGTCTTTTTTTCATCATCGTTTCCAGCAAAGCGCTAATGTATCCCATGTCTCATGGTTGAAAGCCTAAATTATGACATTTTCGAAACGTAAACACGAAATATCAAATTCCCGGCAAGAATATCAAATTATTTTGTACATTTCCCGAACCGGAAGATTGTTTCTAAATTTATTAATTTAACGTTGTACGAGTAGTGACAGTACGTATTTCTTGTTCGTTTTTCTTAATACATCGTAAAGTGATGACCGTCTCCGACATACAGAATACGGAATGGATTTTGCATATCAGGTAAAGTATTTAATTACAAAGTGCTACTCGTTATACCTTTTGCCAACTGCCTGTGTACTAATTTCTGTTTAATAACAGCTGATCATTGAACCTGTATTGGGAAGAAACAATAAGGAAGACGTTTTCCATAAGCACACATCCAGGTTTGTAATATTTAAGTTATCTGTACGAAGGTGAACGTCATAGAAAGTGGATACTAACTATGTACTGTATGTTTGTTAAATAGAATCTGAACTGTGACGCTAGAAAGAATAACTGCAACGTTGTAATCGTGATCCAGTTTTGATTTTACATTACTAGTCGGTTTGTTTCACTATGTACGTGAGTTTTAAAACTAATTACACCAGTTTTTTCACACTGATTGTTGTACGCATGATTTCGGAACTCCAACGTGTAGTCTCTGATCGTTTTTTTTTTTTTTTTCACCCACTCATAGTAGAAAGTATATTCGGCTGTTCATACGTTTCGTAAATCAGTAAGCTGTTGATTCAAGTTTGAATAGGTCACAACCGTTTCGATTTGGTACCTGAGAAATTGAGTAGTGGTATCTTTCTCACTCACCCTGATGAAGGCTACAGATTCGTTTTGGGATTAACCCAGAAAGCAGGAATTGACACAAAACGGGTTTTACTTTTCCTCTGTACGATTCCGGCCGTTGTACGTTCTCCACCAAACTCTTGTTTTCAATTCTCACCCATAATCTACGACGGTGATTCGTTTCACCAGTATTTCCAAAGTTAGTAAATTAAAAATTTGGAAACTGAAAGGTGAATTGAATGTGTGTGTTGTGTAGTAATGGTGTACATCTGAGACGTTTGTGTGTTTCATGAAGCTAGTAGTAATTCAAAACGGGTTCTACTTTTCCTCTGTACGAGTCCAGCCGTTGTACGTTCTGTACCAAACTCTGTTTTCAAAAACTACTCGTCACCCATCATGCTGAGAATAAAAACAAAAAACAAAAACGGTTGTATTGTTAGGTAATTCAAAATGACCCAAAAAAATCGTAAATGAGTGGTCTCTGATTGAACTGACAGCATGAACTCGAATAACCATTGCGTGTTTTTTCTGATCTGATACTGTTTTTAATAGAAACTAATCCGAATCCAGCTGGTGTACAGCAAACTCTGTTTTCAATTCTAGTCCTTTCACCAGTATTTCCAAAGTTAGTAAATTAAAAATTGGGAACCCAATGGTGAGTTGAATGTGTCATATGTTACGAGTGTACCGGGTTAAACGGAATCCTTGTTCTACTTGGTGTTTGAAACGTTCGTTGATCAGTAATACCTAGTTGAGTTCTGTATTCAACCTCACCTCCTTCCACGTTTTGTAATCAACAAATTGTACTGAACTGATAATTTATTAATTCTTCGTGTAGCCATGCACTCGGAATTACAAATTCTACATTCCACCTGTAATACTCGTCTCGTTTATGTATTGGTCTATAGTTTTAATACCTGGATCCGAACTTCGTAACTCTGTCTCCAAGTTTTTTTCTTACGATCCTGTCTCATTACATACTCGAGTTTAACACAACAGACGTATCGTTACCGTTGTTAATTTGCGAGTGAATCTATACCAATATCCTCAGCTCAATTTGCAATAAGAAATCACGCGCGAGCCTCTCCATTCTCATCAAATACGTTGAACCTTAGCTGCGGCAATTGTAGCTTCAGTGTATATTCGTTAGTCGATGAGTCATTCTGACGTCATGTATGCAGCAGAGTCTGGATTGTTTTATATCGATAGTCAACGATTTATGAACATTGGTTCGAATTCTTATCTCATGAACGTTAGGGGAAAAAAAAAAAATACAGTCACCGAAAAAAAAAAATAGCACTGTGAAGAAGAAAAAACGAAGCCGAGAGTGAATGACGGTTGAACGGAGAAAAAAATACATAGGTCAGCAGAAATGACGGGCGACACACGCATACATGAACCGTGATAAAACAACAAGCAGTCAACCTGAGGAAAAGTACAGTATGCTTCTAAAATCCGTCACCAAGTCTGAAATAGTAAACTGTATGTCGTCTTCATTAGCTATTAATCAAACTTTCACGATTTCTATGTACAGTATTATGGATGGGTGCGCACGCAGAAGGGGGCGTGGCCTAGTCCCCCAGGGAGACCGAACGTCTCTGAAAAAGTATATATAGAACCCCGCTCACACGTATTCCTCATTGCTCTTGCGACTGTTGATCTAGACGAACCTCTGTTGGTGACATCTGGTAAACCTTGCATTGGCGCCTTACTGCGATTTTTCTTGCGATTTTCTTGCGATTTTCTGCATTCACTGTTTACGGATTGTGAAAGTGCTTGGAAGTATTCATAATTAGTATAAATACTCTCCGGTACTGTCTAATATTTAAAAGATGGCTCAGAGTTATGTTACGATGGTTAATAGCAGCCCGTTTATGGCTATGAAGGTGTGTGAGTTGCGTGATTTAGCGAAAGCGCGCAATGTTTCTAAATATTATAGTCTTAGGAAAGTAGAATTAGTTATAGCCCTTATTAGTAAGACTACTAACATTGTAGATTTAAGTCAACAAAAATCGCCAGCCGGCACAAAAAAATCGACTAACCCTAGTTATAAGTTAGCAGATATATTTCCTTTTAGTTACACCTTGTTTAGTAGATCGAAGCGTGTGTGTGGATGGCAGCGAGTTGGTCTGCGAAACTATTTAGCCCAGCTGGAATCCGAAATTGAGGTTGTGGAGCGTGAGATTGCGAGTGAGAGAACGCAAGTAGTTCGGCCAGTAGTGAGTCTCGGAAAAATCTTTCCTTTCAAGAGTGAGATTTTTTCAAAATCTAGACGTGTGGCTAGCTGGTTTAGACCAGGTCTTCGCAACTATTTAGCCAAGTTGGAATCGGAGATTGAGGTGGTGGAAGAGACTAGTAGTGGTGTTCCTGAATTAATTGCGAGCAGCGATGAGACGAGTGTACAGGAGGTGGTTGTACCTGAATTAGCATTAGGAGACGAGTTTAGTTTTGAATTATCGACTAGCGAGTTGGATTTCGACGATATTTTGAAAGAGTTGAACCTTATGACTGGGGTGCCGCTACCAGTGTCATATGAGAGTGAGTTGGATTCTCTCCTGAATGAGTTGGGAGGTATGGAGGAACCTGTCAATGAGCCGTGTGAGATGTTGTTGGGAGATATTTTCCCATTTGACAACAGTGTTTTTGTTCGTGCCCGTCCCTCTAGATGGAGTCGCCCTGGCTTACGTAAGTATATGAGACGTTTACAGGTAAGTGAACCCGATCCCATGTTGAATGAGTATGTTACGCGTCGTCCTACTCGTCCCTTACCTCTCGAACGGTATGTGCTCCCGCGTTTCGGCCCGTTTCTCCCGTCGCCTGTCCATCCGCCTGTAACCCCTGCTCCTCTCCCGCCCCCAGGTGAGACTAACAGTGTAGAGGTTGAGATGGACCCATTCTTGGCGGAGCTATTAGGTGTTCCCTATCCACCGGTATCGCGTCAGACTTTGTTAGAGGAAGATTTGTACTTGAGTGACGAGACTGACAGTGAGGAAGAAGAGGACGGAGATGACGACGATAATAATGATGATGATGGCGACAATAATGACGATGATGACCAGAATGATGACGACCCCTCCGGACAGGGGAACATTGACGGAGATGACAATGATGACGGAGGACGCCCTGATATTCTCGCGCAGTTGGTAAGTGATTTAAATCTCGACGAAGAATCCGATGATGTGTACTATGGAGGTGGAGGAGAGGAACCTGTTTTAAAGTATGTCGAAGTAGTCCAGGTGTCTTCTCGAAGCATTGCAAAATTTAACACGGACATGAATCAGTACAAAATTAAGTTTAAACAGAATATTCCCCCTATGCCGAAAGAGGATCTCATTACCGAGGCATTAAATGAGATGTTGGTCTATGCTAAATATCGGGCCAAGTTTGAGATGGGGGATAAAATTAACCTTATTGTTGAGAATACTGGCTTTTTTAATCCCATCTCGACTGGATTCCAATGTCAAGACCATGTGAGTAAGTTGAAGGAAAAAATGGTTCAGATTCTCACTTCTGACGAGTCTGTAGAATTACAATCATGTATCTTCAGTATACATAGTGTGAAACTCCCTAGAGGACAAGGACGCTCTAAGATTGTAAATTTAAAGAAAGACCGCCGTACTAAACAATGTATAGTGAGAATTAATAATACCGACACTTTATGCGGACCTAGGGCTGTTATTGTAGGTTTAACTTACCATACTGACAATATATTAGGCCGCCAACTGACCCCCTCTCAAATTATTCAGATCCGTAAGGGCCGACGGATCCAGACAGACTTGGCTATCGAATTATGCCGTCGTTTAAACACCTACAATGATCACGGCTTTACTCTCGAGGACTTTAAAAATTGCGAGGCTCTTCTTAATATTCAAATTCACATCGTATGCGCCGAGAGTTTCAACGCATTGATTTACAAAGGTAGTCAGGATAAACCAGTAAAAATTTTCTTGTATAAGAATGGCTCCCACTTTGATACGATTTCGAAAATGAATGCGTTCTTTGGATCTGTCTACTTTTGTGAAAAATGCTTCTCTCCGTACAATAACAAGGGCGGACATGTGTGTAAGACTGAGAAAGAGACGTGTAGGCTGTGTAAAGGTGAAAAACACGAGTCGATTAAACGTATACTGTGCACTACTTGTAACAGATACTGTCTCAACCAGGACTGCCTAACGCATCACAAGTCTTCTGTGTGCCATGAATCCTATAAATGTAAACAGTGTTATAAGCTTGTAAAACGTAATAGGGCTCACCAGTGTGGGTTTGAGAAGTGTAAAAATTGTCAAAAAATTGTTGAGATTAAAAAACACCAGTGCTACATGAAAAATCTTCCAGCAACAGGAGGTAGATGTGTAGGTTGTAAAAAGTGTGATTTAACCAAGGAGAGTATAGTGAATGAACAGTGTACATACACTGAGAAGTATATCTTTTTTGATTACGAGTGTCAACAAGAGTCAGGTATACATATACCTAATTTGATTGTAGCTCACGATTTTGAAGGAACCACGTACCGTTTTGATACGAACGATGAGTTTTGTAGTTGGCTAATTGACAAGGCCCATAAAAACTATACTGCGATTGCCCACTACGCTAAAGGCTACGACAGCCAGTTCATTATGCAGTATTGTGTTGCCAACACGGTAGAACCATATACCATTTACACAGGTAGTAAACTAATGCTCTTGGAGATTCCCCACTTAAATTTGAAAATTATAGACAGCCACAATTTTGTTCAGGCTCCACTATCAGCTTTCCCAAAGACGTTTAACCTACAGGAATTGAAGAAGGGCTACTTTCCTCACCTCTTCAATACTAAAGAAAACACGAATTATGTAGGACCCATCCCAGAAAAACATTACTATTGTTTCGACACAATGATGGATGGTGATCGCGAAACATTCATCAAGTGGCACGATGATCGCGTAGCTGAAAATTATGTGTTTGATATGCAGAAGGAACTGTACGAATACTGTAATAGTGATGTGGACATTTTGAGACAAGGGTGTATAGAATTGAGAAATCAATTTTTGGAAATTGCTAATATCGACCCGTTCCAGTACCTTACCCTCCCGTCGGTATGTATGGCCATCTACCGATCTAAATACATAAAACCAGACACTATTGCGGTAAGTAATACGGAACCTAAAGACCAATACTCCAAAATTAGTATTTCTTGGTTAGAATCGTTTAATAACGAGAATATTTGTCACGCGATGAACGGTGGCGAAGTTAAAATTTGCGGGGCAAAAGTTGATGGCTTTGACGAAGTACACAACACTGTCTATCAATTTCAAGGATGCTTCTTCCATGGGTGCCCTCACTGCTACAACGAAGACACGATAAATAATGTGAACAAACAGTGTATGGGGGATTTGTACCAAAAAACCGTTGATAGAACCAAACAAATGGAGGATGCCGGGTATAATGTAGTTGAAATGTGGGAGTGTCAATGGGTAAAATCCCCTCTATATAGGGAATACAAAAACACGGGGGACCAAGTAATTGAGTCGCTTAACCCACGCGATGCGTTCTTTGGTGGTCGTACCGAAGCGTTTAAATTGAAAGCCGAGTCAGGGTCTGATAAGATTCGTTATATCGATGTCTGTTCACTCTACCCGACTGTAATGTACTACGACGACTATCCAATTGGACACCCCCTAAAAATTAAGAAACCCCAGCAATATGATCCGAACTGGTACGGTATCATCAAATGTAAAGTCTTGCCCCCATCGAGTCTGTACATTCCCGTACTACCTGTTAAAGTAAAAATGGGACAGGCAGAAAAACTAGTCTTCCCATTGTGTCTAAAATGTGCCCAACGGATGTGTGATACTTGTACTCATACCGCGACTGAACGCGCCTTCGTGGGTACTTGGTCAACGGCTGAGATTAGTGTCGCCCTGGCAAAAGGTTATAAAATTGAAGAAATTTATGAAGTGTGGCACTTTGACTCGTCCAAAGAATTGTGGAGAGGTTACATCGAGGACTTTATGAAAATTAAATTAGAGTCCAGTCCTCATAATTTCCCGACTAATGAAGCGTACGTCCAGGATGTAAAAGACAAAATGGGGATCACGTTGGATATTAATCGCGTGGCAGTCAACCCAGGGAGGAGGGCCGTGGCTAAGCTCTGCCTCAACTCCCTTTGGGGAAAATTTGGACAGCGCCCTAATATGGCAACTACGGAATTTGTCACAGACCCCCGACGCTTCTACGAGATTCTCCTTGACGATCGTTTGAAAGACCTGAATGTGTTTTACATTTCGGAGAACATGATTCACGTTAATTTCAAGTACAAGGATCAGTTTGTCGAGGATAATTACAATACTAATATTTTTGTTGCCGTGTATACCACCGCTAACGCTCGACTCAGACTGTACGACCAATTATCAAAACTAGACCAAAACGTCTTATACTGTGACACCGACTCGATAATTTACCGTGACAATGGGTGTAATACTGTGGCCACTGGTGACTGTCTTGGAGAGTGGACTGATGAGCTAGGTGGTGGACACATCACCAAGTTCCTAACAACTGGACCAAAATCGTACTACTATAAGACAGACAGTGGTAAGGAGACGACTAAAATTAAAGGATTCAGACTGCACCATAAAAATGCTGCTAAATTGAACGGTCCCGCCATGGAACGTGTAATTAACGGTGAGGTTGAAAAAATTGAGACTCGTAATACCGCCTTGAAACGTGACGTTTTGACTAAAAACATTGTAAATATAGGCGAAGTAAAGACATTTAGTTTTGGATTTGATAAACGTGTAATTAGGACAGACTTTGACACTTTCCCTTACGGGTATAAATAGACTGTCTGACTGTGTATACAAATAAAGATGACTACGCGAAAACTGAAAAACTGTATAAGTGTAATCAACTTTGATAATAATCGACCAAAACGTAGAAAGAACGATATCTTTCCCGACGTTCTGAGATGCGGAATCTTTGGCCCGTCTGGGTCAGGAAAATCGAACCTACTCTTAACAATACTGCTTCATGTTAGACCGTTTAAAAACTTGTACCTATGCGCAAAAACGAACTACCAAGAAAAATATCAAACATTATCGGATCTAGTTCGTAGACATAATCAGGAGAGAAAAAGTAAAAAGAGCATCATCAAT
Source organism: Acanthococcus lagerstroemiae (assembly GCA_031841125.1). NCBI lineage: Eukaryota > Metazoa > Arthropoda > Insecta > Hemiptera > Eriococcidae > Acanthococcus > Acanthococcus lagerstroemiae. Next base: position 75,681 of record JAJSSI010000010.1, on the reverse strand, counting down.
TATCATACTGTACAGGTAGATACACTCCCAGAACCGGAAGAGGTTCCTGTAGGCTCTGTTATAATTTTTGACGATGTATTAACTGAAAACCAGGATAGAATTGCAAATTTTTTCCTTCGCGGGCGACATCGTGAGATCTCTGCCATCTATCTGAGCCAAGCATACACAAAAATTCCCAAGAAATCGGGTATTCGTGAGAATTTCAACTATCTAATTCTGTTCCGTCAAGACGGTGTCAATTTACGACAGATATACGGCGAGTATGTAACAGATGTATCGTTTGAACGTTTTAAATCAATGTGCAACGAGTGTTGGCGAGAACCATACAGCTTCCTGGTCATAGATGTGGAGAGTGAAACCTATAAATACAAGAAGAGATTTGATTTTGGGATAAATGGCTCCTGAAATACAGAATGTGTTGACTACGGTCGATTTAGACTGTCTGCTTGATTTGAGTTATATTGCTAAAAATGGTGCAAATGTGGTGTAAGTATAACCCGACAATTTTCAACGGTCTCACAATGCGGTTACGAAATCCTAAAAGTACTGCTAATATATTTACTTCGGGTTGGTACGTGAGATGAAGACTCGGCTAGAATCGCAACTCGTAAATTTGCTAGAATCATACAAAAGTTAGGCTTTCCCGTTAAATTCAAAAATTTTCGTATAACAAACATTGTAGCTAGTACATCTTTGGATTTTCGACCAGACTTGTACAGTTTCTATCGTAATAACCAACGAAAAGTTGATTTCAATGCTGAACTATTTCCTGGACTAGTATACCGTAATGGGGTGACAATAATTGTATTTAAATCTGGAAAAGTAATACTGACTAATGCAAAGACTCGTGAAGAGATATCCAACGCGTACGATACATTTTACCAACGAATAAGTATAAATAGAGGAGGGAACACTGAATTATACGACAGCGATGGCTAACATTATCGAAAGTTACGAATACTTTGACTATAGGCCTCCATTATCTGAGAATTTTGATGTTCCGGGTTCAGAATTCCCAATCATAATTTACAACGAGGACATTTGTACACAACCATCTCGCAGCTTGTTGGTTATACAAGGTCAGGTTCGTGTACGTGGTGGTAATCCACCGGTGAACATTCCTGTTATAGATACCAAGAAAATTGATTTCATAAATAACGGAATACTACATCTTTTCGACAGGATTGATTATTTTGTCGGTGACAATAAGATTGACAGTATTCGTAAACCAGGTGTTGCGTGTACAATGAAGGGTTTGGTTTCGTTGAAAAATAATCTAAACTATAATTTGGCTGGGTGGAAAATATCTGATAGCGAAGATTGTACGTTAATCAATAACTCGGGTTTTTTCTCTATCGTCATTCCAATGTCGTTGGTTATGGGTTTTTTTGAGGACTACACGCAATTTCTTTATCGTATACCGCAGAAACTGATTTTTTACAAAACAACTGCATCTTGTAACAACTGTTTCTTTTCGCCAGAAGATACGTACGAGGTGTCTATAAAACTAAAAGACATTATTTGGCGGGTACCGCAAGTGAAATTTTCTATCGCGTACGAAACTAAAGTACGTCAGGAAATTTTGAAAAACACTACGTACGAGCTACTCTTTCGTCAGTGGTTGTATCACAGTATAAGTCCACCTCCTGGAACGACGGAATATACGTGGGATGTACCAGTCTCGTACTCTAAAACCAAATATATTCTGCTAGCCTTTCAAGCTGACAAACAGGATCAGTTACAGGTCGTGAATTCTAAGTTTGATTTGCTAGATTTAGAAAATGTTCAAGTGCTACTCAATAATAACGTGTATTATCCGCGCGAGAGACTCAATCTGAAATTTAGCGAGAATAAATGCGGTAATCTTTATCACATGTTCAAAAGTTTTCGCGAATCTTACTACCCAAACTGCGAGGGTGACCCGTCTGTATCGTATAAGAATTTTCTGCTCTCGTACCCCATATGTGTTGTCGACTGTTCACACCAACCATCGGTGATTAAGGAATCGTTGATTAATATAAAAATTATTTTTAATTGGCGTGAAGGTATTCCAGAAAAGACTATCATACATTGTTTAATGTTTATGGATCATAAGGCGATATACAACCCGTTGAACAATAAGGTTTTACATTAAAACAAGTATAAATACCTGAACGATCCCAGAACAGTTTTGGGTTACAATTCCTACAGGGACTTATGAAATACACGAACTGAGTAAGCTAATTGAAAGTGATCCAAAGATTGAAGGTTACACGACGACAGTGCAATTAAACAAAAACACTTTCCGCGTTGAAATTAAGAGTAATATACACGTAGATTTACAGTCTCCACACACTCTAGGTCGAACACTAGGTTTCAGCCCTGTTATCCTGAAGCCCCGTGAAACACACTGTTCAGATTTACCTGTACAATTATTCACCGTGAATACAATCAAAATCCAGTGTAATCTTATAAAGTGTAATATCCACAATTTAAAATTGCGTGATAACACGCTGTACGAATTCCCATTAAAAGGTGAAGGTGGGGAGAAAATTGTTGAACGTCCTATAACACTTTGCTATTACCCAGTCAATACGGACAATATTTATCAGTTACACCTACGCGTAGTCGATCAGGACAATGAACTAGTTGATTTTCGCGGGGAAAAAATTACCATTGTATTAGGCTTCCAACCAGTAAAAGTATAAATAGGTACGTGGATGTGAACAATACAAACATGGATAAGGAGGTTAGAGAGTATATTCATGCGGGGGAGTTATTGAATCAGAAATACAACGACATACGTTTTGGTAAATTATCACACTACGCTGATAGTGTTGAGAAGTACAAACCGCTAGTTGAACCTTTACAAAAATTAGTTATTGATACGCCGTCATTAGACAAGAAAGACGAGCCCGAGGTTGAAAAATTTGGTGGTATCGCGTTTAATTACTTACAAAATTTGTATAGTGGTAGAAAGAAAGTTGACAGATCATTTGGTATACGGATCGAAGATGATAACGAACTGTACATAGGTAAGGATCAAATTACAATTCAAGATAACGATATAATCTTTAAGGATGGTGAGAAATACGAAGGTACTCAAGGGTTATGGGAGTTACTAACTTTAGAAAAACCTAATTACTATAGTGAAGGCGATTTAGATAACTATCACGAAATTGTTTTGCGTACGTGCACATATAGGCGAAACAATGACCCGGCGAGTAATGCTGTAAAAAGTAGTAAGAGTTGGAAATATATTAATATCATAAAACCTATGTTACAAACGTTGAAAAGTACGAGTGAAAGTGCAAGTGTTCAGGGCTCGGGACTTCAGAAAATAAGTATAAATAGACCCGTCGAATATGTATATTGGAATACTCTCGAGGAGCTACTCGATAGACTTTGCATTTTACACGGTGAAGTCAAATCTGGTAATACGAATCCTCTGTTAATTAACGAAATTGCGAATATTATTCAAGAATTTAAAGAAATCTAACGATGGACTATAACACATTGAAGAGATTAGAAATCACCAAATTAATACCACAACCTGTGAACGGTAAAGGTTTACTAAACGAGGTAATAAACCATCTGCCTTTCGAATTACATGTACCCGGGTACGAGTACTTGGGGCCAGGGACTCATTTGGATTTGCGACAGGCCAAAGGTGTAAAACCAAAGAATAAACTCGATCAATTAGCTCTTGAGCACGATATAGCCTATTCAAAATCAAACAATCTGAATGATCGACATGCAGCAGATTACGCATTGCAAGAAGGAGCGTGGAATCGTGTTTTATCTGATGATGCGGGGCTTGGTGAGAAGGCTACAGCTTGGTTAACTACCAACGCTATGAAGGCAAAGCGCGCTATAGGTGCCGGTTTACTAACTAAATATCCTGTAACGTTGAACGATATCGAACAAAAAAGACTTGTCGCTGCAGTAGAAAAGGGTAAAAAAGCTATAACTTTAACTGTAGAGGTAGGTAGAACGAAAAACTCTGTTATGAGTGAAACCTATCTTCCTCTAACTGCTACACAAATTATCAAACTCAAAAAAGGGAATCGAAAAATTAGACTTTCTATAAAACAATTGAAAAAAATCAAGTCCGGAGGATTCCTCCCAGCGTTAGCGGCTGCTGCTCCCGCCATATTGGCTGCAGTTCCTGCTATTGCTAATGCGTTCATCAGTAAGAAAGCAAACGATAAGCTAATTGAGGAGAGGATCCGACATAATAAAGAAATGGAAAAAATTGCTGCTGGTAAAGGTGTCTATATTAATAAGAAGCCTTCCGGAAAAGGTGTTTACATTAACAAAAAACCAAAAGGGAATGGTTTGTTAGAGACGTTGTTGAAAAAAAAAAAAAATCTCCGTTGAATAACTATGATTTGATTGGTTACGCGAGTAGACTGAAAATACCTTACTTTCGAGGGGTCTTTATGAGAGATAAACTTCCTTCAGTAGTGAATAAAAACGAGTCTGGGATAATAAATTTAGACTCATCGCAAGGACAAGGTACGCATTGGGTTGCGTATGTTAAACGAGGAAATGTAGTGAGTTACTTTGATTCATTCGGAGTCGCACCTCCAAGCGAACTCATCAAGTATTTCGGGAATAATGTGACAGTTACTTATAATTACGAGGTAAAACAAGGAATACACGATGTAATATGTGGACATTTATGTTTACAGTTCTTAGTTAACCGTATAAATGGGTAATAACAAATTAGTTACTAGGAAAATGGAATTAGCCAGAGAATTACATAGAAGTGTTATTAAAAAGTTTAAAACTCGTCAAATCATGGTACATGGGATAGATCATATATGGGAGGGTGATTTATTGATTATGTCGCAATATTCGAGACAGAATAAAGGTTTTAAGTACATTTTGAACGTGATTGACTGTTTTAGTAAATATGCCTGGGGTGTACCTCTGAAATGTAAATCTGGGTTGGCTGTGAGTGAAGCGTTTGCAAAAATATTAAAAGAGGGTCGGAAACCAAAATTACTTCACGTGGACCGTGGTAAGGAGTTTGTTAATGCAACTTTTGAAAAACTTTTGTCGAAAAACAAGGTTAAAATGTATCATACTTTTACGGAAATTAAAGCCGCGATGGTCGAACGATTCAACCGTACGATAAATAATAAATTTAAATTACATTTCGAAGTTAATAAAAATCATAAATGGTTGGAACTTTTACCAAGATTGTATAAAGAATACAATGAGAAAGATGTTCACCGTACAATAGGCATTCAACCTTCACTGGTTAATAAACGTAATGAAGGCGAAATATACGAGCGAATGTACTCGCTGCAAAAATTCAGACTACCCATACCCACATTCAAAATAGGTGATCGCGTACGTATAACGAGTAAAAAAGACATTTTCGCCAACAAATACTCTCGAAAATGGACTACGGAGATTTTTGTAATTAGTAAAATTCACTACACTGTACCAGTTACATACAGTATAACTGCTCTGAATGGGGAGCCTATCTCGGGGAAATTCTATAAAAATGAGTTACTGAAATCTAAATTTTAGTATAAATAAAGTAAAATTTTTTTCCTTACCAATAACAATGGGTTTGACATGTAAATTTTATTGTATTTGTAGAGGGTTTCTCAGATGGTCGCGGAGAAATATATATTTGAAATGTAGATGTGTATTTGCACAAATTATACCAAAGAAAAAGCGACCTGGTTAAATACTATAAATATCCGGGTATAATGAAAAATTTTTAATATGCTCACAATGGCTAAAGTGATCACATGGCAGTATTTTGAAGTGGTTACTTTGGAAAGAAAGTATATACATACACGAGATTTTGTAGTAGAACTAGATAGTCCTATAAACGAGATTAAATTTAATTATTATAAGAGGGTGACGGGTTTAAACGTATGTTTTGAAGACAATAACCAGTACCATTTCCATCATAATGCAGAAATAACCATTCCGTACATTGACTTTCGAGATTTACCCTTTGAGGATAGTGATTATGAAATTGAAAAATTTGAAATTACTTCTTCTGGAAAACTTAGAGTATGTACAAAATATTTCAAGTGTGACTTGACACCTACACTCCCTGTAACAATTGACAATCTGAAATATTGGAATAGCGTTTCAGAGCAGTATCTTAAAACCCTTGTAGTAGGGAATGTGTTGCAAATTGTGTGGGTATTCAAACCAGGTGTGGTTCTAAATATTAGGGGTGGGGGAAATTGAAAAAATATATAAGATGTGAGGTTTCTTGGGTTTCATCACTCGAGTTGTGGACTATATGATGGCTTCACTGCTCAATCTCGCTACAAAGGTATATTTTGCAACTATTGCTAATGTGCATGAGATTACTGGCCTACCACCAGTTCTTGAGAGACAGTTGAGGGGAAAATGGTTGAATTTATCGAATACAGAAATATTAGCTTGGGCTGAATACAGAACACGGTTTTATTCGTATAAAATATGTCTAGGGAGTTTTACAACAAGACCATTAAACATTCGGTACTATATTAGTCTGCGAAAAGGAAACATCCCATTAGATTGTATTATCGATGAACGTCAAAATAAATATAAGGTAAATTATAGATCGTATTCTATACGTTGGATAGATACTGATTATCTGTATAACATCACCCACTTGTGTGATAAGTGTGCAGAAAAATATATCATACTTTTCGATCAGCAAAATATAAAATGTTCAGTAGATGAAGATTGTGAGGAAAAAACTGTAGATTTTAACGACATTAAAGACTATTGGTTTAATCCATCATATGTACGTCGCAGATACTGTCGCTCATGTAAGTTATCCCCTCTCTTCACTGTAGAATAAAAAGGTGGTGGGGGTAATGAAAAACTATAAATATAGGTAGCTCTACACAGTATACTCATACTTGCTGTGGACATTACAGTGAACACATCTCTTTACGGAAGCTCTGTTCATTGATTGTTTACTGCAAATTATTACACTATGGCTGCGTACATTGTAGATTTCCAGGCATTCAAATCCCTCGATAATAAATTTATAGTGAAGGAACTAGCGATAGTAAAGTATGGGGAGTCTTTTGCCTCGCATTTTGTCTTCAAACCTCCTTGTCACTACACCTACCTATCACCAGAAATGAAAAAACGGGTTAATTTTCTATCAAAACACATTCACGGTTTACTTTGGAGTTTGGGGACTATCGAATATGAACACGTAGAGACTTTAATACGAATGAATTTACTGAATCACGCGGATGTCGTTCTTGTGAAGGGCTCAGAACGTGTAAAATATATTTCAAAAGTATTAGAAGGAAAAGTACAAGTCTTGGATTTAGATCTTTACCTAAGTAAAATTGACACTACTATTACCTGTAAGTATCACATGTTCCATCCTACACGCTGTGCTCTCAGTAAAGTACACGCGTATAACAAATGTTTACAAAATCACGGCTATCAACCAGCTGGTGAGGATGTCTGGTGGTAAGTACTAGTATATTATTATTATAGTAGAAAAAAAAAAAAAATCTAAGTATAAGTGTAAATATTATTATACCATATTTTATTTAAAAAAAAAAATAAATTAAAAAAAATAAAATTAAAAAAAAAAATCTAAGTATAAGTGTAAATATTATTATACCATATTTTATTTTTAAAAAATAATTATAGTGCACGACGTCATCATATTCATATTTTTATATTAGTAGTAGAAAAAAAAAAGAAGAAGAAAAAAAAAGGTTGCTTGATGGGCGTGGCCAAAGTGGGGAGTGACGTCATCACTTTGGAATGTGTCCTCAAGTGACCCATATACTACTTTTTTATTCTAAGGCAAAAAGTGGTGTTAGCTTACACGACCTACAGTACTTATCACTATTCGGTCTCAACCCATTCATCCTTGAATTTGAAATGTACCTGGATCATCTCGTCTGAAATGTAAACTATATTCACAACCTCCAAACGATCATCGAGTAAGATTTCGTAGAATCTGAGCGGGTCGACGACAAACTCAGTCTGAGTCAAGTTCAGTCTTTTGGCAAAACCGTACTTCTCAGCTATATAGGATTCTGTAAATTTGTAACAGGCCTGAGTAATACCCTTAGCTAAGTAGTAGAAGTTTACATCTTTTAAATTCTCATCGTTTAAAATTTCTGTATATCTACAATCATCTGTAACATATTCTGTAATAACCCCATTCGCACATAGATTTAATTCGTCAACAAACTCTGTCATATTCTCCGGCTTATGCCGTAATACACGTTGTTCGATAGCAGTAATTAATTCTGCTTTACGCATTTTACTAAAACTAGGGATTTTTAATTCTCGTGCCGTATCTTTCAGATTCTTTACTCGTAATTTCCTTGTATCTCGATAAAGATGTTCTTGATACGTACCATACTGCCTATCACCCGGGGGACTATCTGGTTCCTGATGTATTTCTGAGACTTGTTCAATTTGATTATTTTTTTTTCATACTAACAGACTGGGTGCTATCAATATCAACTCGTGTTGTATCTTGAGACATTGTTAAGCAACATACACATGTGTTCACTATGACAAGCACAGCAAGAGTGATTATACTAGGTAGAGCTACCTATATTTATACTTTTTCAGAGGTAGAACAGTCCCTAGACCACGCCCGCCACGCATCTTCCTTTATTGCTGATCATGGGACTGCGATGTACTGTGTTTACCTATGTACTGTGTATTTCTTTCACAGAATTTTAGTTTCTTATAACGCACTGCAGAAACACAAAGCATAAGAGAGCAGTTATCCGTACACTCACATAGCTATAAGTCAACTCATTATACCCTTTTTGATTTATAATTTCTCGTCTACACAACTCGGATGTTTGTACATAGAACAATGTAGTCTTCAATACTCAACCAATTAGTAATCTTCTATCGCGATGTATTTTATGTAAAATTGGTGCTAAAATCTTCCCAGTATGTTTAATTCGTCGCTCAAATCTACAACAATGTGTATTCGGGACATTTTCTTAAGTCGGGACAATATTCGGGACATTATTCGGGACATTATCGGGACAATATTCGGGACATTATTCGGGACATTATTCGGGACAATGACTAGACCTGAAAAATATACACAAAATATAAAAGTGAACATACAAAATGAAAAATCAAACACAGAAACATAATACAAAAGTAAAACTTAGTTGAATACACTATGATGACTGAACATAAAACACACAAACTGATTATAAGGTGAAAAATATACACAAAATATAAAAGTGAACGTATAAAATGAAAAATCAAAACACAGAAACATGATACAAAAGTAAAACTTACTTGAATACACTATGATGACTAGACCTGAAAAATATACACAAAATATAAAAGTGAACGTATACAAAATGAAAAATCAAACACAGAAACATAATACAAAAGTAAAACTTACTTCAATACCCTATAATGACTGAATGTAAAACACACACACACACAAACTGATTATAAAAGTGAACGTATAAAATGAAAAATTAAAACACAGAAACATAATACAAAAGTAAAACTTACTTGAATACACTATGATGACTGGACCTGAAACATAAAAACTGACTGTAACATTACAAAAGAACACAAAATACAAAATGAAAAATTAAAACACAGAAACATGATACAAAAGTAAAACTTACTTGAATACACTATGATGACTGAATGTAAAACACACACACACACTAAATATAAAAGTAAACATACAAAATGAGGGGACTAAAAAACATAAAAACATATATTATACAAACTATATACTATACATTATTTTTATTTTTTATACCCATAAGGGAAAGTATCAAATTCTGTACCAATAGTACGTTTATCAAAGCCGAAACGGAAAGTCTTTTTCTCGTCAATGTTTACAATTTGTTTGGTGTGTGGGTCTCGTTTAAACGCTCTGTTGTGAGTCTCAATGTCGATACAGTCACCGTCAATTATTTCCTCCATCGATTTCGCGTTCAAATCTTTAAGATTTTTCGTGTGTAGTCTGAAGCCTTTTACTTTCATAACCTCTTTACCCTTATTAGTCTCGTAATAGTAAGACTTGGGTCCTGTGGAGAGGAACCTGGTGATGTAACCACCACCCAGCTCATCGGTCCACTCACCGAGACAGTCACCAGTCTTTACACTATTCTGTCCGTTGTCGCGGTAAATTATCGAATCTGTGTCGCAGTACAACACGTTCTTATCCAATTTTGACAATTGATCGTACAGTCTGAGTCGGGCGTTTGCAGTCGTGAAGACACCTACAAGGATGTTGGTATTGTAGTTATTCTCAACCCATTCATCCTTGAATTTGAAATTTACATGAATCTTCTCGTCTGAAATGTAAAATACATTCACATCGATCAAACGATCATCGAATAAGATTTCATAGAATCTGAGCGGGTCGGTGACAAACTCGGTCTGAGTCAAGTTCAGTCTTTGGGCAAACTTACCGTACAGACTGTTTAAACATAGTTTCGCCAGTTGTCTTTTAGCGGGGTTGGGAGCGACTTTAGCCGGGTCTATCTTAATACCCATCTTCAATTCAATGTCTCGCGCGTACTCCTCGTTTGTCGCAAAACTATGGGGGCTTGTTTCCAACTTTATTTTCATAAAGTCTTCAATGTAGCCACGCCATAATTCTCGCGATTTTTCAAAGTTCCACACTTCGTAAATTTCCAAAATCTTGTAACCCTTTGCGATAGCAGTGTTCATTTCAACAGTAGACCACGTACCGGTAAATGCACGTTCAGATTCCGTGTGGTCGCAACTTGCTGAATTACATTTTGCACACTCTAGACACAGAGGGAACAATAATTTTTCATTTTTTCGAAGTTGGACTCGTACAGGCAAGACCGGGAGGTACAGATTTTGTGGCGCGACAACTTTACACTTGATTACGCCAAACCAGTCAGGATTAAATGTTTGAGGTTTGAAAATTTTTTCTGGGTGTCCTACCGGGTATTCGTCGTAATACATTACCGTCGGGTACAACGAACATACATCGATATACTTAATTTTATCATTACCGGCACCAGAACAAGAAGCCTTAAGTTTGAACGCTTCAGTACGTCCACCAAAGAATGCCTCGCGCGGGTTAAGCGGGGTTACTATCGGACTGCCAGCATTTTTAAACTTTCTATACAGAGGGGATTTACGCCAGACACACTCTTTCATTTCAACCACGTTATAGCCAGCAGTCTCGAGTTGAGCGGTACGATCTCTAGTTTTCTGCAACAAATCACCAAATTTCTGATTGGTGACCTTGTTTACACTGTCAGGATGATAACAACTGTCACATCCGTGCCAGTAACAGCCGTGGAACTGATAACAGGTCTTAGTAGAATCATCATAGCCATCAACTTTACTACCTAGAATTTTTTGTTCCCCGCCAAACGTTGCGGTCTGAATGTCACTTTTGATAGACTCGAACCACGAAATACTAATTTTCGAGTACTGATCCTTCTTTTCCGCTTCAAACACGGCTAACTTGTTTTTCTCCAAGTACTTTGCGCGATAGATGGCCATACACACTGAAGGGAGAGTCAGATACTGGAAACAGTCGATATTATTGGTTTCGAGAAACTCTGCACGCAACTGTAAACAACCTCGAGGTAGTATGTCCACATCCGAGTTACAATACTCGTACAACTCTTTAGCCATGTCAAACACATAGTTTTCAGACACTCTTTCCTCATACCATTTGTCAAACTCCTTTTGCTGATCCGGCATCATAGTCTCGTAACAGTACATCTCTTTCGACAGAAGGGGACCAACATACATTGCATTGGCGCTGGTATTTGCAAGATGTGGAAAGTGACCCTTCTTTAACTCGTCAAGACCAAAAGTAGAGGGGAACTTCGAGAGAGGAATTTGTAGAAAGTTATGCGAGTCTATAATTTTCAATTTCAAGTGATTTATTTCTAAGAGCATAATTTTAGACCCATTGTACACTGTATACGGGCGAATACTGTTCTTCACGCAGTATTGGAGGATGAAATGTGTGTCGTAACCTTTCGCATAGTGCGCGATTGCTGTATAACCCTTATGAGAACGGTCGATGAGCCACGAACAAAACTCGTCGTTTGTATCGAACCTGTACACATTCCCTTCAAAATCGTGGGCAATAATCATGTTTGGAACGTGGACACCTGAAGACTGGTCAGTTTCGTAGTCAAAGAAAATGTACTTCTCGGTATAAGTACAGTCTGGGTTCACCTCTTCTGTTTCATCAGGCTGGCAAGTCCTACAAGCTGACGTGCATCGTCCACCTTTCGAGGGGCGCTGGAGCATAAAGCATTTATGCGTATCAAAATGGACAATCTGCAAGCAGTTGCGACATTTTCCATACCCACAAACGTGTCTCCTGGTCCTCTTGATGATTTTATTACACGTCTCACATTTATACTCGACCGGGCACACTTCTCTCCTATGTTTTACCAGGCACTCGCTATTCATACAGTATCTTTTGCATACTATACACAAAATCCGTCTGACAGTCGACTCTTCATGCGCATGGCCACTACACACTTTACAATTATCTTTCTTCCTCTTGCATACGTGTCCATTCAGGTTATTGTACGGCGTAAAGCAATCGTTACAAAAATAAACCGATCCAAAGAATTGATTTACCTTTGACACACAATCAAAGTGATTACCTTGCTTGTACAAATATACACGAATAGGACGATCCTCTCCTCTGTAAATGAGACTGTTGAACGATTCAGCGCAAATAACGTTGATCTGAATATCCAACATCTCCTCGACATTCCTCAAATCTTCCAAGGTGAAAGCCTCTAAATTATAGTCGACCAACTGGTTACACAGTTCCTCAGCCAGCTCAGTCTGAATGTGTCGCCCTATACGAATTTGTTTAATTTGCGAAGGGGTTAGCTGACGACCTAGTATATTATTCGTGTGGTAGGTAAGACCAACTACTATAGCCCTCGGTCCACACAGATTGTCACTATTATTAATCCTAACTATACACTGTTTAGTTCGTTTATCCTTGGTAAGGTTCACTATTTTCGAACGGCCCTGCCCCTTGGGTAAGTTGACGGCGTGGACACTAAACACACACTTCAGAATATCTACACTCTCATCCGAAGACAAAATTTGGAAAAGTTTTTCTTGAAGTTTACGAACGTGCTCAGATGTTCCGAAACCAGACGATATCGCGTTGAAAAATTTCACATTCTCAACAATGAGATTGATATGGTCACCTCCGCTGTCCTGGGCCCGATATTTCGCATACGTCATCATTTCCTCTAACGCGGCCGTTACTAAATCCTCTTTCTTCATAGGCGGAAGGTTACTCTTAAACACCATCTTATACTGATTCATTCTCGTTTTAAACTTTGCAATCTGTCGACTAGACAATTCGATAACGTCTACATACTTTAAGAGTGGCGCCCCTCTACCGTAGTAAACGTCATCGGATTCTTTGTCGAGATTTAAATCACTTACCAACTGCGCGAGAATATCAGGGCGTCCTCCGTCATCATTGTCATCTCCGTCAATGTTTCCCTGTCCGTCAATGTTCCCCTGTCCGGAAGGGTCGTCATCATTCTGGTCATCATCGTCATTATTGTCGCCGTCATCATCATTATTATCGTCGTCATCTCCATCCTCTTCTTCCTCACTGTCAGTCTCGTCACTCAAGTACAAATCTTCCTCTAACAAAGTCTGACGCGATACCGGTGGATAGGGGATGCCTAATAATTCTGCCAAGAATGGGTCCATCTCAACCTCTACACTGTTAGTCTCACCGGGGGGGTGGAAGAGGAGCAGCGGTTACAGGCGGATGGACAGGCGACGGGAGAAACGGGCCGAAACGCGGGAGCACATACCGTTCGAGAGGTAAGGGACGAGTAGGACGACGCGTAACATACTCATTCAACATGGGATCGGGTTCACTTACCTGTAAACGTCTCATATACTTATGTAAGCCAGGGCGACTCCATCTAGAGGGACGGGCACGAACAAAAACACTGTTGTCAAATGGGAAAATATCTCCCAACAACATCTCACACGGCTCATTGACAGGTTCCTCCATACCTCCCAACTCATTCAGGAGAGAATCCAACTCACTCTCATATGACACTGGTAGCGGCACCCCAGTCATAAGGTTCAACTCTTTCAAAATATCGTCGAAATCCAACTCGCTAGTCGATAATTCAAAACTAAACTCGTCTCCTAGCGCTAATTCGGTTTCCAAACCAATGTTTAAATCACTCACATCCTTGTTTGTGTTTAAATTCTGCACCACTTCATCACTCTCTTTAGTTTTTTCAATCAATTCACTGTTCACACACTCTTCTACAGGTTCACTTTCAATCTCAGCTTCAAGTTTCTCGATATAACTCTTCAAGCCAGGTTTTTCCCACTGGCTCAATTTCTTATTTCTAGTGAATAAACTAACCTTAAATGGAAATATATCAGCTAACTTATAATTACTATTTACAGTTTTTTCATTTTTTTTGGTGTTAGTATGACTTAAAACTACAGGACTAGCATTAATCTGATCTAAATATTTACACAGGCCAGGTTTTGCCCACTGGCTCAATTTCTTATTTCTAGGGAATAAACTAAACTTAAATGGAAATATATCAGCTAACTTATAATTACTATTTACAGTTTTTTCACTTTTTTTGGTGTTAGTACTTAAATCTAAATTCTGTACAGTGTTGGTAAGAGCATACACCAACTGTTTTTTAGTTAACCTATAATAATAAGGTATCTTATGTACCTTACCTAAAACACATAATTCTTTCACGCTCCTATCCATTAAAGGATGATGGTTGATAAAATCAACATACGCTTGAGCCATCGCAAGTAATAATCGCAAGAAAAATCGCAGTAATAATTCGCAGTAAACAATCAATCAATGAACAGAGCTTCCGCAAAAGACATGTGTTCACTGTGAGGTCCACAGCAAGAGTGATTATACTAGGTAACCACACTTCTATTTATACTTTTTCAGAGACAGCTTATTACCCCCACCACTACCATAAAATACCCAAAAGATTTTTTAATATCTACCTATAAGCTCTCAAGTACCCCTTACTATTATATCAACCTAATGTCCTAATGACTCGCACTCTTTCAATATATAATACCAGTCTTTCAACAATCTTACAAAACACTTTCACAAGCCGTAAACAGTGAATGCAGAAAATCGCAAGAAAATCGCAAGAAAAATCGCAGTAAGGCGCCAATGCAAGGTTTACCAGATGTCACCAACAGAGGTTCGTCTAGATCAACAGTCGCAAGAGCAATGAGGAATACGTGTGAGCGGGGTTCTATATATACTTTTTCAGAGACGTTCGGTCTCCCTGGGGGACTAGGCCACGCCCCCTTCTGCGCGCGCACCCATCCATAATACTGTACATAGAAATCGTGAAAGTTTGATTGATAGCTAATGAAGACGACATACAGTTTACTATTTCAGACTTGGTGACGGATTTTAGAAGCATACTGTACTTTTCCTCAGGTTCATGTATGCGTGTGTCGTCCGTCATTTCTGCTGCCCTATGTATTTTTTTCTCCGTTCAACCGTCATTCACTCTCGGCTTCGTTTTTTTTTCTTCTTCACGGTGCTATTTTTTTTTTTTTCGGTGACTGTATGCGTGTGTCGCTCGTCATTTCTACTACCCTATGTATTTTTTCCCTGTGGTGGTGTAGCCGTTTACGATTTTATCTACTGTGACGCATTATTTTACCAATCGTCTTCGTGAGGAATTTTATCTACATTCGACGACAACCGTTTGAATAAAATTGCAGTACCTTCAAAATACGTCGTCAACCTAATATAATTACGGCTATGTCAGAAAAGATGTACCGGTTGTAAGGGACGATGGGTGTGATGAAAATAGAACATATTAGGTATTATGATTCATTGTGATGTCATAAGACAAGCTTGGACTTGTTCGATGAGATGAGTCATTGGCTCAAGCTAACCACGGTTGCAGGTGTATGTGATTGTTATTATTTTTCGAGATTTATAACCCAGATATGGGTAGAATAATTTCCATAGTTCAAAACAAAAGACTGGACTGTATACTCAATTAAAATCTGATAGGTAGAGAAATGAAATGAATCTGAGATCTGTAGAAAACGTATCTAAATCGTGTACATATATTACAAAGACCTCTCAAGATGTTTTTGAAATGAGTGAAATAGGTTTATGTGTGATTCGTGACGTAGATGGTCAAAGTCCGTAATATCACCTGTGAACATTGAAAACACCAGCCACCCTACATTATTGACTTTGTCCCATAAAATTTTGAGAGTGTGTACAACATAGTGGTAATTTATGAATCATGAACACTTGAAAAAACGTGTAAAAATAGAGGGAAAAATAATTTGAGTATATTATGACGAATACACTGAGAGCGGAAAAAAAGAATGACTACCTCTCAAGATGCTTTGAAATTACCAGATTGGTAACTGTTTCGAGGAATGTCTGTTGAATTTTTGAGTTGGTCAGGTCTCAAATTGGACTTGTGTAGTAATGAGAAATTCAGCAGTTCGAGTATAATTGGAGCCAGTAGAAGCCTAAACAATCCGCGTTTTGCGTGTTAGTACAGAATTCTGCCTGATAAATTGTCGTACACCAAGAAAGAGATTCGGTTTATACCTTACGTGAGCCTCAGGTTCAGAATCATGGTACAAATGTTCCAACTCGCCTACACATTTCCGTCTATTTTATGGACGCTGGCGGGACCATTTTTTAGCTGAGTCGACAGAAATCCCTACACTATGGAAACTGATAAGCCCAAATCCGCTGCCTAATTCCAACTCGAACCGATGCCGATCGATCAGACCACGATTTGCAATCGAACCTATAAGTTCTGAAAGTTTTTTGTGTTCGTTTTTCGAAAGTTCGCTATATAGTTCATTTCAATTTTTGCCAAAAATGTCTACAGGAACCAACAATGTAAGTACCTATTATTTATTTTCGTCTTTTTTACAGTACTAAGGTATTTTTTTTTATTTTTATTTTTTTTTTATATTAAATTTACACGAGACTCATAGGTATGTAATTTCTTTTGCCCTTTTAGAATTTACCGAATTATCCTGTAACCATAGGGAATGAGATTCCCATACCCGACAATAATACAACAGTATATTATTATGGATGTAAGTACCTTCATTTTTTTTAATTTTTTCAAAAAACTGCTTTTGATCGATCGTACAGTGCGTCGCGAGTGGCAATTTTGTTTCATTAAACACTCGTTGTGTAAAATTGGTCCGTTCAACAATCAAAAAATGATGTTTTTAAATTTAACGTATAGATATCTCGTAAATATAATAAGCAGAGTGCAGATTTTTTGACCCTGAAAATTACATTTTTGACAGTATTTAGCAAATACATGCAAAAAAAAACCTCCGAACCCCTGCAAGATGTTTTTCTTGTGTAAATCTGAGGCGTCCATCGCTAAATGAATCGTGAGATGTAAATCATTTTCGTTCTATGTAGGAATATACGTCTAAAATCGGCAAAATAAAAAAATTTCCGAGTCCCCAACCTGTGATTTGGTAAATGCTAGAGAATCCACACTTTAATAATAAGTATCACAGACCTAACGTCTCTGTATACAAAAAAAAAAATGAATCAGTCTAGATTTTCTATAATATTACGTCTTAGTGGGTGACCTTCAATGATCAGGTTCGTCTTCGTTTCGAGCGGTTACGAGAAATTTTTCCTTGGTTGGAATAGTTTCATGTCTTCCTATTTTTCTGGTTATGAACATTTTGAAAACACGTTTTCACCATACAAATTAATATAGATCTGAAACCATCTAGAGAGATACAAGTGTCTAATATTTTATTATAATTATTATTATTTTTGTTTGTTTCAGTTCATGTCGTACTATATACAACTAATAATACCAGGTGTTATTACATAAGGCCGGGGTACACCCCTACCGTATGGGTATTAATGAAGATTTTTTTATTCGTGTTCTGCGATGTACAACCGTCTGAATTATGATTTATAATTTTAAGAAAGTAAAAACGTTGTTTTGACTCATTAGTTGTCGTTTCTGTAGATTCAAGAGCCTAAAAACTACTTTAGTACGATTACAATTATCCATCTCATCATATTTGAAAATGGTATGGTACTTCTACAAAATTGGTTGGGAACGTCACTCGCGAATTGGGATTTCATCACACATTCTTAGAATAAGAAACCCAAGGAAACCTAGACGTGTTCAGTTGGTAAATACTACAAAATGAGTATCTAGAAATCGTCTCAAAGATTTTCAAGCATCATTCCTATACAGTCGAAAATGTAAAAACCGTCGTATTCAGTTCAGACTAAGCTACTTATAAGTGTGAGTATGGTTACTCAGTTCATGTTCAGATCCGAGCTACTGCACAAATTAGAGAGAGAGTGGACACCATATAGTAGTGATAAAAAAGTCTATTTTGTTACTACAATGTTCGGTAAATGAGAAAATTCAGTTTGTTACTAACGTTACATACACGATCGGAAACACTCACTGAAGTAGCATGAGCATGTTGAGTTTAGGAATGCTATCATATATACATTTAAGTTGTTCAGTGTACACATGCCTTAAGATTATGTTGTTACTACAGTTTGTACGCACCTTTTACTAGAGACTTATCTTTTAGTCTGATAAAATTTTTTTTTTTAATTCGGTACAAGATGTATTCCGTTTGTCATTAAAAGTACTTTGTTTTCATTTTCGCGAGTTTTCATTATGTGAATTTAAGAGGTTATGGGACCAGTGTTACGCTTCCGCACTGCGCGACAATCAGAGTTGCGGTAATGAGGCTGAAATGGAGTCGCCAAGAATTGTTATCAAGCCGTTGCAAGGCAAGTCAGATTGGCCGGTTTGGAGACGAAGAATTCGAGACGCTCTCGACTTCCATGAAGGCACGTTAGATGTAATCGACGGTAAGTTAACAAAACCCGTTGATATTGCTAATGATGCTTCACCTGATCAAAAGAAAGAGCACAAGGCAGCCGTTGATCTGTACAGAAAAGCTAATTCTTTCGCCAAGAGTATCATGACTGGCGCAATGTCAGAAGAAGTTTACGTCAAAGTCATGGATAAGGAGACAGCGTTTGAATTATGGAACGAGTTGAAGGTACTTTTTGAAGCTAGCGCCAAGGATCAGTTGTTCTCCCTTATGTCGAGTATTTTTGAGTTCAAGTGGATGAATGGTGCCGATGTTGCTACGCATGCTGCCAAGTTAAGAAGTATCTGGCATGATCTTAATGTCGGGCTTACAGAGAAGAACTTAGCGAAGTTACCAGAGCTTATGATTGTATGTAAAATGCTCAGTATTTTACCTAGTGCGTTTGATACTTTCAAGTCTTCGTGGCAGATGCTGAAAGATGACGAAAAGGAAACGATGGATGACCTAGTTAATCAGTTGGTTATCTTTGAACGAGGATTTGTACCGCCATCAACAGGAGAGTCTGAAGCGCTGCTGGCTGCAAAATCCAATCATAAGAAGAGAGACTTCAGAGCTAAGCCATTGAATTCAAACCCATCTAGTGATCAAGGATGCAAGTATTGTGGAAAGCAGGGTCACTGGATCCGCAGATGTGAACAGTGGATTAAAGATGGTCGACCAACAAGGGCAGAATCAGAGGCCAAGAAGAAAGGTGCTGTAAGTAATGTTGCCAATTCCTCTGAAATGAAGAAAGTTGCTCTTCTTACAATCTGCTGCAACAATTCCGAGGTAACCGAAAATGATTCATCATGGTGGATAGATAATGGTGCCACTCGACACATCACCAACTGTAAGGATCATTTCATCGATTTTCGCGAACTACCAAAGAGCTACAAAGTGAAGGCTGCTGGTACTGAATATCTTCAAGCTGTTGGTTGCGGAACAATTCAGATTCAATCTGCAATCCGAGGAGAAGAAAAGGTATTGGAACTCAAGGATGTTTGGTATGTTCCCAAGATTTCGCGGAATTTGTTTTCACCACTGGCCGCTCATGATAGAAATCCGGGTAGCACATTTGAATCTTCAGCTACTAAGTGTGTTTTCAAAATTGATGACAAAATAATGATCACCGGAACCAGAAAGAATCAAGGTAGCTTGTATAAAGCTGATTTTGTTGTAACACCGCAAGTAGAAAGTGTGAACGCAACAATAGACATGCTACAGCTGTACCATGAACGCTGGGGTCATCAAAACAAGAAACATGTGAAACAGAAGTTAGAACATGAGTTGAACATGAAAGTAAAACTTGATGACAAAATATGCGAAGACTGCATATATGGTAAGAGCTGTAGATTGCCTTTTGGTACAAATCGAAAAGCCAGCAAACCAGGAGAAATCCTATCAACAGATGTTATAGGACCGTTTGATGAATCCTTCTCTGGTTATAAGTATTTTGTTATCTTCAAAGATGCTTATACCAAATTTCGCTATGGCTTTGTGATGAAAGAAAAATCTGAAGTTAAAGATTGCATGAAAGCAGTTCTCGCCCATGCTAAGAACATAGGACATTCTGTGAAAGAATTGGTCAGTGATGGCGGTGGAGAATTTGTCAACAGAGAAGTGGATGCAATTCTCAAGGATTTTGGTGTAGAAAAGCATACCACAGCACCCTACACTCCGCAACAGAATGGGAAGGCCGAGCGTGAAAACAGAACAGTTGTAGAAATGGCGCGCACCTTCAAGTATTCAAATAAAGACATTGAGTATCCAGATGAAATATGGGCTGAGCTAATGCAAACTGCAGTCTATGTTCTCAACAGAACCGCAAAGTCTTCGGAAGAAAGTAAATCACCATATGAGTCATGGTTGGGGAAAACACCAAGAATCAAACACTTGAGAATAATTGGTTCAACAGCCTACTTCCATATTCCGGACAAGAAAAGGAGAAAAATGGATGCAAAAGCCAAGAAAGGAGTGTTGGTTGGATATGATGGTGATCAGCGCTATCGAATCTATGTTCCAGAAGAAAGAGAAGTCTACCTATCCAGGGATGTGATGTTTCAAGAAACGCTGAAAGATTGTAAAGCCAAAGTAGAACTTCTGATTCAACCACAAAATATCAATAAAGAATCTGTGGTAGAAAAGAACTCAGAAGAACCCAAGAATATAGAAAGTTCAGATGAGTCAGAAAGCGATGATCCAGAAAAATTGGGAGAGAACAGTGGGCCTAGGACAAGAACTCAAACAGGAACTGCACTCAAACAACCCAGTTATCTAGATGAATATGTTTGTTTTGCCGAAATTGAGACGCCTACAACGTTTGAACAAGCCATTTCAGGAAGCGAGAAAAGTGAATGGCAAAAAGCGATGGAAAGTGAACTAAAGTCACTAAAAGAAAACAATACTTGGGAGGAAGTGGCTTTACCAAAAGGCTGCAAGGCTCTTCCATGTAAATGGGTCTACAGAGTTAAAACCAATCCAGATGGAAGCGTTGATAGATTTAAAGCTCGTTTGGTTGTAAAAGGTTTCAGTCAATGTGAAGGAGTTGACTATGATCAAACGTTTAGTCCTGTTATACGTTTGGCCACTGTTAGATGCGTTATAGGAGTTGCCGCTAGTGAGAACATGAAGTTGACTCAATTTGATGTATCCACTGCTTTTCTTTATGGAGAGCTCAAGGAAGAACTCTATATGCAGAAGCCAGAAGGTTTTGAAGGAGAAAAAGGAAAGGTCTGTAAGCTCATTAAAAGTCTGTATGGATTAAAGCAGGCGCCTCGTTGTTGGAGTGAGCGGTTTGGCGACTTTTTGAAAAAAGAGAGTTTCAAAATGAGCAAAGCCGACCCTTGTTTATTCACTTACGAAGAAAATGGCGAAAAGATGTTGCTTACCATGTACGTCGATGATGGTTTAATAGCGTATTCAGATCAGAAGGTCCTAGATTGTTTTCTTAACAAGTTGAGACAAGAATTCAAGATAGTATCAAAGGAAGCAAACTACTATCTGGGTCTTGAAATCAAGAAAACAAATGACGGAATTACAATAACTCAGAAAGGGTATGCCAAGAAAATGCTGAGTAAGTTTGGATTCAATGATAGCAGACCAATTTGCACTCCTATGCTGAAAGGAACCAATGTGGAACAATCTAAAAAGGAACAAGAGAAGGCATTTCCATATCGACAAGTAGTCGGGTCACTCATGTATCTTATGACTGGAACTAGACCAGATTTAGCCTACAGTATTGGCGTGCTCTCGAGAAGCCTAGAAAACCCTGCCAATGAAGATATTGCGCGTGCTAAGAGAGTACTTCAATATGTCAAAGGAACTGCGGATTTTGGTATTAGATACAGCATGAGGTCAAAAGAACTTGAGTGCTACAGCGACGCAGACTTTGGTGGTTGTCAAACAACAGCAAGATCAACTACTGGAATTATAATAAAGTATGCAGCAGGTGCAGTCTCCTGGCTGAGTCAACGCCAGATGTCAATTGCGCTCTCCACAACAGAGGCAGAAATAGTAGCTGCAAGTGAAGCAGGGAAGGAGGCAGTTTGGCTAACTGAAATGCTGAAAAGTCTGGTTGGTAGGAAGTTTGTGCCTACCCTTCTCATGGACAATGCTGCCGCTTTAAAGTTAGCTGAAAATCCGGTTATGCATCGTCGAACCAAACATATTCACCGACGTCATATGTACATTCAAGAATTGGTGTCTAATGGTGATATTCGCGTCAGCTATGTTATGTCAGAGGATCAACTAGCTGATATGTTGACAAAGCCCTTGGAGCGAGTAAGGCTCTACGCTCTTTGCGAAAAGATTGGTTTACAGCAAAATTGTTAACTTTTTAAAGAAGTTTTTTTTTGTAAGTTTTTTTTTTTTTTTAAATGTATTTTTCAGCAAGAGAAGGTGTTGAGTTTAGGAATGCTATCATATACATTTAAGTTGTTCAGTGTACACATGCCTTAAGATTATGTTGTTACTACAGTTTGTACGCACCTTTTACTAGAGACTTATCTTTTAGTCTGATAGAATTTTTTTTTTTAATTCGGTACAAGATGTATTCCGTTTGTCATTAAAAGTACTTTGTTTTCATTTTCGCGAGTTTTCATTATGTGAATTTAAGAGAGCATACATCTCGCAACAGGTGGTGTCGATTATGAAAATGAACATTTATACTACGGTAAATCAATTCAGATACAGCATCGCGTTTCTCCAACGTAAATAAAACCCGACTACGGAACTGGACGTCTACATTCACAGAAATTTTTGGTATTATTCACTAATTATAATACGTAAATATTTCGGTAGTTTTTTATACGCCGTTCTACGACCCGTACTTACGTTTTCTTTTCATTCAGTTACTAGTGCTCAGTTTCCGAATTCAGGTTCTTTTCTGAAGTAAATCAGCGTGTTCTAAACAAACAAAAAAATCCTCGTCACTTTCAAAAATTACTTATTCTCCAGTATATTATAAAAGCGAACACGAAAATACTTACCGACAGGAACGTAGTATGTTTTCACGAAAATGTCAAATTAGATTCACATGGCATAATTCGAGTTCTCAGTGTCGAATGAAATTCGTATTTTTTACGGTGGTGGATGTATAGAGCACAATATAATTTAATATTTATTAAAATTCCGGATGGGTCTACTTCAAATAATTTCATATTCTATGTTTACATTCATATCGGAAAAGGTGTTTACATTTTCATAATTTAGGCTTTCAACCATGAGACATGGGATACATTAGCGCTTTGCTGGAAACGATGAAGAAAAAAGACCTAAAATACAGAACGCGGTAGTCCTTTCTCATTTTCACTTTAGCATGTCACGTAAGATACACTGGCGCCACTATGTCGGGGAACTAACGACAAGTCTGAGCTTGTCTTATGACATCACAAATAAAGTATGAGTCACACTTCAGTACAAAATGGTAAACAGCTCCAGACCTTAACTACATATTTTTAAGGATCTTCATGACAGCTGACAGAACGAGTGTTGTAGTAAAATTTATCCAAAGCTTCTCTGTGATGGGTGAGTCTGTTGACTGTTATCAGGAATTCTCGTTTTCATAGCATAAATTATCTCTGTTTCACGTTGTCACAAGGGAAAAATACGTTCGACAAATTGGTTACAACGTTTCGTCATTGCGGGACAATTTTATTTAGTACATTTTCCTTATCCGAGTATTACAATTATAAGACTTATGAAAGTAAAGAGATTCTAAAATACAAATGATTCACTACAGTAATAATACGTTGAAACTTCGTGGTCATTCGATGGAGCGAGCGTGTAATGCAGATGAGAAAAATACATTCGGATAAACGTATAATTGGCCAGGACATTAACTACGGTTACAAATAATAATAATGTAAAAGTACATTACTTCCCACAGTTTTGAATTCCTCATCAAATTCGTAAGAGACTGTAGAGTTATATATTTGTTTGATTTAGTATTCAATATGTTCACTATCGTGTTTGTCCTTTGGTGGACAGAACGGCTACTTCAATTTTTTCCTTAGAGTAAAATTTATCATTTTCGTATGAAATATTATATGTGTACATTTACTTTTAAATTTTTGTTTCATAATGGCAACAAGGTACCGTCAAAAAATTATAAAATAGTTTTGTATTCGTGTAAGGAAAACGTTGTTTTTATTGGATAACATGGTATGCATTGACCGATCTCTCATGGGATACTTCTATACCGTATCCCGTTTTTAGGGGAACCATGAAGTACGAAATTACGTTATACAGTACAGTTCTGAAAAAATCGTATGACACTCAAATAATTTCTTTTTCAACGATCCATTTGAGAATGATACACGGTTGAAGACAATATCTCGTTACAATTTGATCAAAACTTGAATTCGCGTTGGAAACTCATTTCATTCGTATTATGTACGATTTTTAATGTTCACTCCGAATCAAGTACAAGGTTCATATATTTTCATCATGTAATACTTAAAAATAAATTTTTTGATTTTTGGTATGCATACTCGTAGTGGTGAAGTTAGGACTTATGAAACATCTTCAGCTCTGCCGTTTTCTTGGTACAGTACAAGACAAGTTTCTAGATGGTTCTCAATTATACGAATAAATAACGTTAGAGCAGTGTTAGGAATGATATCAGTGAAGGATTAAGGGATGTGAAAAATAGGTTTTTTTGAAGTTGAATTAGCGCTGAATTGAAAACAACCAAGTCGACACACGAGTATGTGCACAAAAATTTTACATGATTAGGTTAGGTACTCAGTTTTTTATATCGTTGTATCGTGTTTTACTCACATTTTTAAAACTTGTTCCTGTAACTATTTTATATTTTATTATTTAAGATTAGATTTTTCTTCGTTTTTATTTAAAAATACTGATGTAGCTATACTACATTACCGTCATAAGAACAGATCGATAACTCAGAACACACTGTGTACGAGTTCAACGTTGCAATACAATAAAATCACAACGGAGTTTTCAAGAGACGTACAGATCGTTGTATCACAATACATTTTTATTAAAGTTGACTAAAGAATCGGTACCAATACGGTTGACTACTAAAACGTAAAAATAACCTTTCAGGTTTCATAGAAATTTTTTTTTTCGGTTTGTTCATTAGTTACTTAATAATAATAAATTTTCATATTCGATCAGGGGGTTTGGATGTTGAGAAATAAGTCTCAGAAACTGAAATATGTTCGACACTTTGTCAGTTTACTTAAAAATAATGAAGGAGTGAGTTAATGGTACATTTTTATAAACGGTAGTTGTAGGTAGAGATGATTTCATCGTCTTTATCAGCGAGGTAAGAGAAAATTCAAAGGTACATATTTTATAATGAGAAAGTAAGCGATAAACGACTTTATGGTTCAGAATTTATTTGTAGTATTCTCAAACAAGTTTCCAACGTGAATTCAGGTTAAAAGCTCACTTCCTAATTCTATTTCCCTTGTCACAAACACTAATTATTGATTAACGTAACGTTTTACGAGTTCTGATAAAATAAAATATTATTAAACTGGATGTGTACTACTAGCAAAACGGTGGTCTTCCTATACAAGTTGATTGGTTCAATGCTTATGAGCGTAGATCAACTGCTATTAAACAGAAATTAGTACACAGTCATTCGGTATGAAGTATAATTTGTACAAAGGATCGTCTCATAACACAATGTAACAGTTTGAATAGGACAACTTACTTTTCACTGAGTTACGACCAATTCGAGAATCATAACAACGTGGAGAATATTCTATACTCTTTGAAAGACACAACACCTATGTTAGACTGTGAACAGAGAGAGAGAGAGAGAATCATTACATGTCAACAATCACGGTAACTAATTACAGTATTAAAACGGTCGTTGTAATGAGACAAGTGGAAAACTTACGTTTTTTCCCTTTCGCGAGTCGGAATTCAGTTTTCATTTCGCCCATCACCAGAGACAAATAACGTGTGAAGTCGGTCATCTATGAACAGAGAGAAACAATCAGTAACAAATCCTCATCACCCTGTATTAAGAAATACAACCGAGTAGAGATATACATACCGCCTGAGGTCTGATGCAATTTAAACTTCACTGAGTAACACATAAAATGTACAGGTACATGGACGGAGTATGCTTTCACGATCTTGTCAAATTAGATTCCAGTGATAACAGAATTTTTCCAACACATACATGAAAGCGCGTACCAATGTCAAACCAGTTTCACATTTTCGTGTGAAAAAATATGTTCACTCATATTTATTTTACAGATTCAATTTTTTGGTGCGTAGATAAAAGTATAAAATAATTTAGGTGTTTACTAATTCATAATTTAGGCTTTCAACCATGAGACGCAGGTTACATTAACGCTCTGCTGGAAATGTTGAAGAAAAAAGACCTAAAATACCGAATAGTAGAAACCTTTTCCATATCGTGTCTACGGCACACCGTCACCAGAAGTGCACAAAATTATTTGCGTTTGGGTCTTCGACCATACATATTACATGGACTGCTAATTGTCAGGAGGCAACTTGTGAAAAAGCGTACCTTGCCTCTCATGTCACTGATAAGAATTAAGAATAAAAGCGGGATTTATTCTGATTTATTACAAAGGGAATAATTATTAATAGAAATATTATAATTATTAAATCGTATGATTATTCGTATATTCGAGAAGGAATTCTAATATCAGGATAGTGAATCTTCGGATAAATGGAAGCTGTTGAAGAATTATTTGTAAGTATTAAAACTTGATCGTACGTGATAATATGACTTATCCATAACAGTATTAATGAACTCAATTATTCATACTTTTCCATCCTTTCTCATTCATTTAGGAATGTTCCTCTTGCGCTAAGCAGATGAAATCGAGAAAACGCTTAATTCAACACCTGAAATGCTGCAAGTTTGTGGGAAGCAATCCTAAGGTTCGTACAGTTATAAGAAAAAAGTTAATACGGTACATGGAAGTATTTTGAAGGCTGAATACGATACAATTCACAGTTTTGAAAACCGATTCATCATTTTTCCTTGAATCATACTTCCATCCTACTTTGAATCTCGGAAACCTGCATTGTGAGGCAAGTGAACGTCAACTTCACTGAAAAGAGGAGGGTTACTGACTACTGAGGAAGATGGTGAACGGTATCCTATTCAGTCATAAATGCGATTTCTTTATTTTTATAAATAACTTAAATACCTAATAATTATGTTGTATTTATGCCTACTATGTACACTACGTCGAAGTTGCACTATCGATTTTCAAGAATTCGAATTTATTTGTGGGATATACCGGATATTACGGAAATGTGTAGCCGCATATATTCATACACTAACTTTATCTAACTTTTTCAGAAAGTACATAAGTGCGAAAAATGTTCAAGGAAATTTACGGTTGCTTCCGGCCTGCTGCGACATAAAAGAAGAAAACATTCCTTTGTAGTGATTAAGGTGACTAGTGAGCCTCCAAGTGTCGTACTGTATTTAAATGTAACATACTTTCTCAGTATTTCATAAATAATAATTATCTATTTTTCTTTCCGTGGAGAGCAGAATACAAAGTTTCAGTGTCCTCATTGCTCGAGAACGTTTGTTTCTAAGGAAGGATGTCGAAAACATAAGTGGAAAATGCACGAAAACGAGATGGCAACTCATGTAACAAACAAAACAGCTAATGCCCAACATCAACAAATATTTGTACGTATGCAGATTTCAGTCTCAGTCCATAGCTGTACACATTACTTTCATTGCTTTCGTGTAACAGAGGTGTATTCTGTCTTCCTCTTGTAGGGTTGCGTTTATTGCGATAAAAAGTTTACAAGGAAAGTGAATCGTAAGAAACATGAAACTGTTTGCAAACAACGTTTGGAGCAGAATGTTCCTTCAGAAAGTGAGAAGTTTTTCATGCAAGGCTTGGGAAACCTTCAGTTGAAAGAACTGTCGTTAAAATGTATTCCTTTCATTGTAACTTAGATGTTGAACGGCATGTTCCTACTACAGTGCATGCTCAAGATGAGCCCGAATATTTATTACCGGCCACGCCAACGCTACAGCGCACAGTATCTCCTGAAGTAGAAAATGGAACAGAAACCCCGTCAACGGCTTACGAGTTCTGCATTGGAAGGCAAGATAAAAGAAAAGATAAAACACAATCCTGTAAGATGATCATGAAATGTTTCCAAAGTTATAAATTCTCATATAGGAATACGAAATGTTTGAAATGACTTTGTTCATTTGCGTTTGCCTGTTTAGCGCGCGATGTGTACAGTAATATTGTAAAATTCTTTGTATAGATGCAGATTCGACGTGTTCTCCATCTTTAAAAGCATACCTCCGGGATCGACCATCATTTATGAAATTACGTACTCCTGACATGGCGTCTCCTCGCCGAGCTCGATTGAACTTGAAATACGGTCAAGAAACTGTTGCCGAGTGCGTCCGTAAGATTCGGTGTTTGCAACAGGACAATCGTCGACTGCGGGAGAAGGTTCTAACAATGAAAGAACTGATTGAACATTTGCGTTCGAAGTGCCCGGAAGAATATCGGATTCCAGATGGTGTGGCTCGTACATTGAACGTGAGTTCCTGAAACTTATCCTCGAAAGTATCTGTGTTTTCATGTACGTACCTCTCTCCAATTTTGATTTTCATAAATATTTCAAATGTCAAGTATACGTGCCTACAAAATCCCTTTCTTCCCTACAAAGAAGCCTGCAAATAGTAAAATATCTCTTAAATCTAAGTTTTAATCTACCTACCTGGTGTATTGTGCTCACCCTAGATGGGTATATATTTAAGTGGAGTGGGGACAAACTGTGACCTATAATTTAAATTTTTTTTAATATTTCAAAATGTCAAGTATAAGCTCCAATAAAATCACCTTCTTACCTACAAAGAAGCCTATAAAAGGTGAAATATCTGTGCTCACCCTGTGGGTGAATATTCAAGTTCACTGAAATTGTGAAGTTTATCATGTAATAAAATGTGATTTATTTATCGGAATCCTATTGATTTATTTCCATGTTTCACAGGATGATTTACCAGAAACATTACTTCAACTTGTGATACGCAAAAAAATGGTTGCCAAGGCCAAATACAGTAAGGAACTACGGAAATTCGCGCTGACGCTCCATTTTTACTCCCCTCGATCCTATAATTATGTTCGAGAGGAGTTTCAGTATCTGTTGCCGCACACATCAACTATTAGAAACTGGTATGCACGAATTGATGGGGAACCAGGATTTTGCCAGGAAGCGCTGTCAGCACTGAAGGCAAAAGCTAAGGACTCTCCTACTAGAATTATCGCCGGTTTCATGATGGACGAAATCGACATTCGGAGTGAAATAACATACCGAAACGGACAATATCACGGTTATGAAGATTTAGGTTTTGGTTACTCCGACTTGGACAGTATACCTCTTGCCAAAAAGGCGATGGTCTTTATGTTAGTCTGCCTGAATGGCAAATGGAAGCTTCCAATTGCTTACTTCCTGGTGAACAGTTTAGAAGCAGACAATCTGAGTCGTTTAGTGGAAACGGCTCTACAGCTTGTAGACGATGCGGATATAGTTGTTAGGTCAGTTACATTCGACGGTTTATCTACCAATTTAGCATGCTTCAAACTACTTGGTGCGAATTTGGAACTTGGTCCCGACTTCCGACCTTGGTTTCCGCATCCATGTCATAAAGACGAGAAAGTGTTCCTCTTCCTGGATCCACCTCATGCCCTCAAACTAGTGCGGAATACACTCGGTGATTATGTTCTAGTCGATAAGGAAAATAGAGGAATCAAATTTGTAGATATCAAAGAATTGTTCTACTTGAATCAAACAAGAGAACTGTATAGTGCTCCTCGGCTGACGAAGCGCCACATACAGTGGCGAGAAAATAAAATGAGAGTTAGACTCGCAGCTCAAACCCTCAGTTCATCGGTAGCAGCAGCCCTCCTACATGCCAAGAAAAAAGGGTTTGAAAAATTCGCTTCATGTGAGGGCACAGCCGAATATTGTATTCAGTTTGATCACATGTTTGACATCTTGAATTGTCGAAGTGTATTTTCCAAAAAAGTGGCTTATGACGTTCCAGTCAGCTCGAAGAACCTACCTAAATGTAAAGCATGGTGCGACGAAGCGATGGAATACATCCGCGGATTAAAAATAGTTGAAAATCCTCCCAAGGAACGTGCCAAGAAGAAAACCGGAGGTGAGCCAGATGCAAATGATGGTGAGGAGATCAAGGAGGACAATATCGAAGAACGAAAATTCCTGCATTGGGAAAAGTGAGAAAGAAAAATGGCTCTTGAGCACAGAAGGAAAACCGGGTTCCTTGGCTTTATTGTTTCGTTGACTAATTTAATTCCATTATTTCTGTCCTTACAAGCTTACGGTTTGAAATACCTTCTGCCGTATAAGTTATGTCAAGACCATCTGGAGACATGGTTCTCGGCTGCAAGGTCTCGTGGTGGTTGTAATAATAACCCAAACGCAGAACAATTTAAATCAACATTCAAGCGATTACTTGTTCATCATGAATTAAGGACATCTACAGGTTCCAACTGTAGTAGTGATGATACCAAAATCCTTACAGTATCCTCAACAATTAATAAAAGAAAGAGTGGCGCCGGTAGCCTATTCACAGAAGTTGTCAGTGACGACGTACTGGACGCAGTCCGCGTCGAAGATTTTGATGGAGACTTTGACGAGATTGGTAATTCTGACAATATAGTCCTCAGTAAAAACGAGGAGTACGATGCGGATGTCGTCGCGTACTTGGCAGGGTTCTTGGTCAGGAAACTTCAAGATAAAAAAATGGCTACTTTGGAAAAGATCATGAAACTGAAAGATCCTACAAATACGTCTGATCTGATTGATTTGAAGAATCGGGGAAAGTTGACGATCCCGGCGAAAATAATCGTGGAAATGTGCTCTGAGGTGGAGAAGCAATTCAGGATGAACGAAGAAAAGCTTCTTCACCCAAACACGAGGAACATGGAGCAAGTCGAATGGGAAATACTCGAACACTTGGAAGATTGCGGTTTTACACATCGATTGGATACCCACACCGTTACCCTGATAATGCAGCTATACATTCAACTAAAAATCAGATATGCTTGCAAGAGAATCTCGACCGTTGAGAAAGATATTAGACACTCTTCAAAGAAGCAACCAATTTTTCTACACCAATAAAACGAATTATTGTCGGTACTTATTGTTTTCTTTTAGTGTGTGTGAAATACAAATACATCTTTCGACTTACATATCTATTCTTTGAAGGCAGGCAAAATAACTGAAACTACAAAAGTATCTAATACAACTCTTTGAAAAATAGCTTGCCTATATTATTCAAGATCACTTCAACACGTAGGTCTATTGTACATTAATAGATTGACCGGCCATACTAAGATAGCACGTACTTCATATCGAGGCAAACCCATAATGCTGAAAATTCTTGAGAGACGTAGCGTATTTTCCTCTTAGAGTATTGATGATGATAACTTCAACCTACAGAGAAACGGAAAGGAACTTGATTAGTACGTAATATTACCTTCAGTCCTTCATACAGTAATAACTTAGGTATTGTAATC
Organism: Acanthococcus lagerstroemiae; assembly: GCA_031841125.1. Lineage (NCBI taxonomy): Eukaryota > Metazoa > Arthropoda > Insecta > Hemiptera > Eriococcidae > Acanthococcus > Acanthococcus lagerstroemiae. The sequence continues at coordinate 43,750 of JAJSSI010000010.1, read as the reverse complement.
TTACAGTGCAGTCGTACTTCATTAATCTCAGCTACTTCAAGAATCTTGTACTTGCCAGTATCAATATTCATCTTTGTCCCCATTGAGTGAGGAAAATACATTTTCACAAGAATCTACATTAGGAGTACTTATGATTCAGATGAAGGATAAATTATTAATGTAGTACAAAACGGACGAAATTCGATTGCAATTATTTTAAGAATGTTATTAATTTTCACCTTCACTTAAAATTAAAAATTTCTTCCCAGTTCCAACCTTCAACCATGGTCGAAGGTTCCAACGTAAATCAAAGATACCAAATGAAGGTACGCTTTTTCACAAGTGGCCGACTGCAATGTTTGGCTTCAAATTCTTATCAGTATTAGCAGTCCATGTAATATGTATGGTCGAAGGTTTGGGTGAATCAACTACCAGTTGCAAACACGTCACGAGATGTATGCGCGCGCAGCTGATCGTGATGTCGACGAGAATACTCTCAGTGTAATAGTATAAATACAAGGTGCGTGCACTAATACACACACACTCTCTCAGTGACATTTTCCGAATATTGTACGTTATATTCACGTTGTCGCGCCGCTGAATTAAAAGTATGGGGAAGCGTGTGACTTTTGCCGATACCGCGACGGTAATTTTTATGTGTGATTTCTACGACGCGGCACGTGAAGCTCGGAAGGGTCCATGGATGCGTATAGCGTTAGATCGTCGGCGATTTCATAGGAGAATTAAACAAACTGGGAAGATTTTAACACCAATTTTACATAAAATACATCGCGATAGAAGATTACTAATTGGTTGAGTATTGAAGACTACATTGTTCTATGTACAAACATCCGAGTTGTGTAGACGAGAAATTATAAATCAAAAAGGGTATAATGAGTTGACTTATAGCTATGTGAGTGTACGGATAACTGCTCTCTTATGCTTTGTGTTTCTGCAGTGCGTTATAAGAAACTAAAATTCTGTGAAAGAAATACACAGTACATAGGTAAACACAGTACATCGCAGTCCCATGATCAGCAATAAAGGAAGATGCGTGGCGGGCGTGGTCTAGGGACTGTTCTACCTCTGAAAAAGTATAAATATAGGTAGCTCTACCTAGTATAATCACTCTTGCTGTGCTTGTCATAGTGAACACATGTGTATGTTGCTTAACAATGTCTCAAGATACAACACGAGTTGATATTGATAGCACCCAGTCTGTTAGTATGAAAAAAAATAATCAAATTGAACAAGTCTCAGAAATACATCAGGAACCAGATAGTCCCCCGGGTGATAGGCAGTATGGTACGTATCAAGAACATCTTTATCGAGATACAAGGAAATTACGAGTAAAGAATCTGAAAGATACGGCACGAGAATTAAAAATCCCTAGTTTTAGTAAAATGCGTAAAGCAGAATTAATTACTGCTATCGAACAACGTGTATTACGGCATAAGCCGGAGAATATGACAGAGTTTGTTGACGAATTAAATCTATGTGCGAATGGGGTTATTACAGAATATGTTACAGATGATTGTAGATATACAGAAATTTTAAACGATGAGAATTTAAAAGATGTAAACTTCTACTACTTAGCTAAGGGTATTACTCAGGCCTGTTACAAATTTACAGAATCCTATATAGCTGAGAAGTACGGTTTTGCCAAAAGACTGAACTTGACTCAGACTGAGTTTGTCGTCGACCCGCTCAGATTCTACGAAATCTTACTCGATGATCGTTTGGAGGTTGTGAATATAGTTTACATTTCAGACGAGATGATCCAGGTACATTTCAAATTCAAGGATGAATGGGTTGAGACCGAATAGTGATAAGTACTGTAGGTCGTGTAAGCTAACACCACTTTTTGCCTTAGAATAAAAATGGTGGTGGGGGAAGTGCAAAAAAGTATAAATGAAGGCAATATGTAGATATCTATAAATAGGGGTACTCTCAGACAGTCTCCTCATTCTTACTGTGGACTTCACAGTGTTCAGACGTGCTTGCGGATAATGGATTCTCCTTGCTGTGAAATTCGTTCTACTATACCTTTTGTGAAGATCCAGAACTTGAGAGAACGTGTTTTGTATACAGTGAAAGAGATATTTTCGTTCAAGAGTAAGTGGAATGGTCAGGATCAGTATGCGTGCGTCTTGGATGATGTAAAAATTGTACTCCCACCACGTTTCATTAAGGAATTCAATGATGAGAAAAAGTTGACAGAGTTTCGCGAGTCTACTCATTTCTTAATGTACACAGGCATGCAGAAGGCTGAGAAAGGTGGATATGAGTTCCCTACAATTATTTTACCTCAGGCTACTCACGGAGGTTGTTTCTGTATTGAGTTGTGTCAAGAGTGCAAGTGTAGATTTTTTGATCTGAAATACACAGAACCTTGTATGTGCTTAATGCAGTATGGGGAAATTTATAATATGACCAACTATGTGGAAAAAAGTAAGTATCTAGCAGCGCCCGAGGGTGACGAAGATGTCTGCGGATAAAAAATCTAAGTATAAGTGTACATATTATTATAAGTCATATTTTATGAAAAAAATTAATTATAGTGCACGACGTCATCATATTAGTAGTAGAAAAATTTTTTCCCACGGGCCACCTTGGATGCGCACGCATGACTTACCACTGGCACTTGGCATAGTCTGTGATGTGTACCCAAGTGACCCAATTACTACTCATATGCTATAGTGTTGTACCAGTAACAACAGAAGAGGGTGAGTCGGATGCGGAGGGAGAGATAGCAATGCAGTCAGTACCCGTGCTCATGCAATTGCATATTGCCGGCGCACAGATCACTGACGCCTCCGAAGGTATGATACATGATTAGTATGAAAAAAAATTTTCATTTTAGTAGTTCTAAGAAGGAAGTAAGACGAGATCATGATGTGTTGTAGATTTTGATCCACCAAGTCCTATCGTCCACGAGCCAGTTGACAGCATGACCCGCATAATTGAAAAAAAAATTAATGTTGAAATCGAGTACTACAGCATGTTAATCGCGACACTAGAAGCTTCGCGTGCAGAACTGAATTTAGGCGCGGCTCCGGGTTAGTGTTGTTCCTTCATAAATGTATGACATGTAAGAATATGAAAAGTAATAAGTGGGTGTACATTCTGTAGGGCGGATACATGATCAACTGGATCATTTGAACGATATCTCAAGCACGATTATGACGCAAGCGAAGGAGGCGTTAACGCAAATCGGAGAAGGCTGTCGACTAAGTCAGGTGAAGCTGACCTACACATTGCAACCTAACGAATTTGGAATGTGCCGTCGACCGTCTCTGCCATAAAGGGGGAGTTTCAAACTGATGCCGTCCCGCCGGCCCCGGAGCGTCTAATGGCAGTACTCGGAGGGCCAGCCGCAGCCGAGCGGATTCGACGTGCGACATATTACAATGTCGTGGCTAAGCATTGGAATCCGCTGCTGTACGATACGCGAATTGAATGGTACCCGGGTGGTCCCGCTGATGAGGGCTATGACCTTCCCGAACTAACGTGGCAAATCGACTGGAATAATTTGGCAGCCAAGCCTCCGTCAATTGCACTCTTAGATTACGAGGACCACACCATAAGAGTAGTCTGTCATTGCTGTCAAATTCCATAAGTGTTATTTTGTCTATTTGGAGAAACTAAAGTAAACAGTAGGTGTAGTATGGGTGCATGTAGAAATAAGAAGTCAGGGTAGGATACCTGGCTACATGACTGAATAGGATTGCTAGTGACGTGTTATGTGATCTTTTAGGATGAACGGTCACTCCTATCGCATTAAGCATGAACTACAGCGGGCGTCGCACTATCCCGAGGATCCGACAGCGGAACGGCTGGTCGGACACTGATTTCCATTTTGGAGTACTCCCACTGGCATACAAATACTGGGAGAACACTATTCAGGTAGCGGTCTGCCCCTGATAGGGTACGGCGAATACAATTCATCAGAGTGGTGGAAGGTTCTCAAACTGGTGTCATGGAGGACCCTCGGTGCTGATGAACAGTGCAAGCTGGACGCCATGCGAAAACGTCGTCGGAGAGCTCCGAGGAAGCGACGGCCTGCTGTAGGGGTGCGAAACGAGGACTGCGATATTGATGAGGAAACGACTGATGCAGCGGCCAGTGCTCCTAGACCACCAGCCAAATGTCGGAAAAGGCGACCTGTTTGGGAAGTGGAGGGCAGTGACAATGATAACGATAACGGTGCGAATCGGAAAGATGGAGGCACTGTAATGGATACTGATAATGGGTGAGACGTGCTGTTACAGCATCACACTGTCATGTAGGAGTACTAGGTTAGGTGTGGTGTAGTGATGAATGAGTGACAGCAGATCTCCGAGCCGTGTACTAACTAATTATAATGATGCAGTCCGGTTCATGAAGTCAAAGAAGTTGAATGTAGTCCGACAACAACAATAATGTTACGTTTAATATGTTTCAGCGACTAAGATAGTCCTATGTCAACAGGGGGTGGATGAAGCTGACCAGTTGTTACAACTACTCTTGGATGTGAAGATGAGTTCGGCAGCCGTAACAACTACTAGCGACGACTGCACGGGACAGACTGACTGACAAACAAGTGAAGGTAATGCAGATGTGTCAAATGTGTGACATGTTTACAGTAGATGACACAATTATAGGACTGATACATGTCGTTGTACATTATAGATGACGCAAGCGAACCTGAACGAGGATTTGCGGAGGAAGACCGCGAACACTCTCACTGTAGTGGTAATGATTTGCAGTGCCTAGTTCTGAGTTGTCGTCAACGGACTAGCGGCAAGATACAGCATTGATATATGTTTTACAGATGACGACAATACGGAATCGTGTACTGCCATACCGGCAAGTGATCCGGTGATGGCCGATGTCGCCGATTCCCAACTTTCGCACAGCAATATGCCCAAGGAGCATTGGTGGGAGGAGACCATGCAACGACATGAACTTCAGGCAGAGAGACGTTACGTGACTGACGATGCAGACTATCTGGCAGGTAGGAATTGAAGAGCGAAGTACATAGATCATAGGCTACTTTGGTAGCACAGGAACATACGAATTGAATAAGAGGGCCCGAGGCAGTGTACTAAATCGAGAGATATCACCATATGTCGGAATTAAGAGGTGCGAGAAGATATTACACAAGATGAATGAAATCGAATGAGGGCGTTAGTATTCAAGGATATGATGATATACTGCTCGTACATCTGATAATTGTACGTGTATTTCAGGAAATGACGAAAATGCTAATAATGCGCAGTCCAGTGCAATCGCTGAAGAAGAAGACACGGAATTTCAGAATGCAGGTAAATCAAGTACAAATGTACGTGAAAGCTTCATTGATATTGTACGTACAGAAATACTACAGTGAATTGAAACATTGTAGATAATGACAACATGCATGATGGTGAACCGGTCTATGGTCGACCTGTTGTAACGGTGACCACAAGAGATGAAGGTGCGGTTGGCGACATTCTGATTCACCACGAGAGCTTGACGAGACACAAGTCGCCGGTACAGAATATACAGAATAGGGATATAGCAGTAGGGACAACACAACGTTGCCTTACCTATCCGGTCACTAATGTTAAAACACCGCGGTCAACTCATAACTTAGGTAACTGAATAGAGCACAGGAGAAGATAGTTAGGCAGTAGACGCATGGGACTGGAAGAATAATGAAGTGTGTTTGTTACAGAAACAGCCCAGCCCGTTCAATGTCTACGGAATTCGTTGAGCATCGATTCAGGAATTAGTAAGTCATCATCACATTGTAGCAGGAGCAGCTCGATGGTAACACTGTGAATCACTATATTATTTTGTCATTTGTAGATGAATTGACTAGTGATCAACGAGACATTGCTGCTCCCAAAAACGTGTCGCCATGGGGACGTCGCATGATGCGTGGGCACAACGTGGGCCCTGACAATCAATGTCCTGTTCCAGCAATAGGTTAAGTATAGTATCATTCTAATATTTCACACCGGATGAAGACATGCGTCTTGTACTGCCATGTCAACATAATTGTGACTAGTGTTAGTATGAACGGAGGACGTAAATGGTAATGTAATTGGTGTTACAGAAGAATTGTGTCGCACTGGCCTGCCTGTGTGGTGAACACAAGAGAAGCCCTGGAGACGGAATTACCAACGCGATATAAAAAGCAAGACGTGCAATGTCGATGACATTTTGAATCTGCATGCAAACTACTTTGTTGTCCTTGGTAAGACTGTAAATCCAAGAAGTTGTAATCTTAGACTGTACACAATGTGGTTGGATGAGTTTTTCATTGCCGGCTTCGAATACGACTGTCATCCCTCAGCAGTATATCGCTCCCTCGGAGGATACAAATGTATTCCCTATGTATTTGGAACAAATCAGTGGCTACATGATACAAGGTGTCTACAAGAATGGAAAAATATAAATTCCTGACTTTTTCCAAACTTTTTTTTTCTCTTCTTTAAACCTTTACAGTATAGACAGTATACATTTATGTTTATACTACCAGACGCAATGGTTAAAATGAACTGAAATTTGAAGTTGGTTTTTGGGTGAAAGCATTTTATTTGTAGAATACGACTCTAGGAAATGCTGAAGTAAAATTAAACGACGAAAAAAATTTTCCATGAGTTCATTCTTTGTTTTTTTCCAAACTTCTTAAAAATATTGTTGAATTTCCTGACTATTTACAAATTTCCTGACCTACTTTTCAAATTCCTGACTTTTTCCAAACTTTCCAAATTTTCCAAACCTGTAGACACCATGTGATAGTAAGTATCAGCATGAGGGATATGTGGTCATTGGCATAGTGGTGCGTATTAAAGAATTGGCGAAGGACCTGTATATTAAAATGGGTTACATCCTACAAGTTCAGCTGCAGGAGTTGTACTTTGCTGTGGTACAGAATTATCCCCAATGTTCGAACGGAGTCATGAAGACCTGTACCATATGGTATGACTCAAACATCCTGTTTGCCAGGTTTCTGAGACGGCTACAGGTTCGAGAATCTTGTCGCAAAACATCTAGTATTTTAGAGATGTCGCCTGATCTGCGGGGGGCAGTCAATTTGTCGGCTCTTTGTTTAGCTCATGCTGCGACCCGGAGTTAGCACACACCGGTGAAGGTGATGCGACGATCTACCACAGCGAGGCCATCGGCGGTTCCGGGCATGCCGAATATACAACTGATTGCTAAACTCGATAGTTTATTTCGAACTCACAGGGTCACTTCCTGTACTATTGCCTTACCAAACGAGTCTTTAAGGTCATCTTACATTATATGAGATCGTCTTGGGAGGGTGTGTACGAAATGTCAACCATTAGTGTATCCTCGTTATCGGAGTTTCATCCAAACCATCATCCCATCCTGTTGGCTCACGCAGGAGACGCCTATCACAGGTGGGAACCTCACCTACGCGAAGAGCTGCTACATTTGAGTGATTGTTTTCCAATCCAGTATGGTAATATTCATCGAACAGTGAATCTGGAAAGTACCCGGATCGTATTATTGTCCCTATGCACTCATGACGAAGAGGACGCAGCCCAGTGTATGTCGACGCTGGAAGAGGACGAACGTGTACACATACTGGGAATTCTACTGGAGGAGGCCTACAATCGCACCCTCGACACGTCAACGATACACGAATACAGGGTTGAACATGGTGGGCACTATTGCCGGTATTATTGTAGTTTCCTCGATGTATTTTTTAAACCGTTGTCTTCAAACTTGCTGCAGTCACATAGAGAAACGCTCGAATCGTAGGAAGTTGTATAAGGTGCAGGTTCAAATAGTCCGGTGGTGAGTGTCAACATGAATGTAAGTGGCTCTGCGTCAATGAACATGCACTGGCGGTAGAAAGGTCAATCGTGGTACTGGTGCTGTCACGGGTCGGTCATTACAGAAATAGGATCACAAATCGGACATATGGGTAAATGCATCATACTACTGATATTCGTCAAACTCACATGATAACAATAATCAAGAAACAAAATAGGGGGCTTCAGTACATAAATAGGACAATACATCTAGCAGATCCTACTGTGATACTATGCCCTGGAACCCGCCAGATGTGTATATGTTCTAAAAAATAGTTCCACGGACGAGAAGAAGTCGTATCACATTGTATTTCCTGGCATAATCTTTGCTTCAATGGATATTCTGTCAAAATTTATAAAATCGTTGCCGCCCAGTATTCGAGAAATTGTAGATACACGGGTCTATCATCGTGGCAGAAATATGCGATTAGTATACTGTCACAAAGTAGGATCATGTAGAACCTTTATGATCACCTCGCATAGTCTTGTTGGGTCGCCATCCATGGAGGAACTGTTTCTCCACTCTCTCATACATGTACGAACTACCACCTGGGGGACCATTAGCAGTATAGTGAATATCGACGGGGACTCGATCCTACTGAATCCCACACACGCCGTTGTCAAGTCGGCATGTGAATCAATAAACAATGTGGAAGAGGATGAACCATCGGCTGAAGATGTTGCATTAATGCAGGTAGCAGAAGAAGTTGAACAGACCCTGCGTCAATTAGGTGATAGCTCAATGGTGACGGCACGGCGTCATCCGCAAGGTCGTACACATGGTCCATTAACAATGTCCAGTGAATTACATAGACATCTTGTCAACACCTACGGTTCATTTCAAAGTAGTCAGTCGTATTTATTAAATCATCACCAGGAGTATACCGTCTCACACCTTGTTCGCGGGATAACGTGTCCCTTTCATCATCGCAGACACCGGAATAATAATATTAGCGTGAAAGAGGATCAGTCTTCATCCGTCGTGTCATCCATCATTGAAATTCAATGTATGGCCGACTTGTCCTTACGACATGTATATGACTATAAACAGGGAATTTCCACCGTTGCCCAGTAGGGAATCACGACGGATAACAGGGTAGTATGAAGTGGGTGTTTCAGAACCATCTACAAATTTTTCTCATGAGTATATCCGTGGTGACTGACGGGACTAGATCTTTAATATGGGGGAACTGTATCACCGATAGGTAGAGAATCAACAAAGGTGAAAAAACTGTGAGATACACGATCTTCCTCCTCCGTGCCTGTTTATAATCAGCAGAGACTTCGAAAATTATGTCTACATGTAAGAGCCGACCCGAGTATAGTGTGAATCAGCATTGTGGAAGAGAGAATTGCATTGATATGTGACGGCTCGTCACTCATATACAACTCATGCGTTTATGTAATTATAAAGTAAATTGATAGTTTCTTAATGACGGTGCTGTAGGATGTGAGGCTTATGTTTTCCTTTTAAGTATAAGATGAACTCTTAGTTCCTATACGTTGCTTTAGTATGTGAAACATATGTACTCCTGTATGTATAAGTTGAAATGTTCGTTCCGTTTTGAATGCGCTGTAATATTTGAAACTCTTGTGTTCATGTACTTGTAAGTTAGTTTATATAAGCCAGTTGTAAGTTACTTTACTATGTCGAGTGTCCTTGGGTAAATAATGTTTTTATCATATCTGTCGGGTCACGAGAACGGGCTTGTCCTGCATTTAACGGGGCACCTTCACTGCTGTAACCCGTACCAGTATGATGTAATGTGATAGGTGATCATTGCCGTTCATTAATTTTGTCTAAGTGTATGGTGATAAGCACGTACCACTGAGATATGATTCTAATCCCTTTCGTAATGTTGATGCTTTGTGACATATTAAATGTTGTTGATACCCTTGTTATATAATACATGTTTTTGGTATACATTCAACATCAGTTATTTTTGTGAATTAGTTTATGACCCTTGTGATGTGTATAGTGCATCCCATCACTATGGAGGAAAATTGTGTCCTAAGTTGACACCAATGTCTGCAGTTTGTTTCCCATATTTCAACCGAAAGCGCATGGTAGGCTCAGGGCGTCAGCTACAGGCGTAAACCGGGGAATGGTAACACACCCACTTCCTGCAGACTGAGAGACATTGCACATTGGCATACATGATAGCGTACAATTTATGAGACTGTATATGTATTATCAGGTAATCCTCCGACCTCCCCATCAACAACAGTATTTCAGGAAACCCCCTGAAATTGAATTATGGATACGCTTTCGGAGTGCGTAAGTACGTTGGTGCGACGACCGAACACAATTGAAACCACAACATTTGCAAGGCACTGTCAAGCATGGTGGGGGCTCGTGCATGGTATGGGGCTGCATGTCTGCTCGCGGAGTTGGGGAGCTGGTCTTCAACGATGAGATTTTGAATAAGGAGCGATATTTGGAAATCCTGAAATCGAATTTGCGGCAAAGTGCGGCAAAATTAGGAATTGAACATACATTCAAGTATTATGAGGACAATGATCCGAAACATAAGTCACGCCTGGTACAAGAATGGCTCTTGTACAATGTTCCGAAAGTCCTCCATCCACCTCCCCAGTCCCCAGACATGAACCCTATTGAGAACCTCTGGGAGGAGCTTGATCGCCGGGTTCATATGATCCGTATTGCAAATATTGCGGAATTGCGAACTCGGTTGAAGGACGAGTGGGCTAAAATTACAGCAGAAACGACGGAAAAATATGTAATGAACATGCCGAAACGTCTGCAAAGTGTTATGGTTAGCCGGGGATATCCCACAAAATATTAGAAGCTCATTTGTTGTATTAGCATACATGTGTCCGAATATTTTTGCGAGTGTCCGAATATTTTTTCGTTTACATGTTCCGTTGTCACAGCTTTTGTTTTGTATTAAAATTTTTAATTATTGAAGTTACCTTTCCTTTTAAATATATTCTTAGCACCAATAAAAAAATTCAAGTCAATATTTCTCATTTTGCCTCTGTTTTTGCGCACGATAAATGGCAACACTTGAAATTTAGAGGGTGTCCGAATACTTTTTCGAGCCACTGTATGTGAGGTTTGTTACAAAGCAAAGATAGATAAGACAAAGGGTAACAGAACCAGTTTGTCAGTATTGAAGGCTTAAGGGCCAATTGTACCATTCATAGTTAATCACCCAGTTAGTCAACTGTAGGTTAACTAGCTGTTCTAGGTAACAGAGGAATTTGTTTGTACAAACAAAAGTTAGTGGAACGTTAGATAACTGAAGCGTGAGCTTGAAAAAGTGTGAAGAATTTGCCAAAAGCTAATAATATTTCTATAAAATTCTGGATACACCGCGAACAGCAGCGAAGCGGGAATATAACAGATAATATTGGAGGAAATTAATTTGTATGTTGGTGATTTTAATTCGTTCAAATTGTTCTCGCAAAATAAATTGAAAACAAACAATGGCTAAAAGAGTGAACTGGACGAAAGAAAGCGAGAAGGATTTGATCGACTTCATCGAGAGATATAAACATATCATCGAAAATAGAGAGACAGATTCGACTACAAATAGGTAAGTTCATTAAATTTATATTATAAATAATTTAATGTAAAATGCAACTGTATTAAGCTAATTAATCAATATTTGCCAACTAGAGAGAAACAAACGTGGGAGAAAATTACAAATGAATTTAACAATTTACTTCACTCTGAGGATCAGCACAGAACTGCAAAGCAACTGAAAGGGAAGTACCAAAATATGAAGAAGGAAGTGAAAGTGAAGTTCTCAAAGCAGAAAAATTAAATTAAACGTACCGGAGGCGACCCATACTCAGCTGATTCTTCAGATACAAATCTGGATGACAAGTTGATGGGAATGATGAGCAAGGCGACGGTAATGGGATTTGTGAATCCTAATGACGATACACTCCACCCGCTTAAATGTTCTTTAAAACTTGAATAAATATGTTTCTGCATTTTTTTAAACGAAGTCCTATATGCCCGGTATAGATGGTCCTATATGCCCGCACTTTTTTTGAAGGTCCAATTTTGACTACCTTTACTTATTTATCGATATCTCGGAAACACTACATCAGAATAACTCGAAACTTTGGGAAATGTTAGAATAAATATGTAAGTATATGACCACAAATTTTCATTCAATTGGACCGGTTCGTTTTCGAGCAATGCGCGTTTGCGCTTCCTAAATGCCCGGTTCTCCTTTACAGTCGACGCTCGATAATTCGAAACTCAGGGGACCAGAGGAATTATACGAATGATCACGATTTTCGAATTATCGAATGTTCGCAGGGCAACGAGGAAAAAAATTTTTACACATGTTTCGAGATTCAATATGGAATGGTATGACGTGCAGTTAGAAAAAGAAATACATACATACTGAAGGAAAAAATGTACACATATTAGTACGAAAACCCACCTACAATATACCAATTCATGCTTATTGCACAAACAAACAAGTTCTCATGCACACCTAACTGCTGGCAAGAGGGTAGACCGACCACCGACATACGAATTACAGAGCCGACGAGCGGTTGTTGAACAAATTACCGAGCGTTTTTCGAGAAAAATTATTTCGAATTATCGAGGGGACCAAAATGCATTGATTTTGTTCGAATTATAGCGATTCTCTCAAGGGACCGGAGGTTTAGTACGAATTATCAAGATTTTCGAATTATGGAGCTTTGAATTATCAAGCGTCGACTGTTATTATTTTCAATCGTAGAAACAATGGATCAAGCCGAGAAGCTGGTAAAGAAGGCTGAAAGGGAGAGCAGTGCCGCTGAACACTCATCCTCTACAAAGCAAAAGAAAAGAAACCATACTCCTAATAAAAGATACTCGTATCAGAATGCGACATCCTCTTCATCAGCCTCTACTGACAGTACTTATATTTTTGTGATATGATCTAAAATACTCTGGCTTTGTGCTGCAAATATCGAATTGGAGATTGGTAGCCCACTTAGTTTAGTAACCATTTTCCTCTGCATTTTCTGAACGGTTGCATAAAGAATTTATTTCTTTCGCGCGAAGTCTAGGTTTGTCTCCTATTCTCCCTCTTAAATGGATCAGGATGTCTTCATAGTGAATTCTCACGTCAAAAATTTTAAATTCACGTAGGTAATCAAGATCGGATTGCGAAAAAAGAAGAGGAAGCCAAACAAAGTATTGAAACTTGGGATTGCAAAAAATACAAAATCAACTAGTAAGAAAATTTCGTCTTCTTTTAGTTTTATTCTTCGTGCCTGAAATTGTGGAAAAGACTTCTTGTAAATGTTTTCATGGGACAAGAATAATAGCTTTCTACTTTCTTAGAAGTAGAAATAGCTTTCGTCAAAATAGCTTTATAAAGAAGGCCATTTAGAAAGTACTAGCATGTATTTTTTCAAAAACTTATTCAACCATTTTTTTCTTCTTCTTATAGCCGCGCATACGTCTGGTCACAACAACAATGCAGTAACAGTTCACCACTACATGTTGGCTCACCAAATACCAATCTAGTACTGCAGGTTGGCTCACAGAATACTAATGCAACATCTACAAGTAATAATAAGGATCCAGTCGAGAATAGTGACTTACTTGGTTTTATTTATTCATTTTTTATTATTATTCTTAATTTTTCACTGTTTGTAGGGTGTAAAAATACTGGTCCAAAAAGAATTGCGTCTCAAATCCATTGCAGAGTGCAGTATTGAGCAGCACATTCATAGAAGATTATTTGTTTTAATATCTCTTTTTATTGGATTATATTGCCAACTCGAAGACTGATGATGTCTCATTAGTGACCTCGAATACAAAGCTAGACTCAATTTATAAGAAGCTGCGAAGTATTTCAATGGTTCTGGCTCAATTTAAATGGCTGCCTCCATCTGTACTCGAGGGAAACATTTTTGACGGAAATGACGATCTTCCATTGAAAGATTATAAGGTATTAATTGAATATTTGAACCGAATGTCAAAGATAAGGTTTTCAAGAAAGAAGTTGTGAGTACATAACTCTACACTCACTATAACATCTAAATAAGTGTAATGTGAAGAGCTGAATATGGACTGTTTTTATTTCAGATCAACTTCTTGCTATTTGTAGAGGGAGACACGGTCAAAGATTTGACATTCGAAATAGTGAAATGTGTTTTATCCAAGAAAACTTGCTTCACAATGCTGTATAAGTGAAGAAAATGGCCTCAAAATAGTTATTGGTCACATTGGACCTGTTCAAGTGGTAAAATATGAGTATTCCTTCTATGATTATTCATCATATCTATCGTGCCGTTCTAATTACTCGTAACCCCAAAGAGTAAATTTTTCAGAAAAAAAAAAAAAAAAAAAAAAACAGTTAAATGAAAAAATTACTTTTTCGACTCCGACTGCGGTTTCCGCTTATTAAAACTTTCGGCGTCAAAATTTATTGATTCCCTTACAACTTTCACAAAAAATTATGGTTGTTTAATTTTTTCTCTCCAGAAAAATTCCCTTTTTGGAGTTACGAGTATAATTAGAACTACACGATCGATGTGCTTGACTAGTAATGAAATACCTCTGACATGTGCCTATGCGGCGGTTGGAACAGAATTCGTGGGAGAACCTTTGCAAAATGAATTAAATGTAATAAAAAAAATCTCTCCTCTGGGGAAGATCATACGAAAGAGACCCTTATTGTTGTGGCTACAGAAAATGACATTGGCGCGCAAATTGTAAGTATAGTCCATCGGCTGTGGATCGATATGGTTGCTGGGATAATCAGTTGTCCTGTACCGACCACGACAAATAATGTTAGCAATAAAATGTTGGATATACCTTTAAGAAATCATTATCCGCGTCACACGTTTTGGTGGTTTCTGTTGGAAAGAAAATTACAAAATTGGTTGGCAGGAATGGAAACTACAAAGCATGTTTGCTCGTTATGGTATGTTCCTCTTTTTTATAGTTTTATTTGCAACAAAAACATTTATCGAAAATTATATTCGTCTTTTCTTCTTTCCTTTGTACTTTCATAGACACAGAAATTGGACTTAGTCAAGCGTCCGGGTGATAGTGGGAGTCTACCAAAAAATGTTAAACATCCGTATAGGTCATATCGACAAATTCTAGTATTATTATTATTAATTCCTATATTAGCGCGTTTACATAAGTACATATGTTTCTACATTTCAGGTATGTTTACGTATATTATAGTATCTGCTGGCCCAGCATTGGGCGAAGGATTCACGCAGTCGTTCCCATTCGTTCTTGTCAAAAGTTATTCTGTTGTATAGTTTATTTGTTAAAGTCATCTTCCCATCTAATTTTCTGTCCTCCTTTTTTGCGTTCCTCATGTGTTAAGTACCAAAAAGTTGTTTTGTATGTCCATCTATTGTCGTTCATTCTCCCTACGTGTCCCGCCCAGTTCCATTTGTTTCTTCTTATTAAATGAATCAGAGTAAGGTTGTTTTTTAATTTTGTTTTTATAGTTTTGGTTCGTATTATATTCTTTAGTTTTCTGTTCATCATTGATCTTTCTATAGCATTCTGGGTTGTTTCGATTCTTTTAGCAGTTTTTTTTTTTTTTGTAAGAGACCAGGTTGGGGATCCGTAGGTTAAGGTAGGTACTATGCAGGAGTTAAAAATCTGACTTTTATGGTAATTTATAAATGGTCCTTTAAAAATTTGCTTTAGAGACCAGTATTTTTTCCACGTTAGAGTAATTCTTCTATTAACCTCTTTTTAAGTTCCCCTATTAAAAGTTATTATTTGTCCGAGATAAATTATTTCTGTCACTTTTTCTATTGTTTGATTGTCTATTTTTATAAAGTCAGTCTCCGCGTCTTTGGAGAGAATTTTAGTATTATTCATATTCATGGTAAGTCCTGCATGTTTACCTAGTTCATTTAGTTCGTTGGTCATTTGTTCTAGCTCTGTGATTTGATCTGCTATTAGTACGACATCATCCGCGAACCGTAGGTTGTTTAACCTCTCGCCCCCGATCAGAATCCCTTTGTTACTCCAGTTAGTTTTCCTGAATATTTGTTCGAGTGCACAAGTACAGTTTCATAAAACTCGGCCAACTTCTGCTCATCACTGAAATCTTTAACGATGCGAGGTAGCAGCACAATGTTGACACCATCTAAGACACATGCCCACTGAATCTTACTGTTCCACTTACTCATGAATGAAAATATCTTTTTCACTGTATACAAAGCACCTTCTCTCAAGTTTTGAATTTTCACAAACGGCTATACGCCCTGATAAGAGCGTTTTTGGTTAGTAACATCACAGCAAGGTGAATCCATCGTCTGATTGCCAAGACAGTCAGAAGATAAACGATAATTTGGCCTGATTGTAGTTATATTTATAATTTATATAGTCCCCAGAAGTTAAAGCCTGTATTTTTGCCAGAGGGTGGTCAGAGGCATTTGACTGACTTTCTCATACCTATGTAAGGTAGTAAGGTTAGTTGTAAGTTGTACCCTTACTAACAGAGAACAAAGTTTCAATTTGTAGGAATTGCAGTAATATTTGGTAATATGGATCTGAAGTGATGTTGGTGTCGAAAAAAATATAACACGAAAACGGACCAACCAAATATAGTATCTACCTACACATAGCATATACATCGAATGGTGGACTCTATGGGGCTAGGGGAGGGGACAGAAAAGTGGTATGGAGTGACGCTAATACTACTAGGACCTAATATGTATCATAGTCGCATACCTCTCTTATAATCAAATGAAAATCAGTCGTGAATTATTTGTTTTCTCTGTATGCTTAATACGGTAATCAAGCATTAAATTTAGAAAAACATGTTAGAAGTAAGCACCCGAAAAAGTATGCCGAATATACTGATACCAAGAAGAAAAGAATCGAGGCTTAGGCTGTACCACGCCCACTGAAAACATCAATCGCGTAATCCAGTTCTGGTGATAGAAACATAAGCCACTTACACTCATTCCAGTCACTTCTAAGTATTACTCACGAAAAACTCGGTTAGTTTTAATGTCATGGAACACAGTATTAGACGGAATTATTAAACTCGTGCGCGTACATGGACGGCCGTTCAATTTCCTTGATAATAAGGGTTTTATGGATATTGTAGGACATATATACACTGCCTTTGATATTTGTATCAACCATCACAACAATATGTCTCATATACAGCTTTTCAAAAATAAGGGTGACTTCTAGGAGCTCGTAAAGAATATCTAAAATGGTATAAGCCTGAAAGTAGACGGCCGGAGTCGTTTTTTGAGATATTTTCTTAGTCTTATTTAATGTAAAGTTTATACACAACGGCCAATTAGTATACTATTCACATTGTGTTGCATAGAATTAAAAGTTCGACATACTGGCAAAAACTTGAAAATAGTTATTCCCCAAGAAATAGAGAAACGGGGAATAAACCAATTACAAATAAGTACACAGCATAACAATGGATATTGCCTGTAATATTCGCAAGGCTGCTCAGTTAAATGATGCAGGAAGTCGTTCACAAAAAATGGACACAGAAGAACAACTGTTGGATTATGATGCAGATGAATATAATGGTAAACAAGGTGACATCCAAGCTCAGTTAATAAGCGAGAATATTTTTTCCTATCAGTGGGCTGAAAATTTCATAGTAAGTAATTACTCAGATTCATGATTGTTACATATTTTGTAGATTTCTCTTTCTATGTTTTGTAATTGTACTTTCAATTTCCTGATTAGGTATTCGATGTATGGAGCGTTACCCTCTAGTTACACGCGGCGGAAAAGTTAACCATTTGTTACCCTCAGTTTACCCTTGTTCCCCTTTAGTTACGCCAGTGGCGGAACCATTGGGCGGGTCTGGGTGGGCCAGGCCCTTCCAAAAATTTTTTGGCCCGCCTAATTATTTTATGAACGATCTGAAATTTTTTTATGAAAAATAACTTACAATAGACGAAAAGAATTCAAAAATAAAATACTTATAATCGATTTATCGATTATTTCGTGCTTTCATAGTGGTGTAGCGCAATTTTCAGTTAGGTGATTTACAATACGTAAAAGTGACCGAATGATGCAATCATAATTTTGAACGCGCGCATCATACAAAGTGATGCAATAAGTCGCGAGATGTCAGGCTACTACGCACTCAATGACGAAAGCACAGCAGGTACTTTCAACACTCTATTATGTTATGTCATGTAATACCGGTTTTTCCTGTGATGCTAATTATTTTATTATAATCATAATCATATAAGCGACGAGTGAATACACTACGTCTTTTTTGGGGCGAAAAATGTTTCGGCGAGCTTCGGCGTCGGCGCGTGTGCTAATTACTCAATTTTTTAAATCGAATTCGAATCCATGTTCATGGCCGCCCGCAGAATTTTTTGGTGGGTAGCAAGAGTAAATGCTGACGACCATAATTAAAACCCTGATTTTTGTATTTGAATTGAGATTAGTGAACAGTTACATGGGCATGAGTCACGGGCTAATAGCTGAAAAACCTAATAATGCACAAAAAAATTTTTTTTTAATGAATAGCTTATGAGATAGCGGTTGCTACCTCCGCTACCCTCTGCGGGCGCCTATGAATAGGCATATTAGGCAAGTGCCTTGGGCGGCAGATTTTTGTACAAAAACAGCGGGAAAAAGAGAGAAAATTCGGAAAAAGAGAAAAAGAAGAGGAGACAGAGACAGAAAAAGAAAAGATTTTAGAAGTTCCAGAAAACACAACTGGGAAATAATTATCACTTTTTGACTCGTAACTCATTAGGAGGATATGGAATGGAGGGAGGGATGAGGGGGTTATATTTTAATTATCCTAATCAAGAAGAATGTTGAAGTTGGAATATTCACCTTTTCTTTCATTTTCTGGTATTTGCAACGTCTACGATAAAACTGAGGGGAAAAAAAAGGAAGTACTGAGAATAGCATCCTGCTTATTAGCATACTTGGAGTCATTACCTGCCTCTGTGGAGCACGTTATCTTCTATTCAGACACATGTTCCAGACAAAACCGGAATCAATTTGTACCTGCTGCACTCCTATGTGGAGCGAATCGTACGCGGTTTGTAATTTTACAGAAGCGGGAGAAGGTCACACCGAAACGTTATCTATGTGAGCCACGGGCTGGACTTCTTCCCAGTAATGCAGTGCCAATAAGTAAGGAACTTATCAACGACAACAGGTCAGGGTGTCTACAGGGTCAAGTAAGTCAAGTATTTTCTCAAAATTCTTCTATAGGTTAAGTGATGTTGATTATATGAATGACTAGGAACGATGAATTGAACTAAAAAATAACAAAGCTGGAAGTAAAAACTTTTGTTCCAATTTTCAATAGCTGAGGAGCATGCTTCCAAAGTGACCTAACTGCAACGTTATGATTTCTTAAGTTTTTGTTTTCAAAACGCTGTCTTGCCGCGCTAGGAGCATACTTTGCAAAAACAAGAACAACAAATTTTCCTTGAAGATTGAACTTATTGATACCTACCTTTAAAAAACCATTACCTAATTTACTGTTTTGCTTATAAAGTGTTTTGTTTGTTCTTCTCAAAACTAAAATTTTGCAGTTAGGTCACTTTGGAGGTGAGCTCCTGAATTGCAATTTGTTCTTCTTCATTATTTGTGCCATATAGCATAGTAGACTAATTTGGCAGTTTTACGATTTGCTGAGCTGATTGCATGTTCCTGCATAAGGCGAGCCTTTTCGCAGTCCTATATAAAGTCAAATTTATAGGCAGGGACGTACTGAAGAGTTTATCCTGGGGGGAGGGGGGCAAAAATTGTGAAAGATCCAACTGCAAGGTGTCTACAGGTTTGGAAAATTTGGAAAGTTTGGAAAAAAGTCAGGAATTTGAAAAGTAGGTCAGGAAGTTTGTAAATAGTCAGGAAATTCAACAATATTTTTAAGAAGTTTGGAAAAAAACAAAGAAAGTACTCCGTCACATCGAAAAGTAAAAAAAAAAAGAAGTTGAATCTTGATCAATTCTGATTTTTCAAAACGTGTTATGTGCATCAACAACACTGATTTTATCAATCGTCATTTTTAATAATTTTGTGTTCTGTTATTTCACTTTTGAATTTCATCTGCGGATATTCTTAAAATGGTAAGTCATTTTTAATTTGAGGTACGTTTCAATTTGAGAATCTGTGTTTCATATAGGAATATTGTTACAGACAGATATCAATGAAGATACTAATATTTCACCAGTTGTTAACGAGAGAGGTTAACAAAAGAAGACTGGATAAGGGAAACTGGATCAAAAATCAAAAAATGACAGCTCGGAATTCGACAGAAGCGTTTAAGGCCTTGAACACGGGTTGAGCGTTGAGCGAGCGGTAAGCAGTGCGCGTTACCGCTCAGAATATCAAAATCACATAAAACTGGACCCGAGTCGAGCATTGGCAGAGCATTGGCAGAGCGTTGGTAGAGCGGAAGAAACTATCGTCGCTGACAGTTGCGCTCAATATCAAAAACTTTTGATATTTGAGCGTCAGCGCTGAGCGTTTCCAGTGTTTTTATTGTTATCAATTATTATGCTAGGTACAGCAAATTTCTGTTCTTGAAAATAGTCTGCAGAATTTTTTTCAATTTATTATTTAAAATAATAATCATTATTATTAATACAGTAGTTTCCTTGTAGACATGATTACCTGCCCTCTCTCTCATCCCATGGCTGCACCAGCCACAACACCTGGGAGACGTAAATCATAGCGCCTCAACGCTCATTGCTTACTGCTTGCTCAACACCCAACCCGTGTTCAAGGTCTAAGAGACCAACGAATGCTTGCTAACATGTAAATCATACTATCTGTTCTGCGAATTTATTGACACTGGAAGATGTGAATGGTAAGTAGTCTGTTCCTAATAATAACGATTTTCATGTTTATTATGATTCATTAATAAATTTGAAGTTTGTTAATCCATCAATGACAAATATTGTTCCAGCATTTTTTGAATTGATTCATTCAAAAGCAAATGCTGCCAAACAAAGTGCTGTAGTGAGCAGATTCATTGTACTATACGACCCGAGAAATCAGAGTAACCGTAGAGTGAATTCAGTGTGTCAAAAGTGATTAGTTTGTCAATATTTGGTCAGGAAGATCAATGGAACATTAGTTATTGTTTGCCCTAAAACATTTTATTCAATCGTTGGATTTGGTAATTATTACATGACGAAATTTACACTGTAGCATTATCTTTTTGACTCACTTTGACTAATACCAATATTTTTCGCAGGTTGCACACGTCTTTAGAATATAGTGCATTCATGTTTCTTACCTGGAGAGACGGCAAAAGAAAAAAGAGGTGGCAGTTGCCAAACTGAAATTCAGAAAGAAGTTCGACAATCTATTATGGAGCACATTTTGTACAGGTAGCGGCACAGGAGGATGCTGCTTTAAAAATTAAATAGTGGTTGCGCCAAAACTCTGAAGCATTATCTTCACTGTCTGCACCTTCAAATGCTAGGGTTGACTTGACTGAAAAAAATGTTTCTCCATATACAACAATAATGCTCCTGAAACCAAGCTGCCGACTGCTATGTAGACAGCATAATTGATGATGAAGTGATGGATATGGAATGCCGTTCTCCTGAACCCGTTGTTGTTGCCCCTAACATGCCTTATCAAGGTGTCTACAAGAATGGAAAAATATAAATTCCTGACTTTTTCCAAACTTTTTCTTTCTCTTCCTACCTTTACAGTATATAGACAGTATATATTTATGTTTATACTACTAGACGCTATGGTTAAAATGAACTGAAATTTTAAGTTGATTTTTGGGTGAAAGTATTAGGAAGGTGTTCACAAATATACATAAAAACAAACAAAGCGATGAACTAAGTTATGAATTATATTTCTTCAAGTATTTCATTCTGTAAAACTTTACCAAGGAGATGAAAAATTCCAAACTTCTTAAAAATATTGTTCAATTTCCTGACTATTTCCAAACTTCCTGACCTACTTTTCAAATTCCTGACTTTTTCCAAACTTTCCAAATTTTCCAAACCTGTAGACACCTTGTTATGACCAACAGAAACTTCATGAACTGCACACTATTTTCATTGTAAACGGCATACGTAACGGTGGCCAAAATGCTCTATTGCAGCGTTTGTCAACTGGTATGCCGCGGCACACTGGTGTGCCGTGAGCCCCCTTGAAGTGTGCCGCAAAATTAATCATGTTCATACAAATTACAAAATATACTAGGAAAATATTACTTTGTAATAAAGAATAAACCATACTATTATCATGAATACATTGAAGGAGAATGAAAGCTTGCGTGAACATGTCCATAAAAATTAAAGTAGATAAGAAACACTTCATCATAAGGACGTCCTACGTTCATTACAATTTCTTTCTCAGTTACTGTGTTACTCTTCGATCCGTTCACATTACATTACGAGATTACGTGTTATTTTTTCCATACAATGGATACATTTTTATGTCAACCTACGTGCTGTGATACGCCATGTGATACCGAGCCCCCCTGGAAGAAATAGAAAGTGCTGCGTTAATATAAGGAAGACTACTTAAAATTTGGTTTTCATTGGTCTGGTGATGAAAGTAATCCTCGCCCTTTGTGTCTTGTATGCGGAGAAGTTTCATCTAACGAGGCTATGAACCCGAGTAAGCTAAAACGACATCTTTCAAGCAAGCATGTTCATTTGATGAGCAAAGAGACATCGTGTACTTTCAACGTTTATTGAAGTCACAAACTCAACAAGCCGTGAAATCTAAGAAGATAGCCACAGTCTCAGACAAAGCGCAAGAGGCAAGTTTTGTAGTAGCGGAGTTAGTTGCCAAAAAAATGAAGGCGCATACAGCTGCAGAAGAGTTGGTGTTGCCAGCATGTCGTGAAATTGTGGAAATCTTCTTTGGTAAAGAGGCAGCAACAGAGGTGTCGAAAATTCTGTTGTCAGACAATACCATTGGTAGACGCATTGCAGTCATGTCTGCTGATATTGAAGAACAAGTGAGCTAGAAATTACAAAATGCTTCCCTCTTTGCTCTGCTAGTAGACGAGTCCACAGACATAAGTGGAAAAGCACAACTTTTGGCTTTCATCCATATGATTTGCGAGGACAGTATTGTGGAAGAGTTCCTATGTTGCAAAGAACTTCCAGAAACAACGAGAGGTGAAGATATTTTTGCATGTATGGACAAATATCTGAAATCAATGCATTTGTCGTGGGAAACATGTGTTGGAGTTTGTATTAACGGAGCGCCTTCAATAACTGGCTCTATCTGTGGTTTTATTACGTTAGTAAAGAAGGAAAATCCGAAAATTATCAGTACTTATTGCTTCATTTACAGAGAAGCGCTGGTTGCAGCATCACTTGTATACACGAATTGAAAATTGTTATGGATCAGGTGGTGGAAGTCATCAATTTCATTAAGAAGGGTGCACTGAGGTCACGATTATTTGGACAACTCTGTGAAGGTATGGAAGCTGATCATATAAGATTGCTCTTCTACAGCACCGTCCGATGGTTGTCAAGAGGACGTGCACTGTCGCGCCTTTATGAATTATGAGAGGAAGTTCTTACATTTATAATATTGGAAGAAAGCAAGCTCGATTTTGTCGAAGATGACTTCTGGTGGATGAAGGTAGCCTTCTTGACAGACTTATTTGAGCATATTAATAAATTAAACACGAGCATGCAAGACAGAAACGAAAATATTATGACATCCTCTGACAAAATGATGGCGTTTAAGGAAAAATTGCATCTTTGGAAAGGTAGGGTGACTCAAGGAAATTTAGCAATGTTCCCCCGTACCACGAAACTCAAAGTTGATGCGCACCTTTCATCACTGATACTTGACTCCATTACTTTGCTTGGCGTGAAAATTACTACCTATTTTCCCAGTTTAAATATAAAGGACCACGACTGGGTTTGAGATCCGTTCAACATATCTGTAACCAAGTTGCATAGTTTGGAGCTTCGTGAAGAAGAAGAACTTTGCTCGCTGAAGAACAATCGCACGCTGTACTTGAAATTCAAAGAAGTGCCATTTGACAAATTTTGGATTGATGCTTCTCGAGAATATCCTGAAATTTGCCAAAAAGCGTTTGCAATTCTACTTCCTTTTTCCAACTCCTATCTCTGTGAACAGGGTTTTTCAGCTCTAACAAATATAAAAAGTAAAATGCGGGGGCGCCTTCAGTCAGTCGAAAATGAATTGCGCGTTTGTTTATCGAAAACTAGGCCACATATTACAGAATTATGTATGAAATCTCAGGCTCAAATTTCGCATTAGAAGATTTTCTGTTTAGTACAGATTTCTCTTGATTTAAATTTTTAGATTTAGAATATTTTAAAGAATTTTGAATATATATTTTTGACTTGGTGTGCCGCAATGAATTTATGGGATCCAAAATGTGCCGCAGCCTCAAAAAGGTTGAAAAACACTGCTCTATTGCAATGGATGCGGGAACTCACCGCAGACCTCATTGAGAGGTTACCTGTTGACTGTCGTACTTTGCGACCCCCTTCAATTCCACATACTGTGCGCGTTGTCCCTCCTGGGAAAGTAGTATACTTTGGTATTCAAAATTATTTGAATATACTAGGCATTGATCTCTTTCATACATCTGAAAATGAATTAAGATTGACTATAAACATTGATGGTTTGCCTTTGTTTTGCCAAACTAATTGAATGGGTTTCTGGCCCATTTTGGGCAGCATCGATCAATATCCAGTATTTTTGATAGGCCTTTATGAAGGCAAGCCAATATGCTCCAACGACTTTCTACATGATTTCATTGAGGAGGCAAAGGAGCTTCGCATGAAAAGTGTTGTATTAAGAGATGTTGTCTATTGTTTTGTAGTAGAGAAAATGATCATGGATGCTCCAGCAATGACGTATGTGACTGGTATAAAAGGACATTCTAGATACAACTGCTGCTCCAAATGTCGGGTATGTGGGGAACAAGTGACATTGCCAATAGGAAGGAAGGTGGTACAATTATTGGATACGGATGCGGCACTGTGTTGTACAGCCGTGCATCATTCAAATTTCCTATGATTCGTTATTCACTGAGTCCGATGTAAGGGCTAACCCAGCCGAAACTCGCATTATGTATATGTTTTTGCAAGTAGATAACACTTTGAAGAAGCTGACAGAAACTCTAACTGAACTTTCAGCAACTGTAGCTACATTATTGAAAAAGCATGAAAGTAAGCAGTGAGATTTAGTATGCTTACAAATTTATTTACAAATGCAAATAACGAGAATGCTCTACTGTCACATGTCTTTCAGCATCTCCAAGGAACACATCGTTCCACAGTAGTACTGTTCCGGCTAGTACACCAATCGCCAATCAGCCTGATACAGACTGCATTACTGAAAGTAGGTTTCAAACACCAGTCACCTACAAACTGGTTAAGGTATTGGGTTTCCCTCTCTAAAGCAAAGCTGCTGTGTTATCATTCGACAAGAAAATCTCGAAAGACAGAGTGGAGTACAATGAAGATATTTTTCAAGAATTTGTGAGTAGAATTTGATATTTTGTAGACAATATCCCCTCTTTTTCAGTGTCAGTTCCTGTATTCCTTTGATCCAGATTCTGGAGGCCAGCATTGGGCTCCCTATTTGCTACTTCATTTGACCTTCAAAGTGCCTCCTGCTTCAGACAATGACAGTAATAATGAACAAGTTTTCATTTCTTTATTAAGAAGCACGACCGTATACTCTATGTTGGAAGGTAATTTCACATGCACCAATATAACATTTTTTTAATGCTAATTGGAACATTTTAGGTCTAAAAGAGTAGAATTATACATAAATGGTGCACAACATATGTGTGTCTGTCTGTATGTCTCTCTCTGTATATCTCTCCCTCTCCTCTCCCTGTCCCCCAACTCCTCTCGGTATGCCTCCTACTTCTACCCCCACCTCCCTAACAGAATAATAGACAACAGAGAAACAAGGGGATCTTGCCTTCAGGACCTACATTTCTTACAGTTTCCAGGCTGCTGACTCAATTTTCTCAATCTCTTTCTATTGGAAATCGCTTACTGAATCGTTCAACTTTGGAGCAAAGAGAACCGTTTGAGATATTTATGGGTAGAAAACCAAGCGTTAAAAATCTAAAAATGTATGTGTCAAAGGTGTTTGTGAGAATACCTGATGTAAAGAGGACAACTCAAGATGACAAGGCCAAAAAAGGAAAATTGGTTGGCTATACTGAAGTTGGATATCAAGTACCCAATCGGCAAAATACATTAATGAAGCGCAGTCACAAGTACGTCTTGAGTGCACTTTTCGCGTCACTAATTTAGTTTTTCCAAAAAGTTGGGCTTCAAAGTAGATGGCGTTCATGTCAAACTAAATGAGACCCAAAAATGATTACCCAAGATGCTGTTACGACGCAGCGATAATAGGAATGCTAATGCGCTTCATATATGATCCCCACTCCAGTTACATTAACAATAATAATGTGCGTGTGCTCCATTGAGGCGTATTCATGTTGAATTAAATTACCAGTATTTATGGAATACCTATGGAAGCTGTTTAGCGTTGTGTTTCAATTCTTTAAAAATGGTAATGTTCATTGTCATTGTGATTGTATAGAGATTGGTCATTGTATAGAGATCGACACTGCATTGAAAACACAAAGGTAAGTTTGAACTTTTTAACAAACGAGGACTGCCATACCACATGTTTGTTTCCTATCATTTATGCCGAAGAATTTTGAAATAAAGATTGCAAAAGCAGGAGCAAAGGATCAATCATTCTGTACACAAGATGATCCTCTAATGAAATAAAGCTAGCAAAAGCCAGAGCAGTATTACTGTAATACTGAAGTATTGTGGTAGCCCACACACCACGT
The DNA here is from genome assembly GCA_031841125.1 of Acanthococcus lagerstroemiae. Taxonomy (NCBI): domain Eukaryota; kingdom Metazoa; phylum Arthropoda; class Insecta; order Hemiptera; family Eriococcidae; genus Acanthococcus; species Acanthococcus lagerstroemiae. The sequence goes on along the minus strand of JAJSSI010000010.1, from coordinate 17,172 downwards.
GTCAATTACCTATAGTTTTGCAAACTGAAACCGCTAGAAAACACGAAGAAATGTGTAGATGATCATCTTGTACAGAACGATCGATCAAGGTTCCTCGAATGTGTCAAAGATCTGCAGGCAAGTTATTTCAGTTTCAAGAGTGAGGATAGGTGTACACACTCTGTGCTATTTACGTATTTACTGAATAATTTTCGTTTCTTCGCATTTTCTAGTGGTTTCAGTTTGCAAAACTATAATCAACGGCGTGTGGACTGCCACGATACTTCAGTATTACAGTAATATGCTCCGGCTTTTGCAAACTATTGATCAAGGTTTCTGGGAGATACTCACCAGGCAAGTCATTTCAATTTCTTGACAAGTGCGGATGCGTGTACACACACTGTGCTATTTAAGTAGGTATTTACTGAACAATTTATTTTCATTTCTTCGCATTTTCCAGCGGTTTCAGTTCGCAAAACTAATCAACACGACGTGTGGGCTACCACAATACTTCAGTATTACAAGAATACTGCTCCGGCTTTTGCAAACTTTATTTCATCAGAGGATCATCTTATGTACAGAACGATTGATTGTGGTTCCCAGAAGACCCACCAGGCAAGTTTTAAATTTCTTAACGAGTGAGGATACGTGTACACACTCTGGGCTATTTGGATGCTGTTCAACAAAAGGGAACCTACCCACAAAATCTGCTTTTACATGATTCGAAGTTCAAGAGCCATATAGAAAAACTATATGGCATTGCGTTTACTGATAAATAAGCTTTTCACATTTTTTAATTGGGAGCCCAATTTAAAAAAATTGTACGTTTTACATTCTTTCCAACAATACTAATAACTCATCATTTTGTTTACAAATTATGTGGATTGGTTCCCTTTCATTGAACAGCGTCCATTTATGTATTTACTGAACAATTTTCATTTCTTCGCATTTTCCACCAGTTTCAGTTTGCAAAACTATAATCAACACAGCGTGTGAGCTACTACGATTCTTCAGTATTACAATAATACTGCTCCAGCTTTTGCAAACTTAATTTCATTAGAGGATCATCTTATGTACAGAATGATCAATGGAGGTTTCTGGAAGATACACACAGGCAAGTTATTTCAATTTCTTAACGAGTGAGGATACGTGTACACACTCTGTGTTATTTATGTATTTACTGAACAATTTTCTTTTCTTCGTGTTTTTCAGATTAAAGTTTTGAGTTTGCACATTATGATGGACCCATAGGCTACCAGAGTGTATACTTACCGATCCTATTTAATACTATAAACATTGCTCCAACGTTTTTGACCATGTATTGCAAAGGTACCTGTTCTTTATTTTTGTATGATTTTTGTATTTAGCCATTATATCGATCATTGCGCAACGTATGCCTCATTGTTTATAAGTAATTGTAGGAAGAAAAAGTGTAATTTAGTGCCGTTGCTAAACACGAGCTTAGGTCAGTTGGCAACAAAGTATACCATTTTTCAATTTTCAATTTTTCAATATATAATTTGAGTTGAATAATTCAATAACTCTTGTACTTACGTACCACTGATTGAATCTCACCCAATCATACTTGTAAGAAGATGTTCCTACATCATTTGTCAGTATTCAGGCATAGACGTTCAAGTCTTAGAAATTGTTTTTCAATGCATTTTTTACTGACCTAATTGTAATCACGGATTAGTTGCAGTGACAATTTTGTCATACGACGGTCTCAAAGAAATTCAATCGCCTGTTGGACAAAGATCTACTAAATGGTCAGTTCTCAAACCAGAAGACAAAATTCACAACATCATATACAGATTTCTGAGAACAGCAAAGCAGAGGGTTGACTGTCCCACACATCCATCTCAGAGAAAGAAGAAGACTGATGTCAATGCTGAGAAACCAATGGAATTTGTGGTCTACCTGATGGTACCCTTCAGAAGGTTACCACTGAAGGAGTTCACAAGGTGGTAAGCAACGGAGGAGTTCCCAAGGTGGTCAGCAACGGGGGAGTTCATAAGGAAGTTTGAAGTTTGATGTTATGAAATAGTTCCCTCTAGTAACTGCCTGATGCAATGAACTGTAATGTTATAAGAACCTACAATATAGATTGTAGAATATTTTAAGCGTTCTACTTTTTCAATACACAGAATAATCAACACAATAATGAGGCATTGATTATGAAGAATCACTCGCGAGTGCATTTATCCCAAGAATTCGTTCCACTTACTTTCAATTTCTTTGAAATGGAGGCTTTTTGATATCCTCCGACAAATGCGGCGCCAACTCCGCTAAAACGGCATTCACGAGTTCGTCCGTTACTCGAAAGGTACTTTGAAACTCAACTGCCGGTAAGATTCTCTCTTTGTTGTCTTCTTGTACCTCCGATCTATGCAGTTAACACAATGTGACCATGCTGTGATAACGCCCTACAACTGAGCCTGGCTGAGGAATGGGGTGCGCGTGTGTGCCACTATTTTAATTCCTTTTTTTCCTTGCTTTCTAGACACAGTGGAGGAAGCCAACGAGTTTATCGATTCATGTCCACCGGCATTGAATGTGGGATCACTGCCTCCTACTGGTAACGCCGAACAGAGAAGCACAGGTCCCAAACACCCACCTGATACTCCAACTAATCGTCTTGATGACACGACCAGTACACTGAATGACTCGCTGCACTCTCACGCACCCTCCAGTATTGAGCTTCTGGATATCGGTCGGGAAAGGTACGTACAGCATCCCATTCAGATTTCATTGTTGAATGCATTCGACAGGTGCACACACACGTGTTAGCAACATCATGACTAATAACTATGGTCTTTCTTGTTCACAGTAGCACAGTGAAACAAAAATTACCACATCCATACTTCGCCAGATATGTAACACCTCACAGTACTGCAGACAGCGGCAGTACAAGCACACCATACCACGTCGCATCGTACCGCGAAAGAGCTACAGTTGGCGAACGCATAATCCCTGATGCACTGACAAATCTCAGCAAAGATCTGACTGCATCGTTGGCAAAGTTAGAAGTTGAAATTGCGAACCAGGCCAGACAGATGGCTGATATGGCCGATGCTATTCTCAAATTAACAGCCACATTGGATGCAATGGCGCCTGCACGTTCTGCCTCAACTTCACGAGGTAACTTTCACTATACGACACTATTACACATTAGTGCCCCTACCCACTCCTGAACTGTCTCCTAGGGTCAAGCTGCATTGTCTGTGCTCCCTATTAACAAGACTCTGTAATCATGTAGTGCGCGATTTCATTTATGTTGCAGGGACTGATGCTGGTTGTCACTCAAGTCATTGGCTGAGAGGATCACCTGCTCGCTCTCATCAACTTACCACGCCTAATTGCAGTGTGCAACTGCTTACAAGTCCTGCGAAATCATCACCTGAATATTAAACACACTCCATTAGAGATGAATCTTAAACTTGAACGAGGCGAGGTTAATGAAAGCCTTAACTATCGTAACTTAATCGGCTCGTTATTGTATATCTCGCAAGGCACTCGGCCAGATATAGCATATTCAGTCAACTATCTGAGTAGATTCCAAAATTGTAGTACTCAGACCTTTTTTTGTTTGGCATTACGTACTTTGATTTATCTTTATCACTCAAGGAACATTTGTATGTATTATAAATGTCATGTTAGCCATGTTTTGGAAGTCTATGTGGATTCAGACTGGGCAGGTGACACGTAGATTGTAAATCAACAACCGGATTTATAATTCGAATTTTTGGAAACGCGATACTGTGGAAGTCAGTGAAGCAGAAGTCTGTTACACGAGCATCAACACGTGCTCTCGCTAATGCTGTCAAAGAAGTCATGTTCATAAAAGGAATTCTTCAGGATTTTGGTTTCGACAGCAAGAAGGACTTGATGGAAGTCGAAGTATTTGAAGACAATTCGGGAGCTGTGGCTCTTGCCAAAAATGGAAACTTCACCAAGCGATCAAAGAATGTCAACGTCGCACTTCATTTTGTCAATGATTTAGTTGAGTTGAAATAACTGGCTATTGTTAAAATAAGCACTCATGAAAATATCGCTGATGTTTTCACCAAGTCACTTGGACGTACTAAGTTTGAAAAATGTCGAAGTTTGTTAATGATTAATTGATTTGTATTACCGTACGTTTTTTTTTCGTTTTTTTTTTTTGTTAATTTAGTTTTTTAATTTTTTGGGGGGATTATCGCACGAGGGGTGTTGGAATTGCGCATGCGAAAACCCAAAAAGGTTTCTTAGTTTCTCTAGAGAGTTTTTTTCCGTCAGTCATGAAACAGCTGAGTTTATTATAGCTTTAGATAATTTTATTCATAATTACCCTAATTGGGAACAGGATTTTTCTTCCATACAGAGTAAGTTGGATTTGCCAGTGATAAAAATTCCAAAGCAAGTTTCTGTAAGATGGCTTACACTGAGGCCCGTCACACATTAATGTGATGCAATGCGATGCGATTTTTTTAAAACATCGCATCGCAACTGGACAACATATGCATGCGAACCGACAGGATATTAATTATACTATCGCGTGCTTATCAGCTGTAGTTTTTTAATTTTAAAATATTATTAATGTACTTTGTTTAACGAATAATAATTATATGAATCATGTATAGTATCAATATGGATTTAGCTGAGATGGAGAATGATGTGGTAATGGTATCAGTAAGTAAATTACAAGAACATAATTATCTGTAACTTGTTGCACTTGTTTCATCTTTTCACAAAATAATACTAGTTTTAATTTTTTGAAAGAAGAGCTGCTGATAGAAGCTGTTTAAAAAAATGGGATTTTATACGATCCGTCCCACAAGGAATACAAAAATGTCAAGCGTCGGAATGACCTACTGGCCGAGATTGCTGCCGAATGTGGCTATGGAAATGGTAAACAAATCATATCAATACACTCTTGATAAAAAATATATATTCTCATAAATATTTTATTCAAATAAATTAATAGGTGCTTACATACTTTTCACCCGTTGAACATTTTGGGTGCTGCAAACTTATGGCTGTTTAGGGGCAGCTCCACACTTCACTACTACACTCATAAATACATTCAAGTAAATATACGTGTCGTGTAGACGTTGCAGCTTCACAATCATTCGCACCTCTAAGGTGCAGCAACCTTGCGTAAATTCGCGTAGCTGCAGAATAGTTGCAAGGCCACTATTTCTCGCACCTCTAACATGCAGCTAGGCCGTGTAGATCCTGCATAGTTGAAACTCCACTGATTCGTAGCTCCCTTGCGATACGTTTGCCACGCATGCGAAGCCCTCGAAATTGAGGGCCGTATGCTCCTATTTTCCTTAAGGAAAAAAATAGTAAAGGTGCTCCTCAAGGAGTTTTTTTAAGGAAAGGTATGCTAAAAATCACCTTATTTGATTCAAGGAAAAAATGTAAGGAAAATCTTAAGGTAGTTCCATAGGTACCTTGAGGATGAAAATTTGATTACATTCGCAGCCCTTTGCAGATACTATTTGCTTTATTGGTGTAATTTTTGTGACATGTGATTATTATGCTATTGTTATTTTTTGTCTCTTGTGTGATTTCCTATTCTTGTTGAACTATTTTTACCGTTGTTGTTTTAATTGTGTTGTAAATTTTTTGTTGTTTCTAATTCTTGTGTAATTTGCTTTCTCGCTGAACTATAATTATCGTTTTTGTTACACAACATGGATGCTCTACATAATCTCCAACAATTACTCAATTTGCACCAGCAAGTTCCAAGAGGTGTGTTGAAAGATTATTTGAATCCGATGGAGGCATATGACGATACACAGTTCGTCTATCGTTTCCGGTAATATTAGGTTAGGTTAGGTTAGGTTGCAGCCGATGCCACCAGCTGGGGCACAAGGAAAAACACTGCTGGCTGGAGGCAGCAGAAATACCCATACTACAGCAGGGAACATGTGTGGATTGTACCGACTATAACAGAAGGGCAAAACTCGCGGGGCTGCCAAGGTACCTCTATAGGAGCACCGAGCACAGAATGGGGGACAGAGCCTGCATATCACTGCGGAATCTGAAAGCCAAAATGCTTCCGACAAGCAGCAGATCGGAGGAGCTGCCTAAAGACCAAACAACAGAGACTGCACACGCAGCCACTGCTGAGAGAATGGACGAGTGATGGCTAGTACCACAAGAGTGTTATATGCCAACACAAACCATGCAAGGGCAGCAATGGACCATGTCCAGCAGGTTGCCCTTGCAGGGAACTACAATGCTGTAGCGCTGATGGAGCCACTGGTAACGAGAGGCAGGATCAGTGCCCCAGGATGGAACCCGACAGTCAGTGGGAGGGCAGCCATTCTTGTCCGGGCGGATGTTTACCATACGCCCCTACCCAACATCTTTCTAGATGTGGTAGCCGTAAAGACCGCGGGGACAACAATGGTTGCCATATACTGCTCCCCGAACGAAAATATAGAAACTACAATCGAAAACGCAACAGAGATGCTAAATTCCATCGAGGGCCCTGTGGTGGTGCTGGGAGATTTCAACTGCAGGACGGCACTGCTGCAGGGTTACACTACCAACAAACGGGGAGCAGTGTTTGAAGACTTCCTCGTTACCAGTGGACTAAGCCTGCGCAATCCCCCGGAGATAACGTGGAGACGAGGGGACACCACTGGCGTGAATGACTATATCAGCAGCCGAGGAGTCGCGCCAGAAGTGCGAGTCCTGCACAATGAGGACTCGCTTACGTATCACCTGCTCATACAGATTATAATCAGAGAGACGAACCAAGGAAGAGGAGTACGGAAGGACCCGTCTACCATAACCTGTCCAAAGAAATTGCAGGAGGAGATACGAAGAATGGACATCGAACCAGTCAGGCAAATCAGCAGGGTGGAAGAAATCGACCAGTACATCGACGGCCTGACCGGCAGACTACAGGTGGCTGTGGCTAACTCCAGTCGGCAGGTGATCCGTAGCAGGAAGCTGCAGTGGTGGACCCCCCAGCTTCAGACAATGAAGCTAATGCTGCGGGGGATTGCAAAAAGAACGCAGGAGGACAACACCCCCCTCCGGCAATTGGTACTGGACGAAATAAGGAGACACGTCAGGCAGCAGTACAGAAAGGAGATGAAAACCGAGAAGATGGCTGCCTAGCGGAGATTCTGCTCCCAAAAGGACGCCTGGGGAAAGCCCCACTTGGCACTGAAGAAGGCGACTGAAGGCCAATGTAGGGTTATTCCGTTGCTCAGACGTCCTGGTGGAGGGAGATGCAGAAATGAAGCAGAATCCGCCAAACTGCTGCTAGAAGCAAAATTCAGTCCAGACAATGCCGGAGGGTGGGATGAAATCGGCACTACAGCTGGTCCCGCTCCGAAGGTCACAGCAGGGATGGTGAGTTGGATAGTGAAGAAGCTCAACAACAGGAATGCTCCCGGTGATGACAGAATAAATCATAAGACGTTGAAGATATTGCACCGAGAGCACCCAATGGTGCTGCCAAGACTGTACACTGCCTGCCTGGCTTTAGGCTACTTTCCGAAGCGATGGAGAGATGGGAGAGTAGTGTTCATTCCCAAGCCAGGCAAGGACAGCAGCACCGTGGACGCATACCGACCCATCACTCTGCTGTGCACCATGGGAAAGGTGCTGGAGAGAGTGCTGAACCAGCACCTCCAGTCAACCCTAGAGGAGGAACAATTCCTGGATGCAAGGCAGCATGGCTTCAGAAGAGGGACGAACACTGAGAAAGCCATCCATGCTGCCTTGGGGACAGTCATGAGGAGCAGAGTTCACCATGATGCGACTGCTGTAGTGTCCCTCTATATCAGAGGAGCGTTTTATAACGTCAGATGGCGCTCAATAATGAGGGCACTACAGAACGCAGGAGCTCCAGGATACCTAGCAAGATGTTTCTGGTCATACTTCAAGGACTGAACAGTGAGATATCAACAAGAAAGCAGATGGCTAGAAAGAGGGTGTCCACAGGGTTTGGTGCTGGGCCCAACCCTGTGGAACATACTATGATCGGATCATCCGACAGCTGCCGGGAGAGGTGGTGTGTTATGCAGACGACACCCTCCTGGTGGTTGGCGACAGCACAATGCCCGGTGTCCAAGAACGAGCACGAAGAGCCGTGATCCGAGTGGAAGAACTATTGGGGGAGCTCAAGCTGTCATTGAACCTGCTGAAGACAGAGATAATGCTGTACAATGACATTCCGAGCCGCCAGCCAGGCCCCAGGGACACTGGGCCACTGGAGCTCCAAGTCGGAAATGAGACAGTCCCCCTACAGTCGCAGATGAAGTACCTCGGTGTCATCCTGGACCGAGAGGAGACATGGCTGCCCCACGTGAAATACACGAGGGAGAAATGTGAAAAAACATTGCCAATACTGACTCAACTGTGCCAGTGGATGTTCGAATATAGCCAGAGAGTAAGGAAAATAATGATGACCGGCTGTATCTACAGCCAGTTCTTCTATTGCTCCTCCCTGTACTACCACCGAGTGCAGGGAGTAAGGTACAAACGCGAGATTGATCGGATAAAGAGACGCTGCGATATCATCAGCAGCCGGCTATACCAAACCGTCAGTACTGAGGGGGCAGCCATCATCAATGCGGAGCCTCCACTGGACCTCCAGACAGTGGAAAGAAGTGTGATGCACTTGGTGAGGAACAAAATTCCGGTGGAGGACTGGAAACATCTACCCCGCATTGATGGGACCGTAGGCATCCAGGAAGCGAAACGGGTGTTTTGAGAGGCAACACTCGTCGAATGGCAGAGGCAGTGGATCACCAACACAACAGTGGCACAGTGGACCATGTCGCTGTTCCCACATGTAAAAGGAAGATTAGAAAGCGCTAAGGGAGAGAAGATGGACTTCTTCCTTGGCCAGGCGCTCTCGGGACACGGATGCTTTGCATCCTATCTGCATCGTCGGGGGCGCTGGGAGAGCAGCACATGTCCCTGTGGTGTTGGTGATGAGACGCCGTTGCATGTGTTCCGATTCTGCGAGCTATGGAGCGAGAGCCGACCAGGTGATTGGGATGAATTTGGGAACGCGCACAGGAAGTTCATGCGGGCGACTATGCTGGCCCTGTGGAAGAAGGAGAATCCCCGCTTCACAGAGGACGCAACCCTCGTCGTCTGACGCTCCTGGCGGGCCGATATGCCGTCGTACATGTTGGTCTGCTGGGGGATGTAGGGCACGAGTTCCGATGACCTGAAGACGGATAAATTCCCGAGGAGAGGATGTAAGAGGTGGACAAGGACAACAACAACAACAACAACAACAAGGATAAAGAAAGAATCAAGAGCTGGAAGAAGAAGGAACACCGCAAAGAAGAGACCCTCATTTGTCTGACGCCCCTGGCGGACTGATATGCCGCCGAACATGTTGGTCTGCTGGGGGATGTAGGGCATGGGTTCCAATGACCCCATGAGGGACACTGTTCCAGAGGAGAGGAAGTAAATGGTAACAGGAAGGATGCAAAGAGAAGAGAGAATAACACGCAGTTAGATTAGACTATTAGTCATTGTAAGCCTCCCCCCACTGATGGAAGCCAAGACCTAATAGGTAAGCGGAAGTCAGTATGGGGGGGGGCAACCCACAAGATAAAGTAACTGTATAAATGCATTGTAAAATTATGTCATTAAAGACATGTGGCTTGGCCACTAACCCCCTTAAAATGGTTGGGGGCGGCCAAGTCGCACCCATTCGTCGCCCGTCGGCAGCGATGGGGTCAATAAATAAAAAAAAAAAGTAAAAAAAAAGGTTAGGTTAGGTACACATAAGTAGATTTATTTCTCACCTCCTTCCGGGCTACTTGGTGTCGGGGCGAACGTTCGTATCCACACTGTATAACTACTATCCTGTTAGTTTCAGGAAAGAAGATGTCATCAATCATTTATTACCTTTGGTAATAAATGATTTACAGGTTCATACCAGCAAAGGTGCTCCTGTTCCTCCCGTGCTCCAACTCTTGTGTGCACTTTGGTTCTACACTTATGGACATTTTCAAGTAAGTCCTGTTACACTTCTTATCGTCACCTTTTTCTCCTTAATGCCAACTTTATAACCAGGCAAGTAATGCAGGAGACCCACGTTGTTAATATGTTTTGCTTTGCTATTTTGCAGGTTGTAAACGCGGATATTTTCGGAGTTCACCAGAGCACTATCAGCCGCATTGTCAAAAGAGTATCAGCGGCACTGTGCAAACACCTAAGTCACTTCGTCCACTTCCCACAAGACCTGCAACCAGTAAGACGCGAATTTTACCGGATAAAACGGTTTCTTGGGGTCATTGGATGCATAGATTGCACGCATATACCACTGCAGTGCCCCAGCAGTGAAATAGGCGAACGGTATCGGAGTCGAAAGGGGCGGTTCTCATTAAACGTACAGGTCGTATGTGGACCAATCTACAAAATCTACGACATCATTACACGTTGGCCGGGATCTGTGCATGATAGCCAAATTTTTGATAATTCAGGGGTGAAATTAAAACTTGAAACGGGAGCATTACCAGGTAAACAATTACTGTGATAAAATAGTGGAAATGTTAATGAGTTATACTTACATATGAGCTGATGTTAAACTATGTTGCAGGTATTTTATTGGGAGATAGTGGATATGCTCAGACCAAGTACATGTTTACACCTCTATTAAATCCGAACAGTGCCGCAGAATTGAGGTATAATCGAGCACAAATCACAACTCGCAACGTAGTTGAAAGGTGACTGTTTTTCTTTGTCCTTCTTCTGAGCGGGTGGGTCTTTGGCTTTCTTTTCTACTTAACTCAACTGCATACTTCTCTGGTCCCTTCTTCACATTTGCGGATTTCACGGGGTTCGTACGGGGAGTCGTTAAACGGGGCTGCAAGAAAGGCATTTCCTTCTCACTAAAGGCTGCTTCTAGTTTGATTAGACTTTCGTTGTGCTTAAGTGAGCGAATGTTCATGGTAGCTATTTTGACCTTGTTAATCTTAATTTCCTTTGTCTTCTTGTTGAGATTCGTGATTACGTCTTGGCCATAATTGCCCATGTAGACTGGACATTCTGGGCATGAGTCCTTTTTGCATTTTTGTTTTTAGACTTAACAGTTGCCTGTTAGTTACGCTTTGATGCGTTCCAATCTTCTATTATCAGCTTAGTGCCTCTAATAACCGCGAATTTACCTTTCTTCGTTTCCTGCATTTTGGGGACCACGTCTTTTCTAATTTTTAGTTTGTCTTTAGTAAAATCTTGTGCGGCTGATAACCCGAGTTCGCGTAGCGTTTTCTTTAGTTTTGATGTTCCCGGTTGGAACATGAAATTAATACCACATTATTCGGTTGAACGTTTATTACAACTAACTAAACTCAACTCAAACTACCCAACTGTACAATCGTGCCTACGCTTGCAAGCTACCACTGATAAGCGATAACCAATACGTATCAAGTTTTAGTACGCCTAGCTTGTGTCTCAAATTGTTGAATTTTATTAACATGGGTCGTGAGTTTTCTGATTTTCTGCCTAGTCTTTTACCGTATTCTATCTTATCTTCTGTCAAGTTAAGTTTCAAATCGTTGATAAACAGGTTAGACATCTCGTAGTTTTCATAATCATCTTCTTTTAAACCGCAGATGATAATGGTGTTTCTTTTCAGCTCCTTGTCGAACATGTTTATTTGCGCTGTTAGGGACTCGAAAATCGAAACATAATTTCCCTTTCACTGATTCTCAAGTTATACCTAGCAACGATTTAACATCAGAACTTGATTTTTTTTTTTTACAGAACATTTGGTATACTGAAACGAAGATTTCCATGCCTAACGAAGAAACTGGCTCTGAAAATAGACACCACGTTAAAAGTGATAAGTGCATGTGCCATTTTGCACAATATCATCATGGAGTTGAAGTATCCAATGCCAACAGACATACAAGAAGAACCAGATCAGCCCGACGTAGTAGCATTGCCAGAAACAAATCGAGGGTATGCAATTAAAACGGCATTCATCAATGCATATTTTAATCAGTAATAAATAAATAAATTTGTAATATCTTCCTGAAATTAATCCTAAGATCCAAATAAATTATGCACATCGATCCTGTAGTGTGACAAAACCGCCTACGATTAAAAACTTTTCACCCATGTTCTGACTCGTTTGAAACTTTTAAAGAATTTCGAGCATCGCGTCTTTCTGCTCCTCCGTAAGTTTCTCTGAAACTCGGTTATTGTGGAGTATTAAAGAAATGACGAGTAGTCAATAGACAAACGGAAATCTGCAATAGAGAACGAATCTCTCTTTCCAGGGGTCAAACGTGCGTTACTATCAAATAGCACCCTACTATATGACCGTGATGTAGCTGAAATTGGATTAACATTTCATATAGACGGACTTCTGCTGTTTCATTCAAGTCCAATGAAATTTTGGCCAATTCTTGGCTGCATGGGAACCGGGCCAGTATTTTTGATAGCACTGAACAAAGGCTTAAAGGATCCACCGTGCCCAGCTGAATTTCTGAAAGATTTCATTGATCAAATTTTGCCGTTTTTATTTGATGGAATTGAAATTCATGGGCGAAAATATGCGTTCAAACTGACCTGCTTGTTAGCTGATGTTGCTGCTTGAGCATTTCTGTTGGAGATGAAACTACATTCGGGTTTTTTCAGCTGCAGTAAATGTAAAATCAGAGGCAGTAGACTCGCAGGACGCATATGTTTCCCATTTGAAGGCCACACAGAAAAAAGGTATGAACTACATAACTGAATTACTTAGCAGAAGGTGGATTTTTTCATATAGGATGCAAATTAATAATAAGCGTAAGAATTGCTTTTGGCTTTGCCTGCACCACTATTTTCACGCGTAATTTCCACGAAATGAGTGAATTAAAATCATTTAGAATCCCCAAATAAGTATACTAGAATGCATTTTGTATACATACGAGAAATGCCGACCAGGTTTTAAGCACTTTCATTATCCAGGCCGCACCGTTACCACAAAGAAGATACAACTAATGGGCATCGTACAAATACCTGCATGCTTTTAATTTATTCATATTTACACTCCTCGTACCCACATGATGGGTGAGGGAAGAAAAAGAGGCAGCACATCTGGCCGTGGTGGACCTTAATTCCAGGCAAGCGCTCTGGGAGGGTGGACCTCGCTCAGTAGGGAACCGCATGGTGGCCCTGGCAGAATGCGCGCACCATTCCGGCATAGAGAAATGGGGGCTTGGGTTCGGCCCCGAAGCGTTCCCCTTGGCACTGGTGCGATGCCCGAAATGTAGTTTCAAGGGGGGGGCGATGTCATAGGGGTCATATAGGCTCGCTTGCATTGCCATATGTCTCACCACACCACTTCTCTTATTTCTTGTATTATTTGTTAGGGGTGTGTTTCACCTTTCTCTCTATCTCTCTCGCTCTTTCTCTCGTTATTCTCTTCCTTTTAACCATTAATAATTTTTACTTATCACTTGCAGATCAGTATCTGATTTTTGTAAGGACACGGATGACACAAAGGACAACTCCACGTGTCCTCTATCACAAATTCCATTAGAAAAATTTGATTTTGTTTCAAAAGTTGTTTTAAACTCGATGCATATGATATACCTCGGTGAGTATTTGTCTTCTTAAAGTGATATGTAATAAGTATGCTGTGATTGATTTCCCGAACTTTGTCCCACATCCTGTGTTTCAATATAGGTATATTCTGGTAAAGCAAATGACGCATCACTCAATGATGAAGAAATATTCTGGTAAAAAATACAAAATTTTAATTTCACTTGTATTTCCGCATTTCCTGTGCTAGAAAAATATTCTTATTGCTTTTCTATACAATCATTGATGATTCGTCATCATCTCCTTCACTAACTGATGAAATCAGCTTAGTTTAATAATTAAGATACTGAAAAACTTAAGTATAAAAGAGTATCTTCCATTAGCATTTCTGCTTCTTACAATCAAAGCCACATTATTTTCACTTCGCTAGACCTAGTAGAAAGTTGATTTCTTGAAGTACAACTGATGAGACTCTCTCCTTTCTTCTCCGTTCATTAGTGCAGACACCAAAGCATTGTATAGCACTTGTCACAGCAGTATTATGAATAAAATTACGTGGATGAATTGTTGACACGATTGGTGCCGTAATCATCTGTATTTCCCGTCAATCTTCACTTCAAAATTTTGGTGTTTTTTAAAACTATAAATTAATTGCTTCATAGGAGTTGTGAAGAGGCTGATGGAAACATTTCTTGGAAAAATTGCGGGTTATTATAGAGCTTGATGACTGCACAAAATGTGATTGTTATAAATGAACGGATGCTTGAATTGCAAAAATAATACCCTTGCGAATTTCAACGAGCACCCTGCATTCTGGAGAGCGCACGAATACAGACAATTCATACTGTACATCGTGTATACTGTCATGTATGACATATTGTCAGAGGATAATCGGTCGTTTCCCCCAGGACAGCAACAAGAATGTCCCAGCCCAGGTCACTAACAAGGATGTCCCCCACGACAGCAACGAGAATGTCCCAGAAAACGCCAACAATGGCGCAAAGAAGACAGTAAAGTTCTTCTTTCGTGATATTTATGAGACTGTGCAGTGCTCCAAGTTGATCATGATTATTTCCACTGTGTCTTCTCTGCTTGTTTCAATAGAGATTAACTCAACGTCTCTCTGAATGTAAATGGCACTTCCATGTTTGCCATGAATGTGCAGATCATATGTAGCAAGAACCATGTATATGTAACTATTGTATGTACAATTAATAATAACTGTAGGTATTATATATAAATAATTATTGTATGTAGGTGCGAATAATATGTATGTATAGATAATACGTGTTTCTGTATTCCAAAAGCCAGTGGATGGCATGTGTGGCCAATGAGTGAAATGATATTTGTAACCTAGTGGAAAAACGAATACGCAGTTTTGTTGCAGCACTGTGGTTACGCAACTACGCAACAAATACGCAAAGTCCCTTCGCAACCCAGTGGAAAAACGTACACGCAGTATTGTGGAAGCGCTGTCATCTCCCACAAATACATATGGAATTTTCATTTGCCTCTCACCTAAAGGTCGTACAGCAGGTAATTTCAGTTCATTATTGTGTAACTTTTTCCAAAAAAGAGTATTTTTGAACACCCCTCCGTCGGATATTCTCCCTTGACAACCTACATCAGCAAACAAAAAGCAGTAATCAGCATCTGCAATACCCAACAACACAATACTGAAATATTGTTTATAGATGAAGTAGTCACTGCCGCTATTACACAGTGTTTACCATCCATAGCGCCGCAACAGTGTGGAAAATTCCATTGAAGTTCAAACTGCTCGGCTACTTGTAACCATTCATCTTCAGTTGAAGGCATCTAGAAATAAATTGAAATTCTCTCAACTCCTCTATCACTACGCTTCTTTTTACCAAAAAACATAATAATAATAGTAATAATAATAATAATAATAATACAACAATACAAGTAATGATAGGCCTAAGAATAATAATAGTGCATGAATATGTTTGTAGGATTTGGTACACGGACAAAATGAAAGCGACAATGACCAACAGGAGATAATTCTGGACAATCGTAATGATGAGGAAGCTCCTAATGACCTGGGTAGTGTGGACGAAGCCTTGTCGACGGAAGGAGAAGTAGCGCAACCAGAAAATACACAAAGGGAAAAACATTTTCGATCTCTCAAGAAGCGTAGCAGCGTCAGTCAGTCTTCCAGGAGCAGAGCTGATGAGGCTTACAGCATACTAAAAGATGCCGTGCAGAAACAAAATGTACCAAAAGATGATAGTGCAATATATGGAGAGCATATTGCGGCAAAGCATAGGAAATACAGCTCATACACAAGAAGTGTGATTGAACATCTCATTGGCGATATTCTTTTCAACGCTGACATGGGGCGGTATGAGAAAAATACACACCATCACGCATCAGTAGTCACTTCTCCTTCATTCAGTGCTTTTTCTTCACCTTTGTCTGTAGTAACATCACACGGTCCACACTCAACTCCTCTCTCATCACCTTCACCCTCACTTTCTGATTCGCACTATTCTCAATTACTACAGTTCACTCAAGTCAATCCTGCGCCTGCAGTGGATACTTTTTCAGCGAGCAATGTGCCTACTCACGCAGTGTCTTCACTAGCATATTGCACTCCTGTCACCAACTTGTCAAACACCCCAGTGTTCTCACCAACTTGTCGCAACACATAACCACTTTTTCAGAGGATTCGATGGTATAGTTCACGGATCATTTTGGTATTATAAAAAAGGAATGATTACGTTTTTTTCTTTTTGTTTTATTTTCAAGTGGTAAACATAGTACATAGAACGTAGAGGCCTATACATTATTATGCACTGTAAACTCAGCAATCGAAAAAAGAAATAAAATATGTGTACTAACCTTTACATATTCTTTGAGGTTTCCAATTAGAGCGGCGCACACTTCAGGAACAATTCGGGAAATCAGTGACTGAAATTTTAAAGGTGTACATCAAACTTGTATATGAATCTCCCGAAGCCAAAAATCTTAATGTGACCAGTAATCTTTCTGCCGCAGGTATACTTTCTCTGAAACGTGTATCTTCTTTACTGATTTGAGGTCCAATTAAATTGAGTAAATACTCGAAATCAGTTGGATTCATTCGGCAAAAGTTCTCAAACAGCCTATATTGGTTCTTCCGTTTGAGATCCTGCATTAGGCTGGTTCCGCAGTACCGAGCCCTGCTTTTGAAGAGAGACGTAACCCACCAACGCCGTTGTAACCCACCAACGCCGTCGTCTTCTTTGCTTTTTTTTTGGCTTCTTCCTCCATGACGATACAGGCCGCGCTCGCAATTATCATCAACTCGTCACCAGACATAAGGACGAAGCAAACTGGCTGCTTGTTTTTTTTTACCAGCGGACCATGGCGACCAGCCACAAACATGTTCGGTTCGTCAAGTGTAAACGGAAGCCGCGAATTCATGATGAACGAACAACGAACGCCGAACGTATTCGGCCGAACGCGTTTGCCAACACATTCGCTAAGTGTATTGTGTATACGAGGCTTTACACAACTACGCAACGAATACACGAAGTCCCAAAATTCCCCCTCGAGTGGAGTAAAGAAGTAGTGGAGCTGCAGCTACGTCACCCCTACGTAAATTTACACTGCTGTGGTGAGATCTACGCACAGGCAGTCCATAACTCTGCGCAGCCACTATTTTTACATGTGTTTTTAGTG